>OZ020130.1:7087200-7432200 GCA_963971185.1 Bombus muscorum
CCGTTGCTCCCTTTGCTTGTTGTAATGGAAGTACCATTTTTGGGGGGTTGGCAGAGAGCAACTGGTTCTTACACATCATAATATCCTGATATATGGCCCATTTTGAAGCAATTAAAAAGCCGGAAATGTCCGGAAAAGGCCGAAGGTGTACAGAACCCGTTGCTCCGTATGCTCGTTGTAATGGGCGTACCATTTTTCGGGGATTTCCAGCGTGCAGCCAGTTCTCACACCTCATAATATCCTGCGATACGACCCATTTTGAAACTATTAAAAAGCCGAAACTGGCCGGAAATAGCCGAATATGTACAAGACAGGATTCTGCGCATGCTCGTTGTAATGGAAGTACCATTCTTCGGGGATTGGCAGCGCGCAACGAGTTCCCTCACATCATAATATCCTGCTATACGGCCCGTTTTTAATCACATAAAATGCCGGAGATGTCCGGAAAAGGCCGAAGGTGTACAGAACCCGTTGCTCCGTATGCTCGTTGTAAGGGAAGGACTATTTTTGGGGGATCGGCAACGCTCAACGCGTTTTTACACATCATAATATCCTGCTATTCGGCCCGTTTTTGATCACTTAAAATGCCGAAAATGTCCGGAAAAGGCCGAAGGTGTACAGAACCTGATGCTCCGTATGCTCGTTGTAAGGGGCGTACCATTTCTCGGGGATTGGCAGCGCGTAACGTGTTCTCTCACATCATAATATCCTGATAAACGGCACATTTTGAAACAATTAAAAAGCCGGAAATGTCCGGAAAATTCCAAAGGTGTACAGAACCCGTTGCTCCGTATGCTCGTTGTAATGGGCGTACCATTTTTCGGGGATTGGCAGCGTGCAGCGAGTTCTCACACCTCATAATATACTGCGATACGACCCATTTTGAAACTATGAAAAAGCCGAAACTGGCCGGAAAAGGCCGAATATGTCCAAGACAGGATTCTCCGCATGCTCGTTGTAATGGATGCACCATTCTTCGGGGATTGGCAGCGCGCAACGAGTTCTCTCACATCATAATATCCTGCGATACGACCCATTTTGAAACAATTAAAAAGCCGGAAATGTCCGGAAAATGCCGAAGGTGTACAGAACCCGTTGCTCCGTATGCTCGTTGTAATGGAAGGACCATATTTGGGGGATTGGCAGCGTGCAGCGAGTTCTCACACATCATAATATCCTGCGATACGACCCGTTTTTAATCACATAAAATGCCGGAAATGTCCGGAAAAGGCCGAAGGTGTACAGAACCCGATGCTCCGTTTGCTCGTTGTAATGGAAGTACCATTTTTGGGGGGTTGGCAGAGAGCAACTGGCTCTTACACATCATAATAATCTGATATACGGCCCATTTTGAAACAATTAAAAAGCCGGAAATGTCCGGAAAAGGCCGAAGGTGTACAGAACCCGTTGCTCCGTATGCTCGTTGTAATGGGCGTACAATTTTTCGGGGATTGGAAGCGTGCAGCGAGATCTCACACATCATAATATCGTGCGATACGACCCTTTTTGAAACAATTAAAAAGCCGGAAATATCCGGAAAAGGCCGAAGGTGTACAGAACCCGATGCACCGTATGCTCGTTGTAAGGGAAGGACCATTTTTGGGGGATCGGCAACGCTCAACGCGTTTTTACACATCATAATATCCTGCTATTCGGCCCGTTTTTGATCACTTAAAATGCCGGAAATGTCCGGAAAAGGCCGAAGGTGTACAGAACCCGTTGCTCCGTATGCTCGTTGTAGTGGGCGTACCATTTTTCGGGGATTGGCAGCGTGCAGCGAGTTCTCACACCTCATAATATCCTGCGATACGACTCATTTTGAAACTATTAAAAAGCCGAAACTGGCCGGAAAAGGCCGAATATGTACAAGACAGGATTCTCGTCATGCTCGTTGTAATGGAAGTACCATTCTTCGGGGATTTGCAGCGCGCAACGAGTTCCCTCACATCATAATATCCTGCTATACGGCCCGTTTTTAATCACATAAAATGCCGGAAATGTCCGGAAAAGGCCGAAGGTGTACAGAACCTGATGCTTCTTATACTCGTTGTAAGGGGCGTACCATTTCTCGGGGATTGGCAGCGTGCAGCGAGTTCTCACACCTCATAATATTCTGCGAAACGAATCATTCTGAAACTATTAAAAAGCCGAAACTGGCCGGAAAAGGCCGAATATGTACTAGACAGGATTCTCCGCATGCTCGTTGTAATGGATGTACCATTCTTCGGGGATTGGCAGCGCGCAACGAGTTCTCTCACATCATAATATCCCGCGATACGACCCATTTTGAAACAATTAAAAAGCCGGAAATGTCCGGAAAATGCCGAAGGTGTACAGAACCCGTTGCTCCGTATGCTCGTTGTAATGGAAGGACCATTTTTGAGGGATTGGCAGCGTGCAGCGAGTTCTCACACATCATAATATCCTGCGATACGACAAATTTTGAAACAATTAAAAAGACGAAACTGGCCGGAAAAGGCCGAATATGTACAAGACAGGATTCTCCGCATGCTCGTTTTATTGGAAGTACCATTCTTCGGGGATTGGCAGCGCGCACCGAGTTCCCTCACATCATAATATCCTGCTATACGGCCCGTTTTTAATCACATAAAATGCCGGAGATGTCCGGAAAAGGCCGAAGGTGTACAGGACCCGATGCTCCGTTTGCTCGTTGTAATGGAAGTACCATTTTTGGGGGGTTGGCAGAGAGCAACTGGTTGTTACACATCATAATATCCTGATATACGGCCCATTTTGAAACAATTAAAAAGCCGGAAATGTCCGGAAAAGGCCGAAGGTGTACAGAACCCGTTGCTCCGTATGCTCGTTGTAATGGGCGTACCATTTTTCGGGGATTGGAAGCGTGTAGCGAGATCTCACACATCATAATATAGTGCGATACGACCCTTTTTGAAACAATTAAAAAGCCGGAAATATCCGGAAAAGGCCGAAGGTGTACAGAACCCGTTGCTCCGTATGCTCGTTGTAATGGAAGGACCATTTTTGGGGGATTGGCAACGCTCAACGCATTTTTACACATCATAATATCCTGCTATTCGGCCCATTTTTGATCACTTAAAATGCCGGAAATGTCCGCAAAAGGCCGAAGGTGTACAGAACCTGATGCTCCGTATGCTCGTTGTAAGGGGCGTACCATTTCTCGGGGATTGGCAGCGCGTAACGAGTTCTCTCACATCATAATATCCTGAAATACGGCCCATTTTGAAACAACTAAAAAGCCGGAAATGTCCGGAAAAGGCCGAAGGTGTACAGAACCTGATGCTCCGTATGCTCGTTGTAATGGATGTACCATTCTTCGGGGATTGGCAGCGCGCAACGAGTTCTCTCACATCATAATATCCCGCGATACGACCCGTTTTTAATCACATAAAATGCCGGAAATGTCCGGAAAAGGCCGAAGGTGTACAGAACCCGTTGCTCCGTATGCTCGTTGTAATGGAAGGACCATTTTTCGGGGATTGGCAGTGTGCAGCGAGTTCTCACACATCATAATATCCTGCGATACGACCCGTTTTTAATCACATGAAATGCCGGAAATGTCCGGAAAAGGCCGAAGGTGTACAGAACCTGATGCTCCGTATGCTCGTTGTAATGGAAGGACCATTCTTCGGGGATTGGCAGCGCGCAACGAGTTCTCTCACATCATAATATCCTGCGATACGACCCATTTTGAAACAATTAAAAAGCCGGAAATGTCCGGAAAATGCCAAAGGTGTACAGAACCCGTTCTCCGTATGCTTGTTGTAATGGGCGTACCATTTTTCGGGGATTGGCAGCGTGCAGCGAGTTCTGACACCTCATAATATCCTGCGATACGACCCATTTTGAAACTATTAAAAAGCCGATACTGGCCGGAAAAGGCCGAATATGTACAAGACAGGATTCTCCGCATGCTCGTTGTAATGGATGTACCATTCTTCGGGGATTGGCAGCGCGCAACGAGTTCTCTCACATCATAATCTCCCGCGATACGACCCGTTTTTAATCACATAAAATGCCGGAAATGTCCGGAAAAGGCCGAAGGTGTACAGAACCCGTTGCTCCGTATGCTCGTTGTAATGGAAGGACCATTTTTCGGGGATTGGCAGCGTGCAGCGAGTTCTCACACATCATAATATCCTGCGATACGACCCGTTTTTAATCACATAAAATGCCGGAAATGTCCGGAAAAGGCCGAAGGTGTACAGAACCTGATGCTACGTATACTCGTTGTAAGGGGCGTACCATTTTTCGGGGATTGGCAGCGCGCAACGAGGTCTCACACCTCATAATATCCTGCGATACGACCCATTTTGAAACAACTAAATAGCCGGAAATGTCCGGAAAAGGCCGAAGGTGTACAGAACCTGATGCTCCGTATGCTCGTTGTAATGGAAGGACCATTCTTCGGGGATTGGCAGCGCGCAACGAGTTCTCTCACATCATAATATCCTGCGATACGACCCATTTTGAAACAATTAAAAAGCCGGAAATGTCCGGAAAATGCCAAAGGTGTACAGAACCCGTTGCTCCGTATGCTCGTTGTAATGGGCGTACCATTTTTCGGGGATTGGCAGCGTGCAGCGAGTTCTCACACCTCATAATATCATGCGATACGACCCATTTTGAAACTATTAAAAAGCCGAAACTGGCCGGAAAAGGCCGAATATGTACAAGACAGGATTCTCCGCATGCTCGTTGTAATGGATGTACCATTCTTCGGGGATTGGCAGCGCGCAATGAGTTCTCTCACATCATAATATCCCGCGATACGACCCGTTTTTAATCACATAAAATGCCGGAAATGTCCGGAAAAGGCTGAAGGTGTACAGAACCCGTTGCTCCGTATGCTCGTTGTAATGGAAGGACCATTTTTCGGGGATTGGCAGCGTGCAGCGAGTTCTCACACATCATAATATCGTGCGATACGACCCTTTTTGAAACAATTAAAAAGCGGGAAATATCCGGAAAAGGCTGAAGGTGTACAGAACCCGTTGCTCCGTATGCTCGTTGTAATGGGCGTACCATTTTTCGGGGATTGGCAGCGTGCAGCGAGTTCTCACACTTCATAATATCCTGCGATACGACCCATTTTGAAAGAATTAAATAGCCGGAAATGTCCGGAAAATGCCGAACGTGTACATAACCCGTTGCTCCGTATGCTCGTTGTAATGTAAGGACCATTTTTGGGGGATTGGCAGCGTGCAGCGAGTTCTCACACATCATAATATCCTGCGATACGTCCCGTTTTTAATCACATAAAATGCCGGAGATGTCCGGAAAAGCTCGAAGGTGTACAGAACCCAATGCTCCGTTTGCTCGTTGTAATGGAAGTACCATTTTTGGGGGGTTGGCAGAGAGCAACTGGTTCTTACACATCATAATATCCTGATATACGGCCCGTTTTTGATCACTTAAAATGCCGGAAATGTCCGGAAAAGGCCGAAGGTGTACAGAACCTGATGCTCCGTATGCTCGTTGTAAGGGGCGTACCATTTCTCGGGGATTAGCAGCGCGTAACGAATTCTCTCACATCATAATATCCTGATATACGGCCCATTTTGAAACAATAAAAAAGCCGGAAATGTCCAGAAAAGGCCGAAGGTGTACAGAACCCGTTGCTCCGTATGCTCGTTGTAATGGGCGTACCATTTTTCGGGGATTGGAAGCGTGCAGCGAGATCTCACACATCATAATATCGTGCGATACGACCCTTTGTGAAACAATTAAAAAGCCGGAAATGTCCGGAAAAGGCCGAAGGTGTACAGAACCCGTTGCTCCGTATGCTCGTTGTAATGGGCGTACCATTTTTCGGGGATTGGAAGCGTGCAGCGAGATCTCACACATCATAATATCGTGCGATACGACCCTTTTTGAAACAATTAAAAAGCCGGAAATATCCGGAAAAGGCCGAAGGTGTACAAAACCCGATGCTCCGTATGCTCTTTGTAAGGGAAGGACCATTTTTGGGGGATCGGCAACGCTCAACGCGTTTTTACACATCATAATATACTGGTGTACAGAACCCAATGCTCCGTTTGCTCGTTGTAATGGAAGTACCATTTTTGGGGGGTTGGCAGAGAGCAACTGGTTCCTACACATCATAATATCCTGATATACGGCCCATTTTGAAACAATTAAAAAGCCGGAAATGTCCGGAAAAGGCCGAAGGTGTACAGAACCCGTTGCTCCGTATGCTCGTTGTAATGGGCGTACCATTTTTCGGGGATTGGCAGCGTGCAGCGAGATCTCACACATCATAATATCCTGCGATACGACCCTTTTTGAAACAATTATAAAGCCGGAAAAATCCGGAAAAGGCCGAAGGTGTACAAAACCCGTTGCTCCGTATGCTCGTTGTAATGGAAGGACCATTTTTGGGGGATTGGCAACGCTCAACGCGTTTTTACACATCATAATATCCTGCTATTCGGCCCATTTTTGATCACTTAAAATGCCGGAAATGTCCGGAAAAGGCCGAAGGTGTACAGAACCTGATGCTCCGTATGCTCGTTGTAATGGAAGTACCATTCTTCGGGGATTGGCAGCGCGCAACGAGTTCTCTCACATCATAATATCCTGCGATACGACCCATTTTGAAACAATTAAAAAGCCGGAAATGTCCGGAAAATGCCAAAGGTGTACAGAACCCGTTGCTCCGTATGCTCGTTGTAATGGGCGTACCATTTTTCGGGGATTGGCAGCGTGCAGCGAGTTCTCACACCTCATAATATCCTGCGATACGACCCATTTTGAAACTATTAAAAAGCCGAAACTGGCCGGAAAAGGCTGAATATGTACAAGACAGGATTCTCCGCATGCTCGTTGAAATGGATGTACCATTCTTCGGGGATTGGCAGCGCGCAACGAGTTCTCTCACATCACAATATCCCGCGATACGACCCATTTTGAAACAATTAAAAAGCCGGAAATATCCGGAAAAGGCCGAAGGTGTACAGAACCCGTTGCTCCGTATGCTCGTTGTAATGGAAGGACCATTTTTGGGGGATTGGCAACGCTCAACGCGTTTTTACACATCATAATATCCTGCTATTCGGCCCATTTTTGATCACTTAAAATGCCGGAAATGTCCGGAAAAGGCCGAAGGTGTACAGAACCTGATGCTCCATATGCTCGTTGTAAGGGGCGTACCATTTCTCGGGAATTGGCAGCGCGTAACGAGTTCTCTCACATCATAATATCCTGAAATACGACGCATTTTGAAACAATTAAAAAGCCGGAAAAATCCGGAAAAGGCCGAAGGTGTACAAAACCCGTTGCTCCGTATGCTCGTTGTAATGGAAGGACCATTTTTGGGGGATTGGCAACGCTCAACGCGTTTTTACACATCATAATATCCTGCTATTCGGCCCATTTTTGATCACTTAAAATGCCGGAAATGTCCGGAAAAGGCCGAAGGTGTACAGAACCTGATGCTCCATATGCTCGTTGTAAGGGGCGTACCATTTCTCGGGAATTGGCAGCGCGTAACGAGTTCTCTCACATCATAATATCCTGAAATACGACCCATTTTGAAACAATTAAAAAGCCGGAAATGTCCGGAAAATGCCAAAGGTGTACAGAACCCGTTCCTCCGTATGCTCGTTGTAATGGGCGTACCATTTTTCGGGGATTGGCAGCGTGCAGCGAGTTCTCACACCTCATAATATCCTGCGATACGACCCATTTTGAAACTATTAAAAAGCCGAAACTGGCCGGAAAAGGCCGAATATGTACAAGACAGGATTCTCCGCATGCTCGTTGTAATGGATGTACCATTCTTCGGGGATTGGCAGCGCGCAACGAGTTCCCTCACATCATAATATCCCGCGATACGACCCGTTTTTAATCACATAAAATGCCGGAAATGTCCGGAAAAGGCCGAAGGTGTACAGAACCCGTTGCTCCGTATGCTCGTTGTAATGGGCGTACCATTTTTCGGGGATTGGCAGCGTGCAGCGAGATCTCACACATCATAGTATCCTGCGATACGACCCTTTTTGAAACAATTAAAAAGCGGGTAATATCCGGAAAAGGCTGAAGGTGTACAGAACCCGTTGCTCCGTATGCTCGTTGTAATGTAAGGACCATTTTTGGGGGATTGGCAGCGTGCAGCGAGATCTCACACATCATAGTATCCTGCGATACGACCCTTTTTGAAACAATTAAAAAGCGGGTAATATCCGGAAAAGGCTGAAGGTGTACAGAACCCGATGCTCCGTTTGCTCGTTGTAATGGAAGTACCATTTTTGGGGGGTTGGCAGAGAGCAACTGGTTCTTACACATCATAATATCCTGATATACGGCCCATTTTGAAACAATTAAAAAGCCGGAAATGTCCGGAAAAGGCCGAAGGTGTACAGAACCCGTTGCTCCGTATGCTCGTTGTAATGGGCGTACCATTTTTCGGGGATTGGAAGCGTGCAGCGAGATCTCACACATCATAATATCGTGCGATACGACCATTTTGAAACAATTAAAAAGCCGGAAATATCCGGAAAAGGCCGAAGGTGTACAGAACCCGTTGCTCCGTATGCTCGTTGTAATGGAAGGACCATTTTTGGGGGATTGGCAACGCTCAACGCGTTTTTACACATCATAATATCCTGCTATTCGGCCCATTTTGAAACAACTAAAAAGCCGGAAATGTCCGGAAAAGGCCGAAGGTGTACAGAACCTGATGCTCCGTATGCTCGTTGTAATGGAAGTACCATTCTTCGGGGATTGGCAGCGCGCAACGAGTTCTCTCACATCATAATATCCTGCGATACGACCCATTTTGAAACAATTAAAAAGCCGGAAATGTCCGGAAAATGCCAAAGGTGTACAGAACCCGTTCCTCCGTATGCTCGTTGTAATGGGCGTACCATTTTTCGGGGATTGGCAGCGTGCAGCGAGTTCTCACACCTCATAATATCCTGCGATACGACCCATTTTGAAACTATTAAAAAGCCGAAACTGGCCGGAAAAGGCTGAATATGTACAAGACAGGATTCTCCGCATGCTCGTTGAAATGGATGTACCATTCTTCGGGGATTGGCAGCGCGCAACGAGTTCTCTCACATCACAATATCCCGCGATACGACCCATTTTGAAACAATTAAAAAGCCGGAAATATCCGGAAAAGGCCGAAGGTGTACAGAACCCGTTGCTCCGTATGCTCGTTGTAATGGAAGGACCATTTTTGGGGGATTGGCAACGCTCAACGCGTTTTTACACATCATAATATCCTGCTATTCGGCCCATTTTTGATCACTTAAAATGCCGGAAATGTCCGGAAAAGGCCGAAGGTGTACAGAACCTGATGCTCCATATGCTCGTTGTAAGGGGCGTACCATTTCTCGGGAATTGGCAGCGCGTAACGAGTTCTCTCACATCATAATATCCTGAAATACGACGCATTTTGAAACAATTAAAAAGCCGGAAAAATCCGGAAAAGGCCGAAGGTGTACAAAACCCGTTGCTCCGTATGCTCGTTGTAATGGAAGGACCATTTTTGGGGGATTGGCAACGCTCAACGCGTTTTTACACATCATAATATCCTGCTATTCGGCCCATTTTTGATCACTTAAAATGCCGGAAATGTCCGGAAAAGGCCGAAGGTGTACAGAACCTGATGCTCCATATGCTCGTTGTAAGGGGCGTACCATTTCTCGGGAATTGGCAGCGCGTAACGAGTTCTCTCACATCATAATATCCTGAAATACGACCCATTTTGAAACAATTAAAAAGCCGGAAATGTCCGGAAAATGCCAAAGGTGTACAGAACCCGTTCCTCCGTATGCTCGTTGTAATGGGCGTACCATTTTTCGGGGATTGGCAGCGTGCAGCGAGTTCTCACACCTCATAATATCCTGCGATACGACCCATTTTGAAACTATTAAAAAGCCGAAACTGGCCGGAAAAGGCCGAATATGTACAAGACAGGATTCTCCGCATGCTCGTTGTAATGGATGTACCATTCTTCGGGGATTGGCAGCGCGCAACGAGATCCCTCACATCATAATATCCCGCGATACGACCCGTTTTTAATCACATAAAATGCCGGAAATGTCCGGAAAAGGCCGAAGGTGTACAGAACCCGTTGCTCCGTATGCTCGTTGTAATGGGCGTACCATTTTTCGGGGATTGGCAGCGTGCAGCGAGATCTCACACATCATAGTATCCTGCGATACGACCCTTTTTGAAACAATTAAAAAGCGGGTAATATCCGGAAAAGGCTGAAGGTGTACAGAACCCGTTGCTCCGTATGCTCGTTGTAATGTAAGGACCATTTTTGGGGGATTGGCAGCGTGCAGCGAGATCTCACACATCATAGTATCCTGCGATACGACCCTTTTTGAAACAATTAAAAAGCGGGTAATATCCGGAAAAGGCTGAAGGTGTACAGAACCCGATGCTCCGTTTGCTCGTTGTAATGGAAGTACCATTTTTGGGGGGTTGGCAGAGAGCAACTGGTTCTTACACATCATAATATCCTGATATACGGCCCATTTTGAAACAATTAAAAAGCCGGAAATGTCCGGAAAAGGCCGAAGGTGTACAGAACCCGTTGCTCCGTATGCTCGTTGTAATGGGCGTACCATTTTTCGGGGATTGGAAGCGTGCAGCGAGATCTCACACATCATAATATCGTGCGATACGACCATTTTGAAACAATTAAAAAGCCGGAAATATCCGGAAAAGGCCGAAGGTGTACAGAACCCGTTGCTCCGTATGCTCGTTGTAATGGAAGGACCATTTTTGGGGGATTGGCAACGCTCAACGCGTTTTTACACATCATAATATCCTGCTATTCGGCCCATTTTGAAACAACTAAAAAGCCGGAAATGTCCGGAAAAGGCCGAAGGTGTACAGAACCTGATGCTCCGTATGCTCGTTGTAATGGAAGTACCATTCTTCGGGGATTGGCAGCGCGCAACGAGTTCTCTCACATCATAATATCCTGCGATACGACCCATTTTGAAACAATTAAAAAGCCGGAAATGTCCGGAAAATGCCAAAGGTGTACAGAACCCGTTCCTCCGTATGCTCGTTGTAATGGGCGTACCATTTTTCGGGGATTGGCAGCGTGCAGCGAGTTCTCACACCTCATAATATCCTGCGATACGACCCATTTTGAAACTATTAAAAAGCCGAAACTGGCCGGAAAAGGCCGAATATGTACAAGACAGGATTCTCCGCATGCTCGTTGTAATGGATGTACCATTCTTCGGGGATTGGCAGCGCGCAACGAGTTCTCTCACATCATAATATCCCGCGATACGACCCGTTTTTAATCACATAAAATGCCGGAAATGTCCGGAAAAGGCCGAAGGTGTACAGAACCCGTTGCTCCGTATGCTCGTTGTAATGGGCGTACCATTTTTCGGGGATTCGCAGCGTGCAGCGAGATCTCACACATCATAGTATCCTGCGATACGACAAATTTTGAAAACAATTAAAAAGACAAAACTGGCCGGAAAAGGCCGAATATGTACAAGACAGGATACTCCGCATGCTCGTTTTATTGGAAGTACCATTCTTCGGGGATTGGCAGCGCGCACCGAGTTCCCTCACATCATAATATCCTGCTATACGGCCCGTTTTTAATCACATAAAATAACGGAGATGTCCGGAAAAGGCCGAAGGTGTACAGAACCCGATGCTCCGTTTGCTCGTTGTAATGGAAGTACCATTTTTGGGGGGTTGGCAGAGAGCAACTGGTTCTTACACATCATAATATCCTGATATACGGCCCATTTTGAAACAATTAAAAAGCCGGAAATATCCGGAAAAGGCCGAAGGTGTACAGAACCCGTTGCTCCGTATGCTCGTTGTAATGGGCGTACCATTTTTCGGGGATTGGAAGCGTGCAGCGAGATCTCACACATCATAATATCGTGCGATACGACCCTTTTTGAAACAATTAAAAAGCCGCAAATATCCGGAAAAGGCCGAAGGTGTACAGAACCCGTTGCTCCGTATGCTCGTTGTAATGGAAGGACCATTTTTGGGGGATTGGCAACGCTCAACGCGTTTTTACACATCATAATATCCTGCTATTCGGCCCATTTTTGATCACTTAAAATGCCGGAAATGTCCGGAAAAGGCCGAAGGTGTACAGAACCTGATGCTCCGTATGCTCGTTGTAAGGGGCGTACCATTTCTCGGGGATTGGCAGCGCGTAACGAGTTCTCTCACATCATAATATCCTGAAATACGGCCCATTTTGAAACAACTAAAAAGCCGGAAATGTCCGGAAAAGGCCGAAGGTGTACAGAACCTGATGCTCCGTATGCTCGTTGTAATGGAAGTACCATTCTCCGGGGATTGGCAGCGCGCAACGAGTTCTCTCACATCATAATATCCTGCGATACGACCCATTTTGAAACAATTAAAAAGCCGGAAATGTCCGGAAAATGCCAAAGGTGTACAGAACCCGTTCCTCCGTATGCTCGTTGTAATGGGCGTACCATTTTTCGGGGATTGGCAGCGTGCAGCGAGTTCTCACACCTCATAATATCCTGCGATACGACCCATTTTGAAACTATTAAAAAGCCGAAACTGGCCGGAAAAGGCCGAATATGTACAAGACAGGATTCTCCGCATGCTCGTTGTAATGGATGTACCATTCTTCGGGGATTGGCAGCGCGCAACGAGTTCTCTCACATCATAATATCCCGCGATACGACCCGTTTTTAATCACATAAAATGCCGGAAATGTCCGGAAAAGGCCGAAGGTGTACAGAACCCGTTGCTCCGTATGCTCGTTGTAATGGGCGTACCATTTTTCGGGGATTGGCAGCGTGCAGCGAGATCTCACACATCATAGTATCCTGCGATACGACCCTTTTTGAAACAATTAAAAAGCGGGTAATATCCGGAAAAGGCTGAAGGTGTACAGAACCCGTTGCTCCGTATGCTCGTTGTAATGTAAGGACCATTTTTGGGGGATTGGCAGCGTGCAGCGAGATCTCACACATCATAGTATCCTGCGATACGACCCTTTTTGAAACAATTAAAAAGCGGGTAATATCCGGAAAAGGCTGAAGGTGTACAGAACCCGATGCTCCGTTTGCTCGTTGTAATGGAAGTACCATTTTTGGGGGGTTGGCAGAGAGCAACTGGTTCTTACACATCATAATATCCTGATCTACGGCCCGTTTTTGATCACTTAAAGTGCCGGAAATGTCCGGAAAAGGCCGAAGGTGTACAGAACCTGATGCTCCGTATGCTCGTTGTAAGGGGCGTACCATTTCTCGGGGATTGGCAGCGCGTAACGAGTTCTCTCACATCATGATATCCTGAAATGCGGCCCATTTTGAAACAATTAAAAAGCCGGAAATGTTCGGAAAAGGCCGAAGGTGTACAGAACCTGATGCTCCGTATGCTCGTTGTAAGGGGCGTACCATTTCTCGAGGATTGGCAGCGCGTAACGAATTCTCTCACATCATAATATCCTGATATACGGCCCATTTTGAAACAATTAAAAAGCCGGAAATGTCCGGAAAAGGCCGAAGGTGTACAGAACCCGTTGCTCCGTATGCTCGTTGTAATGGGCGTACAATTTTTCGGGGATTGGCAGCGTGCAGCGAGATCTCACACATCATAATATCCTGCGATACGACTCATTTTGAAACTATTAAAAAGCCGAAACTGGCCGGAAAAGGCCGAATATGTACAAGACAGGATTCTCCGCATGCTCATTGTAATGGAAGTACCATTCTTCGGGGATTGGCAGCGTGCAGCGAGTTCTCACACCTCATAATATCCTGCGATACGACCTATTTTGAAACAATTAAAAAGCCGAAACTGGCCGGAAAAGGCCGAATATGTACAAGACAGGATTCTCGTCATGCTCGTTGTAATGGAAGTACCATTCTTCGGGGATTTGTAGCGCGCAACGAGTTCTCTCACATCATAATATCCTGCGATACGACCCATTTTGAAACAATTAAAAAGCCGGAAATATCCGGAAAAGGCCGAAGGTGTACAGAACCCGTTGCTCCGTATGCTCGTTGTAATGGAAGGACCATTTTTGGGTGATTGGCAACGCTCAACGCGTTTTTACACATCATAATATCCTGCTATTCGGCCCATTTTTGATCACTTAAAATGCCGGAAATGTCCGGAAAAGGCCGAAGGTGTACAGAACCTGATGCTCCGTATGCTCGTAGTAAGGGGCGTACCATTTCTCGGGGATTGGCAGCGCGTAACGAGTTCTCTCACATCATAATATCCTGAAATACGGCCCATTTTGAAACAACTAAAAAGCCGGAAATGTCCGGAAAAGGCCGAAGGTGTACAGAACCTGATGCTCCGTATGCTCGTTGTAATGGAAGTACCATTCTTCGGGGATTGGCAGCGCGCAACGAGTTCTCTCACATCATAATATCCTGCGATACGACCCATTTTGAAACAATTAAAAAGCCGGAAATGTCCGGAAAATGCCAAAGGTGTACAGAACCCGTTCCTCCGTATGCTCGTTGTAATGGGCGTACCATTTTTCGGGGATTGGCAGCGTGCAGCGAGTTCTCACACCTCATAATATCCTGCGATACGACCCATTTTGAAACTATTAAAAAGCCGAAACTGGCCAGAAAAGGCCGAATATTTACAAGACAGGATTCTCCGCATGCTCGTTGAAATGGATGTACCATTCTTCGGGGATTGGCAGCGCGCAACGAGTTCTCTCACATCATAATATCCCGCGATACGACCCATTTTAAAACAATTAAAAAGCCGGAAATGTCCGGAAAATGCCGAAGGTGTACAGAACCCGTTGCTCCGTATGCTCGTTGTAATGGAAGGACCATTTTTGGGGGATTGGCAGCGTGCAGCGAGTTCTCACACATCATAATATCCTGCGATACGACCCGTTTTTAATAACTTAAAATGCCGGAAATGTCCGGAAAAGGCCGAAGGTGTACAGAACCTGATGCTCCGTATGCTCGTTGTAATGGAAGTACCATTCTTCGGGGATTGGCAGCGCGTAACGAATTCTCTCACATCATAATATCCTGATATACGGCCCATTTTGAAACAATTAAAAAGCCGGAAATGTCCAGAAAATGCCGAAGGTGTACAGAACCCAATGCTCCGTATGCTCGTTGTAATGGGCGTACCATTTTTCGGGGATTGGAAGCGTGCAGCGAGATCTCACACATCATAATATCGTGCGATGCGACCCTTTTTGAAACAATTAAAAAGCCGGAAATATCCGGAAAAGGCCGAAGGTATACAGAACCCGATGCTCCGTATGCTCGTTGTAAGGGAAGGACCATTTTTGGGGGATCGGCAACGCTCAACGCGTTTTTACACATCATAATATCCTGCTATTCGGCCCGTTTTTGATCACTTAAAATGCCGGAAATGTCCGGAAGAGGCCGAAGGTGTACAGAACCTGATGCTTCGTATGCTCGTTGTAAGGGGCGTACCATTTCTCGGGGATTGGCAGCGCGTAACATGTTCTCTCACATCATAATATCCTGATAAACGGCACATTTTGAAACAATTAAAAAGCCGGAAATGTCCGGAAAAGGCCGAAGGTGTACAGAACCCGTTGCTCCGTATGCTCGTTGTAATGGAAGTACCATTTTTGGGGGGTTGGCAGAGAGCAACTGGTTCTTACACATCATAATATCCTGATATACGGCCCATTTTGAAACAATTAAAAAGCCGGAAATGTCCGGAAAAGGCCGAAGGTGTACAGAACCCGTTGCTCCGTATGCTCGTTGTAATGGGCGTACCATTTTTCGGGGATTGGCAGCGTGCAGCGAGATCTCACACATCATAATATCCTGCGATACGACACTTTTTGAAACAATTATAAAGCCGGAAAAATCCGGAAAAGGCCGAAGGTGTACAAAACCCGTTGCTCCGTATGCTCGTTGTAATGGAAGGACCATTTTTGGGGGATTGGCAACGCTCAACGCATTTTTACACATCATAATATCCTGCTATTCGGCCCATTTTTGATCACTTAAAATGCCGGAAATGTCCGGAAAAGGCCGAAGGTGTACAGAACCTGATGCTCCGTATGCTCGTTGTAATGGAAGTACCATTCTTCGGGGATTGGTACCGCGCAACGAGTTCTCTCACATCATAATATCCTGCGATACGACCCATTTTGAAACAATTAAAAAGCCGGAAATGTCCGGAAAATTCCAAAGGTGTACAGAACCCGTTGCTCCGTATGCTCGTTGTAATGGGCGTACCATTTTTCGGGGATTGGCAGCGTGCAGCGAGTTCTCTCACATCATAATATCCTGCTATACGGCCCGTTTTTAATCACATAAAATGCCGGAGTGGTCCGGAAAAGGCCGAAGGTGTACAGAACCTGATGCTCCGTATGCTCGTTGTAATGGAAGTACCATTCTTCGGGGATTGGCACCGCGCAACGAGTTCTCTCACATCATAATATCCCGCGATACGACCCATTTTGAAACAATTAAAAAGCCGGAAATGTCCGGAAAATGCCGAAGGTGTACAGAACCCGTTGCTCCGTATGCTCGTTGTAATGGAAGGACCATTTTTGAGGGATTGGCAGCGTGCAGCGAGTTCTCACACATCATAATATCCTGCGATACGACAAATTTTGAAACAATTAAAAAGACGAAACTGGCCGGAAAAGGCCGAATATGTACAAGACAGGATTCTCCGCATGCTCGTTTTATTGGAAGTACCATTCTTCGGGGATTGGCAGCGCGCACCGAGTTCCCTCACATCATAATATCCTGCTATACGGCCCGTTTTTAATCACATAAAATGCCGGAGATGTCCGGAAAAGGCCGAAGGTGTACAGGACCCGATGCTCCGTTTGCTCGTTGTAATGGAAGTACCATTTTTGGGGGGTTGGCAGAGAGCAACTGGTTGTTACACATCATAATATCCTGATATACGGCCCATTTTGAAACAATTAAAAAGCCGGAAATGTCCGGAAAAGGCCGAAGGTGTACAGAACCCGTTGCTCCGTATGCTCGTTGTAATGGGCGTACCATTTTTCGGGGATTGGAAGCGTGTAGCGAGATCTCACACATCATAATATAGTGCGATACGACCCTTTTTGAAACAATTAAAAAGCCGGAAATATCCGGAAAAGGCCGAAGGTGTACAGAACCCGTTGCTCCGTATGCTCGTTGTAATGGAAGGACCATTTTTGGGGGATTGGCAACGCTCAACGCATTTTTACACATCATAATATCCTGCTATTCGGCCCATTTTTGATCACTTAAAATGCCGGAAATGTCCGCAAAAGGCCGAAGGTGTACAGAACCTGATGCTCCGTATGCTCGTTGTAAGGGGCGTACCATTTCTCGGGGATTGGCAGCGCGTAACGAGTTCTCTCACATCATAATATCCTGAAATACGGCCCATTTTGAAACAACTAAAAAGCCGGAAATGTCCGGAAAAGGCCGAAGGTGTACAGAACCTGATGCTCCGTATGCTCGTTGTAATGGATGTACCATTCTTCGGGGATTGGCAGCGCGCAACGAGTTCTCTCACATCATAATATCCCGCGATACGACCCGTTTTTAATCACATAAAATGCCGGAAATGTCCGGAAAAGGCCGAAGGTGTACAGAACCCGTTGCTCCGTATGCTCGTTGTAATGGAAGGACCATTTTTCGGGGATTGGCAGCGTGCAGCGAGTTCTCACACATCATAATATCCTGCGATACGACCCGTTTTTAATCACATGAAATGCCGGAAATGTCCGGAAAAGGCCGAAGGTGTACAGAACCTGATGCTCCGTATGCTCGTTGTAATGGAAGGACCATTCTTCGGGGATTGGCAGCGCGCAACGAGTTCTCTCACATCATAATATCCTGCGATACGACCCATTTTGAAACAATTAAAAAGCCGGAAATGTCCGGAAAATGCCAAAGGTGTACAGAACCCGTTCCTCCGTATGCTCGTTGTAATGGGCGTACCATTTTTCGGGAATTGGCAGCGTGCAGCGAGTTCTCACACCTCACAATATCCTGCGATACGAGCCATTTTGAAACTATTAAAAAGCCGAAACTGGCCGGAAAAGGCCGAATATGTACAAGACAGGATTCTCCGCATGCTCGTTGTAATGGATGTACCATTCTTCGGGGATTGGCAGCGCGCAACGAGTTCTCTCACATCATAATATCCTGCGATACGACCCATTTTGAAACAATTAAAAAGCCGGAAATGTCCGGAAAATGCCAAAGGTGTACAGAACCCGTTGCTCCGTATGCTCGTTGTAATGGGCGTACCATTTTTCGGGGATTGGAAGCGTGCAGCGAGATCTCACACATCATAATATCGTGCGATACGACCCTTTTTGAAACAATTAAAAAGCCGGAAATATCCGGAAAAGGCCGAAGGTGTACAGAACCCGTTGCTCCGTATGCTCGTTGTAATGGGCGTACCATTTTTCGGGGATTGGAAGCGTGCAGCGAGATTTCACACATCATAATATCGTGCGATACGACCCTTTTTGAAACAATTAAAAAGCCGGAAATATCCGGAAAAGGCCGAAGGTGTACAGAACCCGTTGCTCCGTATGCTCGTTGTAATGGAAGGACCATTTTTGGGGGATTGGCAACGCTCAACGCGTTTTTACACATCATAATATCCTGCTATTCGGCCCATTTTGAAACAACTAAAAAGCCGGAAATGTCCGGAAAAGGCCGAAGGTGTACAGAACCTGATGCTCCGTATGCTCGTTGTAATGGAAGTACCATTCTTCGGGGATTGGCAGCGCGCAACGAGTTCTCTCACATCATAATATCCTGCGATACGACCCATTTTGAAACAATTAAAAAGCCGGAAATGTCCGGAAAATGCCAAAGGTGTACAGAACCCGTTCCTCCGTATGCTCGTTGTAATGGGCGTACCATTTTTCGGGGATTGGCAGCGTGCAGCGAGTTCTCACACCTCATAATATCCTGCGATACGACCCATTTTGAAACTATTAAAAAGCCGAAACTGGCCGGAAAAGGCCGAATATGTACAAGACAGGATTCTCCGCATGCTCGTTGTAATGGATGTACCATTCTTCGGGGATTGGCAGCGCGCAACGAGTTCTCTCACATCATAATATCCCGCGATACGACCCGTTTTTAATCACATAAAATGCCGGAAATGTCCGGAAAAGGCCGAAGGTGTACAGAACCCGATGCTCCGTTTGCTCGTTGTAATGGAAGTACCATTTTTGGGGGGTTGGCAGAGAGCAACTGGTTCTTACACATCATAATATCCTGATATACGGCCCATTTTGAAACAATTAAAAAGCCGGAAATATCCGGAAAGGGCCGAAGGTGTACAGAACCCGTTGCTCCGTATGCTCGTTGTAATGGGCGTACCATTTTTCGGGGATTGGAAGCGTGCAGCGAGATCTCACACATCATAATATCGTGCGATACGACCCTTTTTGAAACAATTAAAAAGCCGCAAATATCCGGAAAAGGCCGAAGGTGTACAGAACCCGTTGCTCCGTATGCTCGTTGTAATGGAAGGACCATTTTTGGGGGATTGGCAACGCTCAACGCGTTTTTACACATCATAATATCCTGCTATTCGGCCCATTTTTGATCACTTAAAATGCCGGAAATGTCCGGAAAAGGCCGAAGGTGTACAGAACCTGATGCTCCGTATGCTCGTTGTAAGGGGCGTACCATTTCTCGGGGATTGGCAGCGCGTAACGAGTTCTCTCACATCATAATATCCTGAAATACGGCCCATTTTGAAACAACTAAAAAGCCGGAAATCTCCGGAAAAGGCCGAAGGTGTACAGAACCTGATGCTCCGTATGCTCGTTGTAATGGAAGTACCATTCTCCGGGGATTGGCAGCGCGCAACGAGTTCTCTCACATCCTAATATCCTGCGATACGACCCATTTTGAAACAATTAAAAAGCCGGAAATGTCCGGAAAATGCCAAAGGTGTACAGAACCCGTTCCTCCGTATGCTCGTTGTAATGGGCGTACCATTTTTCGGGGATTGGCAGCGTGCAGCGAGTTCTCACACCTCATAATATCCTGCGATACGACCCATTTTGAAACTATTAAAAAGCCGAAACTGGCCGGAAAAGGCCGAATATGTACAAGACAGGATTCTCCGCATGCTCGTTGTAATGGATGTACCATTCTTCGGGGATTGGCAGCGCGCAACGAGTTCTCTCACATCATAATATCCCGCGATACGACCCGTTTTTAATCACATAAAATGCCGGAAATGTCCGGAAAAGGCCGAAGGTGTACAGAACCCGTTGCTCCGTATGCTCGTTGTAATGGGCGTACCATTTTTCGGGGATTGGCAGCGTGCAGCGAGATCTCACACATCATAGTATCCTGCGATACGACCCTTTTTGAAACAATTAAAAAGCGGGTAATATCCGGAAAAGGCTGAAGGTGTACAGAACCCGTTGCTCCGTATGCTCGTTGTAATGTAAGGACCATTTTTGGGGGATTGGCAGCGTGCAGCGAGATCTCACACATCATAGTATCCTGCGATACGACCCTTTTTGAAACAATTAAAAAGCGGGTAATATCCGAAAAAGGCTGAAGGTGTACAGAACCCGATGCTCCGTCTGCTCGTTGTAATGGAAGTACCATTTTTGGGGGGTTGGCAGAGAGCAACTGGTTCTTACACATCATAATATCCTGATCTACGGCCCGTTTTTGATCACTTAAAGTGCCGGAAATGTCCGGAAAAGGCCGAAGGTGTACAGAACCTGATGCTCCGTATGCTCGTTGTAAGGGGCGTACCATTTCTCGGGGATTGGCAGCGCGTAACGAGTTCTCTCACATCATGATATCCTGAAATGCGGCCCATTTTGAAACAATTAAAAAGCCGGAAATGTTCGGAAAAGGCCGAAGGTGTACAGAACCTGATGCTCCGTATGCTCGTTGTAAGGGGCGTACCATTTCTCGAGGATTGGCAGCGCGTAACGAATTCTCTCACATCATAATATCCTGATATACGGCCCATTTTGAAACAATTAAAAAGCCGGAAATGTCCGGAAAAGGCCGAAGGTGTACAGAACCCGTTGCTCCGTATGCTCGTTGTAATGGGCGTACCATTTTTCGGGGATTGGAAGCGTGCAGCGAGATCTCACACATCATAATATCGTGCGATACGACCCTTTCTGAAACAATTAAAAAGCCGGAAATATCCGGAAAAGGCCGAAGGTGTACAGAACCCGTTGCTCCGTATGCTCGTTGTAATGGAAGGACCATTTTTGGGTGATTGGCAACGCTCAACGCGTTTTTACACATCATAATATCCTGCTATTCGGCCCATTTTTGATCACTTAAAATGCCGGAAATGTCCGGAAAAGGCCGAAGGTGTACAGAACCTGATGCTCCGTATGCTCGTAGTAAGGGGCGTACCATTTCTCGGGGATTGGCAGCGCGTAACGAGTTCTCTCACATCATAATATCCTGAAATACGGCCCATTTTGAAACAACTAAAAAGCCGGAAATGTCCGGAAAAGGCCGAAGGTGTACAGAACCTGATGCTCCGTATGCTCGTTGTAATGGAAGTACCATTCTTCGGGGATTGGCAGCGCGCAACGAGTTCTCTCACATCATAATATCCTGCGATACGACCCATTTTGAAACAATTAAAAAGCCGGAAATGTCCGGAAAATGCCAAAGGTGTACAGAACCCGTTCCTCCGTATGCTCGTTGTAATGGGCGTACCATTTTTCGGGGATTGGCAGCGTGCAGCGAGTTCTCACACCTCATAATATCCTGCGATACGACCCATTTTGAAACTATTAAAAAGCCGAAACTGGCCAGAAAAGGCCGAATATTTACAAGACAGGATTCTCCGCATGCTCGTTGAAATGGATGTACCATTCTTCGGGGATTGGCAGCGCGCAACGAGTTCTCTCACATCATAATATCCCGCGATACGACCCATTTTAAAACAATTAAAAAGCCGGAAATGTCCGGAAAATGCCGAAGGTGTACAGAACCCGTTGCTCCGTATGCTCGTTGTAATGGAAGGACCATTTTTGGGGGATTGGCAGCGTGCAGCGAGTTCTCACACATCATAATATCCTGCGATACGACCCGTTTTTAATAACTTAAAATGCCGGAAATGTCCGGAAAAGGCCGAAGGTGTACAGAACCTGATGCTCCGTATGCTCGTTGTAATGGAAGTACCATTCTTCGGGGATTGGCAGCGCGTAACGAATTCTCTCACATCATAATATCCTGATATACGGCCCATTTTGAAACAATTAAAAAGCCGGAAATGTCCGGAAAAGGCCGAAGGTGTACAGAACCCGTTGCTCCGTATGCTCGTTGTAATGGGCGTACCATTTTTCGGGGATTGGCAGCGTGCAGCGAGATCTCACACATCATAATATCCTGCGATACGACACTTTTTGAAACAATTATAAAGCCGGAAAAATCCGGAAAAGGCCGAAGGTGTACAAAACCCGTTGCTCCGTATGCTCGTTGTAATGGAAGGACCATTTTTGGGGGATTGGCAACGCTCAACGCATTTTTACACATCATAATATCCTGCTATTCGGCCCATTTTTGATCACTTAAAATGCCGGAAATGTCCGGAAAAGGCCGAAGGTGTACAGAACCTGATGCTCCGTATGCTCGTTGTAATGGAAGTACCATTCTTCGGGGATTGGTACCGCGCAACGAGTTCTCTCACATCATAATATCCTGCGATACGACCCATTTTGAAACAATTAAAAAGCCGGAAATGTCCGGAAAATTCCAAAGGTGTACAGAACCCGTTGCTCCGTATGCTCGTTGTAATGGGCGTACCATTTTTCGGGGATTGGCAGCGTGCAGCGAGTTCTCTCACATCATAATATCCTGCTATACGGCCCGTTTTTAATCACATAAAATGCCGGAGATGTCCGGAAAAGGCCGAAGGTGTACAGAACCTGATGCTCCGTATGCTCGTTGTAATGGAAGTACCATTCTTCGGGGATTGGCACCGCGCAACGAGTTCTCTCACATCATAATATCCCGCGATACGACCCATTTTGAAACAATTAAAAAGCCGGAAATGTCCGGAAAATGCCGAAGGTGTACAGAACCCGTTGCTCCGTATGCTCGTTGTAATGGAAGGACCATTTTTGAGGGATTGGCAGCGTGCAGCGAGTTCTCACACATCATAATATCCTGCGATACGACAAATTTTGAAACAATTAAAAAGACGAAACTGGCCGGAAAAGGCCGAATATGTACAAGACAGGATTCTCCGCATGCTCGTTTTATTGGAAGTACCATTCTTCGGGGATTGGCAGCGCGCACCGAGTTCCCTCACATCATAATATCCTGCTATACGGCCCGTTTTTAATCACATAAAATGCCGGAGATGTCCGGAAAAGGCCGAAGGTGTACAGGACCCGATGCTCCGTTTGCTCGTTGTAATGGAAGTACCATTTTTGGGGGGTTGGCAGAGAGCAACTGGTTGTTACACATCATAATATCCTGATATACGGCCCATTTTGAAACAATTAAAAAGCCGGAAATGTCCGGAAAAGGCCGAAGGTGTACCGAACCCGTTGCTCCGTATGCTCGTTGTAATGGGCGTACCATTTTTCGGGGATTGGAAGCGTGTAGCGAGATCTCACACATCATAATATAGTGCGATACGACCCTTTTTGAAACAATTAGAAAGCCGGAAATATCCGGAAAAGGCCGAAGGTGTACAGAACCCGTTGCTCCGTATGCTCGTTGTAATGGAAGGACCATTTTTGGGGGATTGGCAACGCTCAACGCATTTTTACACATCATAATATCCTGCTATTCGGCCCATTTTTGATCACTTAAAATGCCGGAAATGTCCGCAAAAGGCCGAAGGTGTACAGAACCTGATGCTCCGTATGCTCGTTGTAAGGGGCGTACCATTTCTCGGGGATTGGCAGCGCGTAACGAGTTCTCTCACATCATAATATCCTGAAATACGGCCCATTTTGAAACAACTAAAAAGCCGGAAATGTCCGGAAAAGGCCGAAGGTGTACAGAACCTGATGCTCCGTATGCTCGTTGTAATGGATGTACCATTCTTCGGGGATTGGCAGCGCGCAACGAGTTCTCTCACATCATAATATCCCGCGATACGACCCGTTTTTAATCACATAAAATGCCGGAAATGTCCGGAAAAGGCCGAAGGTGTACAGAACCCGTTGCTCCGTATGCTCGTTGTAATGGAAGGACCATTTTTCGGGGATTGGCAGCGTGCAGCGAGTTCTCACACATCATAATATCCTGCGATACGACCCGTTTTTAATCACATGAAATGCCGGAAATGTCCGGAAAAGGCCGAAGGTGTACAGAACCTGATGCTCCGTATGCTCGTTGTAATGGAAGGACCATTCTTCGGGGATTGGCAGCGCGCAACGAGTTCTCTCACATCATAATATCCTGCGATACGACCCATTTTGAAACAATTAAAAAGCCGGAAATGTCCGGAAAATGCCAAAGGTGTACAGAACCCGTTCCTCCGTATGCTCGTTTTAATGGGCGTACCATTTTTCGGGAATTGGCAGCGTGCAGCGAGTTCTCACACCTCACAATATCCTGCGATACGAGCCATTTTGAAACTATTAAAAAGCCGAAACTGGCCGGAAAAGGCCGAATATGTACAAGACAGGATTCTCCGCATGCTCGTTGTAATGGATGTACCATTCTTCGGGGATTGGCAGCGCGCAACGAGTTCTCTCACATCATAATATCCTGCGATACGACCCATTTTGAAACAATTAAAAAGCCGGAAATGTCCGGAAAATGCCAAAGGTGTACAGAACCCGTTGCTCCGTATGCTCGTTGTAATGGGCGTACCATTTTTCGGGGATTGGAAGCGTGCAGCGAGATCTCACACATCATAATATCGTGCGATACGACCCTTTTTGAAACAATTAAAAAGCCGGAAATATCCGGAAAAGGCCGAAGGTGTACAGAACCCGTTGCTCCGTATGCTCGTTGTAATGGAAGGACCATTTTTGGGGGATTGGCAACGCTCAATGCGTTTTTACACATCATAATATCCTGCTATTCGGCCCATTTTTGATCACTTAAAATGCCGGAAATGTCCGGAAAAGGCCGAAGGTGTACAGAACCTGATGCTCCGTATGCTCGTTGTAATGGAAGTACCATTCTTCGGGGATTGGCAGCGCGCAACGAGTTCTCTCACATCATAATATCCTGCGATACGACCCATTTTGAAACAATTAAAAAGCCGGAAATGTCCGGAAAATGCCAAAGGTGTACAGAACCCGTTCCTCCGTATGCTCGTTGTAATGGGCGTACCATTTTTCGGGGATTGGCAGCGTGCAGCGAGTTCTGACACCTCATAATATCCTGCGATACGACCCATTTTGAAACTATTAAAAAGCCGATACTGGCCGGAAAAGGCCGAATATGTACAAGACAGGATTCTCCGCATGCTCGTTGTAATGGATGTACCATTCTTCGGGGATTGGCAGCGCGCAACGAGTTCTCTCACATCATAATCTCCCGCGATACGACCCGTTTTTAATCACATAAAATGCCGGAAATGTCCGGAAAAGGCCGAAGGTGTACAGAACCCGTTGCTCCGTATGCTCGTTGTAATGGAAGGACCATTTTTCGGGGATTGGCAGCGTGCAGCGAGTTCTCACACATCATAATATCCTGCGATATGACCCTTTTTTAATCACATAAAATGCCGGAAATGTCCGGAAAAGGCCGAAGGTGTACAGAACCTGATGCTACGTATACTCGTTGTAAGGGGCGTACCATTTCTCGGGGATTGGCAGCGCGCAACGAGGTCTCACACATCATAATATCCTGCGATACGACCCTTTTTGAAACAATTAAAAAGCCGGAAATATCCGGAAAAGGCCGAAGGTGTACAGAACCCGTTGCTCCGTATGCTCGTTGTAATGGGCGTACCATTTTCGGGGATTGGCAGCGTGCAGCGAGTTCTGACACTTCATAATATCCTGCGATACGACCCATTTTGAAACAACTAAATAGCCGGAAATGTCCGGAAAAGGCCGAAGGTGTACAGAACCTGATGCTCCGTATGCTCGTTGTAATGGAAGGACCATTCTTCGGGGATTGGCAGCGCGCAACGAGTTCTCTCACATCATAATATCCTGCGATACGACCCATTTTGAAACAATTAAAAAGCCGGAAATGTCCGGAAAATGCCAAAGGTGTACAGAACCCGTTGCTCCGTATGCTCGTTGTAATGGGCGTACCATTTTTCGGGGATTGGCAGCGTGCAGCGAGATCTCACACATCATAATATCCTGCGATACGACTCATTTTGAAACTATTAAAAAGCCGAAACTGGCCGGAAAAGGCCGAATATGTACAAGACAGGATTCTCCGCATGCTCGTTGTAATGGATGTACCATTCTTCGGGGATTGGCAGCGCGCAATGAGTTCTCTCACATCATAATATCCCGCGATACGACCCGTTTTTAATCACATAAAATGCCGGAAATGTCCGGAAAAGGCCGAAGCTGTACAGAACCCGTTGCTCCGTATGCTCGTTTTAATGGAAGGACCATTTTTCGGGGATTGGCTGCGTGCAGCGAGTTCTCACACATCATAATATCGTGCGATACGACCCTTTTTGAAACAATTAAAAAGCGGGAAATATCCGGAAAAGGCTGAAGGTGTACAGAACCCGTTGCTCCGTATGCTCGTTGTAATGGGCGTGCCATTTTTCGGGGATTGGCAGCGTGCAGCGAGTTCTCACACTTCATAATATCCTGCGATACGACCCATTTTGAAAGAATTAAATAGCCGGAAATGTCCGGAAAATGCCGAACGTGTACATAACCCGTTGCTCCGTATGCTCGTTGTAATGTAAGGACCATTTTTGGGGGATTGGCAGCGTGCAGCGAGTTCTCACACATCATAATATCCTGCGATACGTCCCGTTTTTAATCACATAAAATGCCGGAGATGTCCGGAAAAGCTCGAAGGTGTACAGAACCCAATGCTCCGTTTGCTCGTTGTAATGGAAGTACCATTTTTGGGGGGTTGGCAGAGAGCAACTGGTTCTTACACATCATAATATCCTGATATACGGCCCGTTTTTGATCACTTAAAATGCCGGAAATGTCCGGAAAAGGCCGAAGGTGTACAGAACCTGATGCTCCGTATGCTCGTTGTAAGGGGCGTACCATTTCTCGGGGATTGGCAGCGCGTAACGAATTCTCTCACATCATAATATCCTGATATACGGCCCATTTTGAAACAATTAAAAAGCCGGAAATGTCCAGAAAAGGCCGAAGGTGTACAGAACCCGTTGCTCCGTATGCTCGTTGTAATGGGCGTACCATTTTTCGGGGATTGGAAGCGTGCAGCGAGATCTCACACATCATAATATCGTGCGATACGACCCTTTGTGAAACAATTAAAAAGCCGGAAATGTCCGGAAAAGGCCGAAGGTGTACAGAACCCGTTGCTCCGTATGCTCGTTGTAATGGGCGTACCATTTTTCGGGGATTGGAAGCGTGCAGCGAGATCTCACACATCATAATATCGTGCGATACGACCCTTTTTGAAACAATTAAAAAGCCGGAAATATCCGGAAAAGGCCGAAGGTGTACAGAACCCGATGCTCCGTATGCTCTTTGTAAGGGAAGGACCATTTTTGGGGGATCGGCAACGCTCAACGCGTTTTTACACATCATAATATACTGGTGTACAGAACCCAATGCTCCGTTTGCTCGTTGTAATGGAAGTACCATTTTTGGGGGGTTGGCAGAGAGCAACTGGTTCCTACACATCATAATATCCTGATATACGGCCCATTTTGAAACAATTAAAAAGCCGGAAATGTCCGGAAAAGGCCGAAGGTGTACAGAACCTGATGCTCCGTATGCTCGTTGTAATGGAAGTACCATTCTTCGGGGATTGGCAGCGCGCAACGAGTTCTCTCACATCATAATATCCTGCGATACGACCCATTTTGAAACAATTAAAAAGCCGGAAATGTCCGGAAAATGCCAAAGGTGTACAGAACCCGTTGCTCCGTATGCTCGTTGTAATGGGCGTACCATTTTTCGGGGATTGGCAGCGTGCAGCGAGTTCTCACACCTCATAATATCCTGCGATACGACCCATTTTGAAACTATTAAAAAGCCGAAACTGGCCGGAAAAGGCCGAATATGTACAAGACAGGATTCTCCGCATGCTCGTTGTAATGGATGTACCATTCTTCGGGGATTGGCAGCGCGCAACGAGTTCTCTCACATCATAATCTCCCGCGATACGACCCGTTTTTAATCACATAAAATGCCGGAAATGTCCGGAAAAGGCCGAAGGTGTACAGAACCCGTTGCTCCGTATGCTCGTTGTAATGGAAGGACCATTTTTCGGGGATTGGCAGCGTGCAGCGAGTTCTCACACATCATAATATCCTGCGATATGACCCTTTTTTAATCACATAAAATGCCGGAAATGTCCGGAAAAGGCCGAAGGTGTACAGAACCTGATGCTACGTATACTCGTTGTAAGGGGCGTACCATTTCTCGGGGATTGGCAGCGCGCAACGAGGTCTCACACATCATAATATCCTGCGATACGACCCTTTTTGAAACAATTAAAAAGCCGGAAATATCCGGAAAAGGCCGAAGGTGTACAGAACCCGTTGCTCCGTATGCTCGTTGTAATGGGCGTACCATTTTCGGGGATTGGCAGCGTGCAGCGAGTTCTGACACTTCATAATATCCTGCGATACGACCCATTTTGAAACAACTAAATAGCCGGAAATGTCCGGAAAAGGCCGAAGGTGTACAGAACCTGATGCTCCGTATGCTCGTTGTAATGGAAGGACCATTCTTCGGGGATTGGCAGCGCGCAACGAGTTCTCTCACATCATAATATCCTGCGATACGACCCATTTTGAAACAATTAAAAAGCCGGAAATGTCCGGAAAATGCCAAAGGTGTACAGAACCCGTTGCTCCGTATGCTCGTTGTAATGGGCGTACCATTTTTCGGGGATTGGCAGCGTGCAGCGAGTTCTCACACCTCATAATATCATGCGATACGACCCATTTTGAAACTATTAAAAAGCCGAAACTGGCCGGAAAAGGCCGAATATGTACAAGACAGGATTCTCCGCATGCTCGTTGTAATGGATGTACCATTCTTCGGGGATTGGCAGCGCGCAATGAGTTCTCTCACATCATAATATCCCGCGATACGACCCGTTTTTAATCACATAAAATGCCGGAAATGTCCGGAAAAGGCCGAAGGTGTACAGAACCCGTTGCTCCGTATGCTCGTTTTAATGGAAGGACCATTTTTCGGGGATTGGCTGCGTGCAGCGAGTTCTCACACATCATAATATCGTGCGATACGACCCTTTTTGAAACAATTAAAAAGCGGGAAATATCCGGAAAAGGCTGAAGGTGTACAGAACCCGTTGCTCCGTATGCTCGTTGTAATGGGCGTGCCATTTTTCGGGGATTGGCAGCGTGCAGCGAGTTCTCACACTTCATAATATCCTGCGATACGACCCATTTTGAAAGAATTAAATAGCCGGAAATGTCCGGAAAATGCCGAACGTGTACATAACCCGTTGCTCCGTATGCTCGTTGTAATGTAAGGACCATTTTTGGGGGATTGGCAGCGTGCAGCGAGTTCTCACACATCATAATATCCTGCGATACGTCCCGTTTTTAATCACATAAAATGCCGGAGATGTCCGGAAAAGCTCGAAGGTGTACAGAACCCAATGCTCCGTTTGCTCGTTGTAATGGAAGTACCATTTTTGGGGGGTTGGCAGAGAGCAACTGGTTCTTACACATCATAATATCCTGATATACGGCCCGTTTTTGATCACTTAAAATGCCGGAAATGTCCGGAAAAGGCCGAAGGTGTACAGAACCTGATGCTCCGTATGATCGTTGTAAGGGGCGTACCATTTCTCGGGGATTGGCAGCGCGTAACGAATTCTCTCACATCATAATATCCTGATATACGGCCCATTTTGAAACAATTAAAAAGCCGGAAATGTCCAGAAAAGGCCGAAGGTGTACAGAACCCGTTGCTCCGTATGCTCGTTGTAATGGGCGTACCATTTTTCGGGGATTGGAAGCGTGCAGCGAGATCTCACACATCATAATATCGTGCGATACGACCCTTTGTGAAACAATTAAAAAGCCGGAAATGTCCGGAAAAGGCCGAAGGTGTACAGAACCCGTTGCTCCGTATGCTCGTTGTAATGGGCGTACCATTTTTCGGGGATTGGCAGCGTGCAGCGAGTTCTCACACCTCATAATATCCTGCGATACGACCCATTTTGAAACTATTAAAAAGCCGAAACTGGCCGGAAAAGGCCGAATATGTACAAGACAGGATTCTCCGCATGCTCGTTGAAATGGATGTACCATTCTTCGGGGATTGGCAGCGCGCAACGAGTTCTCTCACATCATAATATCCCGCGATACGACCCATTTTGAAACAATTAAAAAGCCGGAAATATCCGGAAAAGGCCGAAGGTGTACAGAACCCGTTGCTCCGTATGCTCGTTGTAATGGAAGGACCATTTTTGGGGGATTGGCAACGCTCAACGCGTTTTTACACATCATAATATCCTGCTATTCGGCCCATTTTTGATCACTTAAAATGCCGGAAATGTCCGGAAAAGACCGAAGGTGTACAGAACCTGATGCTCCATATGCTCGTTGTAAGGGGCGTACCATTTCTCGGGAATTGGCAGCGCGTAACGAGTTCTCTCACATCATAATATCCTGAAATACGACCCATTTTGAAACAATTAAAAAGCCGGAAATGTCCGGAAAAGGCCGAAGGTGTACAGAACCCGTTGCTCCGTATGCTTGTTGTAATGGGCGTACCATTTTTCGGGGATTGGCAGCGTGCAGCGAGATCTCACACATCATAATATCCTGCGATACGACCCTTTTTGAAACAATTATAAAGCCGGAAAAATCCGGAAAAGGCCGAAGGTGTACAAAACCCGTTGCTCCGTATGCTCGTTTTAATGGAAGGACCATTTTTGGGGGATTGGCAACGCTCAACGCGTTTTTACACATCATAATATCCTGCTATTCGGCCCATTTTTGATCACTTAAAATGCCGGAAATGTCCGGAAAAGGCCGAAGGTGTACAGAACCTGATGCTCCATATGCTCGTTGTAAGGGGCGTACCATTTCTCGGGAATTGGCAGCGCGTAACGAGTTCTCTCACATCATAATATCCTGAAATACGACCCATTTTGAAACAATTAAAAAGCCGGAAATGTCCGGAAAATGCCAAAGGTTACAGAACCCGTTGCTCCGTATGCTCGTTGTAATGGGCGTACCATTTTTCGGGGATTGGCAGCGCGCAACGAGTTCTCTCACATCATAATATCCTGCGATACGACCCATTTTGAAACAATTAAAAAGCCGGAAATGTCCGGAAAATGCCAAAGGTGTACAGAACCCGTTCCTCCGTATGCTCGTTGTAATGGGCGTACCATTTTTCGGGGATTGGCAGCGTGCAGCGAGTTCTGACACCTCATAATATCCTGCGATACGACCCATTTTGAAACTATTAAAAAGCCGATACTGGCCGGAAAAGGCCGAATATGTACAAGACAGGATTCTCCGCATGCTCGTTGTAATGGATGTACCATTCTTCGGGGATTGGCAGCGCGCAACGAGTTCTCTCACATCATCATCTCCCGCGATACGACCCGTTTTTAATCACATAAAATGCCGGAAATGTCCGGAAAAGGCCGAAGGTGTACAGAACCCGTTGCTCCGTATGCTCGTTGTAATGGAAGGACCATTTTTCGGGGATTGGCAGCGTGCAGCGAGTTCTCACACATCATAATATCCTGCGATACGACCCTTTTTTAATCACATAAAATGCCGGAAATGTCCGGAAAAGGCCGAAGGTGTACAGAACCTGATGCTACGTATACTCGTTGTAAGGGGCGTACCATTTTTGGGGGGTTGGCAGAGAGCAACTGGCTCTTACACATCATAATATCCTGCGATACGACCCTTTTTGAAACAATTAAAAAGCCGGAAATATCCGGAAAAGGCCGAAGGTGTACAGAACCCGTTGCTCCGTATGCTCGTTGTAATGGGCGTACCATTTTCGGGGATTGGCAGCGTGCAGCGAGTTCTGACACTTCATAATATCCTGCGATACGACCCATTGTGAAACAACTAAATAGCCGGAAATGTCCGGAAAAGGCCGAAGGTGTACAGAACCTGATGCTCCGTATGCTCGTTGTAATGGAAGGACCATTCTTCGGGGATTGGCAGCGCGCAACGAGTTCTCTCACATCATAATATCCTGCGATACGACCCATTTTGAAACAATTAAAAAGCCGGAAATGTCCGGAAAATGCCAAAGGTGTACAGAACCCGTTGCTCCGTATGCTCGTTGTAATGGGCGTACCATTTTTCGGGGATTGGCAGCGTGCAGCGAGTTCTCACACCTCATAATATCATGCGATACGACCCATTTTGAAACTATTAAAAAGCCGAAACTGGCCGGAAAAGGCCGAATATGTACAAGACAGGATTCTCCGCATGCTCGTTGTAATGGATGTACCATTCTTCGGGGATTGGCAGCGCGCAATGAGTTCTCTCACATCATAATATCCCGCGATACGACCCGTTTTTAATCACATAAAATGCCGGAAATGTCCGGAAAAGGCCGAAGGTGTACAGAACCCGTTGCTCCGTATGCTCGTTTTAATGGAAGGACCATTTTTCGGGGATTGGCTGCGTGCAGCGAGTTCTCACACATCATAATATCGTGCGATACGACCCTTTTTGAAACAATTAAAAAGCGGGAAATATCCGGAAAAGGCTGAAGGTGTACAGAACCCGTTGCTCCGTATGCTCGTTGTAATGGGCGTACCATTTTTCGGGGATTGGCAGCGTGCAGCGAGTTCTCACACTTCATAATATCCTGCGATACGACCCATTTTGAAAGAATTAAATAGCCGGAAATGTCCGGAAAATGCCGAACGTGTACATAACCCGTTGCTCCGTATGCTCGTTGTAATGTAAGGACCATTTTTGGGGGATTGGCAGCGTGCAGCGAGTTCTCACACATCATAATATCCTGCGATACGTCCCGTTTTTAATCACATAAAATGCCGGAGATGTCCGGAAAAGCTCGAAGGTGTACAGAACCCAATGCTCCGTTTGCTCGTTGTAATGGAAGTACCATTTTTGGGGGGTTGGCAGAGAGCAACTGGTTCTTACACATCATAATATCCTGATATACGGCCCGTTTTTGATCACTTAAAATGCCGGAAATGTCCGGAAAAGGCCGAAGGTGTACAGAACCTGATGCTCCGTATGCTCGTTGTAAGGGGCGTACCATTTCTCGGGGATTGGCAGCGCGTAACGAATTCTCTCACATCATAATATCCTGATATACGGCCCATTTTGAAACAATTAAAAAGCCGGAAATGTCCAGAAAAGGCCGAAGGTGTACAGAACCCGTTGCTCCGTATGCTCGTTGTAATGGGCGTACCATTTTTCGGGGATTGGAAGCGTGCAGCGAGATCTCACACATCATAATATCGTGCGATACGACCCTTTGTGAAACAATTAAAAAGCCGGAAATGTCCGGAAAAGGCCGAAGGTGTACAGAACCCGTTGCTCCGTATGCTCGTTGTAATGGGCGTACCATTTTTCGGGGATTGGAAGCGTGCAGCGAGATCTCACACATCATAATATCGTGCGATACGACCCTTTTTGAAACAATTAAAAAGCCGGAAATATCCGGAAAAGGCCGAAGGTGTACAGAACCCGATGCTCCGTATGCTCTTTGTAAGGGAAGGACCATTTTTGGGGGATCGGCAACGCTCAACGCGTTTTTACACATCATAATATACTGGTGTACAGAACCCAATGCTCCGTTTGCTCGTTGTAATGGAAGTACCATTTTTGGGGGGTTGGCAGAGAGCAACTGGTTCCTACACATCATAATATCCTGATATACGGCCCATTTTGAAACAATTAAAAAGCCGGAAATGTCCGGAAAAGGCCGAAGGTGTACAGAACCTGATGCTCCGTATGCTCGTTGTAATGGAAGTACCATTCTTCGGGGATTGGCAGCGCGCAACGAGTTCTCTCACATCATAATATCCTGCGATACGACCCATTTTGAAACAATTAAAAAGCCGGAAATGTCCGGAAAATGCCAAAGGTGTACAGAACCCGTTGCTCCGTATGCTCGTTGTAATGGGCGTACCATTTTTCGGGGATTGGCAGCGTGCAGCGAGTTCTCACACCTCATAATATCCTGCGATACGACCCATTTTGAAACTATTAAAAAGCCGAAACTGGCCGGAAAAGGCTGAATATGTACAAGACAGGATTCTCCGCATGCTCGTTGAAATGGATGTACCATTCTTCGGGGATTGGCAGCGCGCAACGAGTTCTCTCACATCATAATATCCCGCGATACGACCCATTTTGAAACAATTAAAAAGCCGGAAATATCCGGAAAAGGCCGAAGGTGTACAGAACCCGTTGCTCCGTATGCTCGTTGTAATGGAAGGACCATTTTTGGGGGATTGGCAACGCTCAACGCGTTTTTACACATCATAATATCCTGCTATTCGGCCCATTTTTGATCACTTAAAATGCCGGAAATGTCCGGAAAAGACCGAAGGTGTACAGAACCTGATGCTCCATATGCTCGTTGTAAGGGGCGTACCATTTCTCGGGAATTGGCAGCGCGTAACGAGTTCTCTCACATCATAATATCCTGAAATACGACCCATTTTGAAACAATTAAGAAGCCGGAAATGTCCGGAAAAGGCCGAAGGTGTACAGAACCCGTTGCTCCGTATGCTTGTTGTAATGGGCGTACCATTTTTCGGGGATTGGCAGCGTGCAGCGAGATCTCACACATCATAATATCCTGCGATACGACCCTTTTTGAAACAATTATAAAGCCGGAAAAATCCGGAAAAGGCCGAAGGTGTACAAAACCCGTTGCTCCGTATGCTCGTTGTAATGGAAGGACCATTTTTGGGGGATTGGCAACGCTCAACGCGTTTTTACACATCATAATATCCTGCTATTCGGCCCATTTTTGATCACTTAAAATGCCGGAAATGTCCGGAAAAGGCCGAAGGTGTACAGAACCTGATGCTCCATATGCTCGTTGTAAGGGGCGTACCATTTCTCGGGAATTGGCAGCGCGTAACGAGTTCTCTCACATCATAATATCCTGAAATACGACCCATTTTGAAACAATTAAAAAGCCGGAAATGTCCGGAAAATGCCAAAGGTGTACAGAACCCGTTGCTCCGTATGCTCGTTGTAATGGGCGTACCATTTTTCGGGGATTGGCAGCGTGCAGCGAGTTCTCACACCTCATAATATCCTGCGATACGACCCATTTTGAAACTATTAAAAAGCCGAAACTGGCCGGAAAAGGCTGAATATGTACAAGACAGGATTCTCCGCATGCTCGTTGAAATGGATGTACCATTCTTCGGGGATTGGCAGCGCGCAACGAGTTCCCTCACATCATAATATCCTGCTATACGGCCCGTTTTTAATCACATAAAATGCCGGAGATGTCCGGAAAAGACCGAAGGTGTACAGAACCCGATGCTCCGTTTGCTCGTTGTAATGGAAGTACCATTTTTGGGGGGTTGGCAGAGAGCAACTGGCTCTTACACATCATAATAATCTGATATACGGCCCATTTTGAAACAATTAAAAAGCCGGAAATGTCCGGAAAAGGCCGAACGTGTACAGAACCCGTTGCTCCGTATGCTTGTTGTAATGGGCGTACCATTTTTCGGGGATTGGCAGCGTGCAGCGAGATCTCACACATCATAATATCCTGCGATACGACCCTTTTTGAAACAATTATAAAGCCGGAAAAATCCGGAAAAGGCCGAAGGTGTACAAAACCCGTTGCTCCGTATGCTCGTTGTAATGGAAGGACCATTTTTGGGGGATTGGCAACGCTCAACGCGTTTTTACACATCATAATATCCTGCTATTCGGCCCATTTTTGATCACTTAAAATGCCGGAAATGTCCGGAAAAGGCCGAAGGTGTACAGAACCTGATGCTCCGTATGCTCGTTGTAATGGAAGTACCATTCTTCGGGGATTGGCAGCGCGCAACGAGTTCTCTCACACCATAATATCCTGCGATACGACCCATTTTGAAACAATTAAAAAGCCGGAAATGTCCGGAAAATGCCAAAGGTGTACAGAACCCGTTGCTCCGTATACTCGTTGTAATGGGCGTACCATTTTTCGGGGATTGGCAGCGTGCAGCGAGTTCTCACACCTCATAATATCCTGCGATACGACCCTTTTTGAAACAATTAAAAAGCCGGAAATATCCGGAAAAGGCCGAAGGTGTACAGAACCCGTTGCTCCGTATGCTCGTTGTAATGGAAGGACCAGTTTTGGGTGATTGGCAACGCTCAACGCGTTTTTACACATCATAATATCCTGCTATTCGGCCCATTTTTGATCACTTAAAATGCCGGAAATGTCCGGAAAAGGCCGAAGGTGTACAGAACCTGATGCTCCGTATGCTCGTAGTAAGGGGCGTACCATTTCTCGGGGATTGGCAGCGCGTAACGAGTTCTCTCACATCATAATATCCTGAAATACGGCCCATTTTGAAACAACTAAAAAGCCGGAAATGTCCGGAAAAGGCCGAAGGTGTACAGAACCTGATGCTCCATATGCTCGTTGTAAGGGGCGTACCATTTCTCGGGAATTGGCAGCGCGTAACGAGTTCTCTCACATCATAATATCCTGAAATACGACCCATTTTGAAACAATTAAAAAGCCGGAAATGTCCGGAAAATGCCAAAGGTGTACAGAACCCGTTGCTCCGTATGCTCGTTGTAATGGGCGTACCATTTTTCGGGGATTGGCAGCGTGCAGCGAGTTCTCACACCTCATAATATCCTGCGATACGACCCATTTTGAAACTATTAAAAAGCCGAAACTGGCCGGAAAAGGCTGAATATGTACAAGACAGGATTCTCCGCATGCTCGTTGAAATGGATGTACCATTCTTCGGGGATTGGCAGCGCGCAACGAGTTCCCTCACATCATAATATCCTGCTATACGGCCCGTTTTTAATCACATAAAATGCCGGAGATGTCCGGAAAAGACCGAAGGTGTACAGAACCCGATGCTCCGTTTGCTCGTTGTAATGGAAGTACCATTTTTGGGGGGTTGGCAGAGAGCAACTGGCTCTTACACATCATAATAATCTGATATACGGCCCATTTTGAAACAATTAAAAAGCCGGAAATGTCCGGAAAAGGCCGAACGTGTACAGAACCCGTTGCTCCGTATGCTTGTTGTAATGGGCGTACCATTTTTCGGGGATTGGCAGCGTGCAGCGAGATCTCACACATCATAATATCCTGCGATACGACCCTTTTTGAAACAATTATAAAGCCGGAAAAATCCGGAAAAGGCCGAAGGTGTACAAAACCCGTTGCTCCGTATGCTCGTTGTAATGGAAGGACCATTTTTGGGGGATTGGCAACGCTCAACGCGTTTTTACACATCATAATATCCTGCTATTCGGCCCATTTTTGATCACTTAAAATGCCGGAAATGTCCGGAAAAGGCCGAAGGTGTACAGAACCTGATGCTCCGTATGCTCGTTGTAATGGAAGTACCATTCTTCGGGGATTGGCAGCGCGCAACGAGTTCTCTCACACCATAATATCCTGCGATACGACCCATTTTGAAACAATTAAAAAGCCGGAAATGTCCGGAAAATGCCAAAGGTGTACAGAACCCGTTGCTCCGTATACTCGTTGTAATGGGCGTACCATTTTTCGGGGATTGGCAGCGTGCAGCGAGTTCTCACACCTCATAATATCCTGCGATACGACCCTTTTTGAAACAATTAAAAAGCCGGAAATATCCGGAAAAGGCCGAAGGTGTACAGAACCCGTTGCTCCGTATGCTCGTTGTAATGGAAGGACCAGTTTTGGGTGATTGGCAACGCTCAACGCGTTTTTACACATCATAATATCCTGCTATTCGGCCCATTTTTGATCACTTAAAATGCCGGAAATGTCCGGAAAAGGCCGAAGGTGTACAGAACCTGATGCTCCGTATGCTCGTAGTAAGGGGCGTACCATTTCTCGGGGATTGGCAGCGCGTAACGAGTTCTCTCACATCATAATATCCTGAAATACGGCCCATTTTGAAACAACTAAAAAGCCGGAAATGTCCGGAAAAGGCCGAAGGTGTACAGAACCTGATGCTCCGTATGCTCGTTGTAATGGAAGTACCATTCTTCGGGGATTGGCAGCGCGCAACGAGTTCTCCCACATCATAATATCCTGCGATACGACCCATTTTGAAACAATTAAAAAGCCGGAAATGTCCGGAAAATGCCAAAGGTGTACAGAACCCGTTCCTCCGTATGCTCGTTGTAATGGGCGTACCATTTTTCGGGGATTGGCAGCGTGCAGCGAGTTCTCACACCTCATAATATCCTGCGATACGACCCATTTTGAAACTATTAAAAAGCCGAAACTGGCCAGAAAAGGCCGAATATGTACAAGACAGGATTCTCCGCATGCTCGTTGAAATGGATGTACCATTCTTCGGGGATTGGCAGCGCGCAACGAGTTCTCTCACATCATAATATCCCGCGATACGACCCATTTTAAAACAATTAAAAAGCCGGAAATGTCCGGAAAATGCCGAAGGTGTACAGAACCCGTTGCTCCGTATGCTCGTTGTAATGGAAGGACCATTCTTCGGGGATTGGCAGCGTGCAGCGAGTTCTCACACCTCATAATATCCTGCGATACGACCCTTTTTGAAACAATTAAAAAGCCGGAAATATCCGGAAAAGGCCGAAGGTGTACAGAACCCGTTGCTCCGTATGCTCGTTGTAATGGAAGTACCATTCTTCTGGGATTGGCAGCGCGCACCGAGTTCCCTCACATCATAATATCCTGCTATACGGCCCGTTTTTAATCACATAAAATGCCGGAGATGTCCGGAAAAGGCCGAAGGTGTACAGAACCCGATGCTCCGTTTGCTCGTTGTAATGGAAGTACCATTTTTGGGGGGTTGGCAGAGAGCAACTGGTTCTTACACATCATAATATCCTGATATACGGCCCATTTTGAAACAACTAAAAAGCCGGAAATGTCCGGAAAAGGCTGAAGGTGTACAGAACCCGTTGCTCCGTATGCTCGTTGTAATGGGCGTACCATTTTTCGGGGATTGGAAGCGTGCAGCGAGATCTCACACATCATAATATCGTGCGATACGACCCTTTTTGAAACAATTAAAAAGCCGGAAATATCCGGAAAAGGCCGAAGGTGTACAGAACCCGATGCTCCGTATGCTCGTTGTAATGGAAGGACCATTTTTGGGTGATTGGCAACGCTCAACGCGTTTTTACACATCATAATATCCTGATATACGGCCCATTTTGAAACAATTAAAAAGCCGGAAATGTCCGGAAAAGGCCGAAGGTGTACAGAACCCGTTGCTCCGTATGCTCGTTGTAATGGGCGTACCATTTTTCGGGGATTGGCAGCGTGCAGCGAGATCTCACACATCATAATATCCTGCGATACGACCCTTTTTGAAACAATTAAAAAGCCGGAAATATCCGGAAAAGGCCGAAGGTGTACAGAACCCGTTGCTCCGTATGCTCGTTGTAATGGGCGTACAATTTTTCGGGGATTGGCAGCGTGCAGCGAGATCTCACACATCATAATATCCTGCGATACGACTCATTTTGAAACTATTAAAAAGCCGAAACTGGCCGGAAAAGGCCGAATATGTACAAGACAGGATTCTCCGCATGCTCATTGTAATGGAAGTACCATTCTTCGGGGATTGGCAGCGTGCAGCGAGTTCTCACACCTCATAATATCCTGCGATACGACCTATTTTGAAACAATTAAAAAGCCGAAACTGGCCGGAAAAGGCCGAATATGTACAAGACAGGATTCTCGTCATGCTCGTTGTAATGGAAGTACCATTCTTCGGGGATTTGTAGCGCGCAACGAGTTCCCTCACATCATAATATCCTGCTATACGGCCCGTTTTTAATCACATAAAATGCCGGAGATGTCCGGAAAAGGCCGAAGGTGTACAGAACCCAATGCTCCGTTTGCTCGTTGTAATGGAAGTACCATTTTTGGGGGTTGGCAGAGAGCAACTGGTTCTTACGCATCATAATATCCTGATATACGGCCCATTTTGAAACAATTAAAAAGCCGGAAATGTCCGGAAAAGGCCGAAGGTGTACAGAACCCGTTGCTCCGTATGCTCGTTGTAATGGGCGTACCATTTTTCGGGGATTGGCAGCGTGCAGCGAGATCTCACACATCATAATATCCTGCGATACGACCCTTTTTGAAACAATTAAAAAGCCGGAAATATCCGGAAAAGGCCGAAGGTGTACAGAACCCGTTGCTCCGTATGCTCGTTGTAATGGGCGTACAATTTTTCGGGGATTGGCAGCGTGCAGCGAGATCTCACACATCATAATATCCTGCGATACGACTCATTTTGAAACTATTAAAAAGCCGAAACTGGCCGGAAAAGGCCGAATATGTACAAGACAGGATTCTCCGCATGCTCATTGTAATGGAAGTACCATTCTTCGGGGATTGGCAGCGTGCAGCGAGTTCTCACACCTCATAATATCCTGCGATACGACCTATTTTGAAACAATTAAAAAGCCGAAACTGGCCGGAAAAGGCCGAATATGTACAAGACAGGATTCTCGTCATGCTCGTTGTAATGGAAGTACCATTCTTCGGGGATTTGTAGCGCGCAACGAGTTCCCTCACATCATAATATCCTGCTATACGGCCCGTTTTTAATCACATAAAATGCCGGAGATGTCCGGAAAAGGCCGAAGGTGTACAGAACCCAATGGTCCGTTTGCTCGTTGTAATGGAAGTACCATTTTTGGGGGTTGGCAGAGAGCAACTGGTTCTTACGCATCATAATATCCTGATATACGGCCCATTTTGAAACAATTAAAAAGCCGGAAATGTCCGGAAAAGGCCGAAGGTGTACAGAACCCGTTGCTCCGTATGCTCGTTGTAATGGGCGTACCATTTTTCGGGGATTGGCAGCGTGCAGCGAGATCTCACACATCATAATATCCTGCGATACGACCCTTTTTGAAACAATTAAAAAGCCGGAAATATCCGGAAAAGGCCGAAGGTGTACAGAACCCGTTGCTCCGTATGCTCGTTGTAATGGGCGTACAATTTTTCGGGGATTGGCAGCGTGCAGCGAGATCTCACACATCATAATATCCTGCGATACGACTCATTTTGAAACTATTAAAAAGCCGAAACTGGCCGGAAAAGGCCGAATATGTACAAGACAGGATTCTCCGCATGCTCATTGTAATGGAAGTACCATTCTTCGGGGATTGGCAGCGTGCAGCGAGTTCTCACACCTCATAATATCCTGCGATACGACCTATTTTGAAACAATTAAAAAGCCGAAACTGGCCGGAAAAGGCCGAATATGTACAAGACAGGATTCTCGTCATGCTCGTTGTAATGGAAGTACCATTCTTCGGGGATTTGTAGCGCGCAACGAGTTCCCTCACATCATAATATCCTGCTATACGGCCCGTTTTTAATCACATAAAATGCCGGAGATGTCCGGAAAAGGCCGAAGGTGTACAGAACCCAATGCTCCGTTTGCTCGTTGTAATGGAAGTACCATTTTTGGGGGTTGGCAGAGAGCAACTGGTTCTTACGCATCATAATATCCTGATATACGGCCCATTTTGAAACAATTAAAAAGCCGGAAATGTCCGGAAAAGGCCGAAGGTGTACAGAACCCGTTGCTCCGTATGCTCGTTGTAATGGGCGTACCATTTTTCGGGGATTGGCAGCGTGCAGCGAGATCTCACACATCATAATATCCTGCGATACGACCCTTTTTGAAACAATTAAAAAGCCGGAAATATCCGGAAAAGGCCGAAGGTGTACAGAACCCGTTGCTCCGTATGCTCGTTGTAATGGGCGTACAATTTTTCGGGGATTGGCAGCGTGCAGCGAGATCTCACACATCATAATATCCTGCGATACGACTCATTTTGAAACTATTAAAAAGCCGAAACTGGCCGGAAAAGGCCGAATATGTACAAGACAGGATTCTCCGCATGCTCATTGTAATGGAAGTACCATTCTTCGGGGATTGGCAGCGTGCAGCGAGTTCTCACACCTCATAATATCCTGCGATACGACCTATTTTGAAACAATTAAAAAGCCGAAACTGGCCGGAAAAGGCCGAATATGTACAAGACAGGATTCTCGTCATGCTCGTTGTAATGGAAGTACCATTCTTCGGGGATTTGTAGCGCGCAACGAGTTCCCTCACATCATAATATCCTGCTATACGGCCCGTTTTTAATCACATAAAATGCCGGAGATGTCCGGAAAAGGCCGAAGGTGTACAGAACCCAATGCTCCGTTTGCTCGTTGTAATGGAAGTACCATTTTTGGGGGTTGGCAGAGAGCAACTGGTTCTTACGCATCATAATATCCTGATATACGGCCCATTTTGAAACAATTAAAAAGCCGGAAATGTCCGGAAAAGGCCGAAGGTGTACAGAACCCGTTGCTCCGTATGCTCGTTGTAATGGGCGTACCATTTTTCGGGGATTGGCAGCGTGCAGCGAGATCTCACACATCATAATATCCTGCGATACGACCCTTTTTGAAACAATTAAAAAGCCGGAAATATCCGGAAAAGGCCGAAGGTGTACAGAACCCGTTGCTCCGTATGCTCGTTGTAATGGGCGTACAATTTTTCGGGGATTGGCAGCGTGCAGCGAGATCTCACACATCATAATATCCTGCGATACGACTCATTTTGAAACTATTAAAAAGCCGAAACTGGCCGGAAAAGGCCGAATATGTACAAGACAGGATTCTCCGCATGCTCATTGTAATGGAAGTACCATTCTTCGGGGATTGGCAGCGTGCAGCGAGTTCTCACACCTCATAATATCCTGCGATACGACCTATTTTGAAACAATTAAAAAGCCGAAACTGGCCGGAAAAGGCCGAATATGTACAAGACAGGATTCTCGTCATGCTCGTTGTAATGGAAGTACCATTCTTCGGGGATTTGTAGCGCGCAACGAGTTCCCTCACATCATAATATCCTGCTATACGGCCCGTTTTTAATCACATAAAATGCCGGAGATGTCCGGAAAAGGCCGAAGGTGTACAGAACCCAATGCTCCGTTTGCTCGTTGTAATGGAAGTACCATTTTTGGGGGTTGGCAGAGAGCAACTGGTTCTTACGCATCATAATATCCTGATATACGGCCCATTTTGAAACAATTAAAAAGCCGGAAATGTCCGGAAAAGGCCGAAGGTGTACAGAACCCGTTGCTCCGTATGCTCGTTGTAATGGGCGTACCATTTTTCGGGGATGGGCAGCGTGCAGCGAGATCTCACACATCATAATATCCTGCGATACGACCCTTTTTGAAACAATTAAAAAGCCGGAAATATCCGGAAAAGGCCGAAGGTGTACAGAACCCGTTGCTCCGTATGCTCGTTGTAATGGGCGTACAATTTTTCGGGGATTGGCAGCGTGCAGCGAGATCTCACACATCATAATATCCTGCGATACGACTCATTTTGAAACTATTAAAAAGCCGAAACTGGCCGGAAAAGGCCGAATATGTACAAGACAGGATTCTCCGCATGCTCATTGTAATGGAAGTACCATTCTTCGGGGATTGGCAGCGTGCAGCGAGTTCTCACACCTCATAATATCCTGCGATACGACCTATTTTGAAACAATTAAAAAGCCGAAACTGGCCGCAAAAGGCCGAATATGTACAAGACAGGATTCTCGTCATGCTCGTTGTAATGGAAGTACCATTCTTCGGGGATTTGTAGCGCGCAACGAGTTCCCTCACATCATAATATCCTGCTATACGGCCCGTTTTTAATCACATAAAATGCCGGAGATGTCCGGAAAAGGCCGAAGGTGTACAGAACCCAATGCTCCGTTTGCTCGTTGTAATGGAAGTACCATTTTTGGGGGTTGGCAGAGAGCAACTGGTTCTTACGCATCATAATATCCTGATATACGGCCCATTTTGAAACAATTAAAAAGCCGGAAATGTCCGGAAAAGGCCGAAGGTGTACAGAACCCGTTGCTCCGTATGCTCGTTGTAATGGGCGTACCATTTTTCGGGGATTGGCAGCGTGCAGCGAGATCTCACACATCATAATATCCTGCGATACGACCCTTTTTGAAACAATTAAAAAGCCGGAAATATCCTGAAAAGGCCGAAGGTGTACAGAACCCGTTGCTCCGTATGCTCGTTGTAATGGGCGTACAATTTTTCGGGGATTGGCAGCGTGCAGCGAGATCTCACACATCATAATATCCTGCGATACGACTCATTTTGAAACTATTAAAAAGCCGAAACTGGCCGGAAAAGGCCGAATATGTACAAGACAGGATTCTCCGCATGCTCATTGTAATGGAAGTACCATTCTTCGGGGATTGGCAGCGTGCAGCGAGTTCTCACACCTCATAATATCCTGCGATACGACCTATTTTGAAACAATTAAAAAGCCGAAACTGGCCGGAAAAGGCCGAATATGTACAAGACAGGATTCTCGTCATGCTCGTTGTAATGGAAGTACCATTCTTCGGGGATTTGTAGCGCGCAACGAGTTCCCTCACATCATAATATCCTGCTATACGGCCCGTTTTTAATCACATAAAATGCCGGAGATGTCCGGAAAAGGCCGAAGGTGTACAGAACCCAATGCTCCGTTTGCTCGTTGTAATGGAAGTACCATTTTTGGGGGTTGGCAGAGAGCAACTGGTTCTTACGCATCATAATATCCTGATATACGGCCCATTTTGAAACAATTAAAAAGCCGGAAATGTCCGGAAAAGGCCGAAGGTGTACAGAACCCGTTGCTCCGTATGCTCGTTGTAATGGGCGTACCATTTTTCGGGGATTGGCAGCGTGCAGCGAGATCTCACACATCCTAATATCCTGCGATACGACCCTTTTTGAAACAATTAAAAAGCCGGAAATATCCGGAAAAGGCCGAAGGTGTACAGAACCCGTTGCTCCGTATGCTCGTTGTAATGGGCGTACAATTTTTCGGGGATTGGCAGCGTGCAGCGAGATCTCACACATCATAATATCCTGCGATACGACTCATTTTGAAACTATTAAAAAGCCGAAACTGGCCGGAAAAGGCCGAATATGTACAAGACAGGATTCTCCGCATGCTCATTGTAATGGAAGTACCATTCTTCGGGGATTGGCAGCGTGCAGCGAGTTCTCACACCTCATAATATCCTGCGATACGACCTATTTTGAAACAATTAAAAAGCCGAAACTGGCCGGAAAAGGCCGAATATGTACAAGACAGGATTCTCGTCATGCTCGTTGTAATGGAAGTACCATTCTTCGGGGATTTGTAGCGCGCAACGAGTTCCCTCACATCATAATATCCTGCTATACGGCCCGTTTTTAATCACATAAAATGCCGGAGATGTCCGGAAAAGGCCGAAGGTGTACAGAACCCAATGCTCCGTTTGCTCGTTGTAATGGAAGTACCATTTTTGGGGGTTGGCAGAGAGCAACTGGTTCTTACGCATCATAATATCCTGATATACGGCCCATTTTGAAACAATTAAAAAGCCGGAAATGTCCGGAAAAGGCCGAAGGTGTACAGAACCCGTTGCTCCGTATGCTCGTTGTAATGGGCGTACCATTTTTCGGGGATTGGCAGCGTGCAGCGAGATCTCACACATCATAATATCCTGCGATACGACCCTTTTTGAAACAATTAAAAAGCCGGAAATATCCGGAAAAGGCCGAAGGTGTACAGAACCCGTTGCTCCGTATGCTCGTTGTAATGGGCGTACAATTTTTCGGGGATTGGCAGCGTGCAGCGAGATCTCACACATCATAATATCCTGCGATACGACTCATTTTGAAACTATTAAAAAGCCGAAACTGGCCGGAAAAGGCCGAATATGTACAAGACAGGATTCTCCGCATGCTCATTGTAATGGAAGTACCATTCTTCGGGGATTGGCAGCGTGCAGCGAGTTCTCACACCTCATAATATCCTGCGATACGACCTATTTTGAAACAATTAAAAAGCCGAAACTGGCCGCAAAAGGCCGAATATGTACAAGACAGGATTCTCGTCATGCTCGTTGTAATGGAAGTACCATTCTTCGGGGATTTGTAGCGCGCAACGAGTTCCCTCACATCATAATATCCTGCTATACGGCCCGTTTTTAATCACATAAAATGCCGGAGATGTCCGGAAAAGGCCGAAGGTGTACAGAACCCAATGCTCCGTTTGCTCGTTGTAATGGAAGTACCATTTTTGGGGGTTGGCAGAGAGCAACTGGTTCTTACGCATCATAATATCCTGATATACGGCCCATTTTGAAACAATTAAAAAGCCGGAAATGTCCGGAAAAGGCCGAAGGTGTACAGAACCCGTTGCTCCGTATGCTCGTTGTAATGGGCGTACCATTTTTCGGGGATTGGCAGCGTGCAGCGAGATCTCACACATCATAATATCCTGCGATACGACCCTTTTTGAAACAATTAAAAAGCCGGAAATATCCGGAAAAGGCCGAAGGTGTACAGAACCCGTTGCTCCGTATGCTCGTTGTAATGGGCGTACAATTTTTCGGGGATTGGCAGCGTGCAGCGAGATCTCACACATCATAATATCCTGCGATACGACTCATTTTGAAACTATTAAAAAGCCGAAACTGGCCGGAAAAGGCCGAATATGTACAAGACAGGATTCTCCGCATGCTCATTGTAATGGAAGTACCATTCTTCGGGGATTGGCAGCGTGCAGCGAGTTCTCACACCTCATAATATCCTGCGATACGACCTATTTTGAAACAATTAAAAAGCCGAAACTGGCCGGAAAAGGCCGAATATGTACAAGACAGGATTCTCGTCATGCTCGTTGTAATGGAAGTACCATTCTTCGGGGATTTGTAGCGCGCAACGAGTTCCCTCACATCATAATATCCTGCTATACGGCCCGTTTTTAATCACATAAAATGCCGGAGATGTCCGGAAAAGGCCGAAGGTGTACAGAACCCAATGCTCCGTTTGCTCGTTGTAATGGAAGTACCATTTTTGGGGGTTGGCAGAGAGCAACTGGTTCTTACGCATCATAATATCCTGATATACGGCCCATTTTGAAACAATTAAAAAGCCGGAAATGTCCGGAAAAGGCCGAAGGTGTACAGAACCCGTTGCTCCGTATGCTCGTTGTAATGGGCGTACCATTTTTCGGGGATTGGCAGCGTGCAGCGAGATCTCACACATCATAATATCCTGCGATACGACCCTTTTTGAAACAATTAAAAAGCCGGAAATATCCGGAAAAGGCCGAAGGTGTACAGAACCCGTTGCTCCGTATGCTCGTTGTAATGGGCGTACAATTTTTCGGGGATTGGCAGCGTGCAGCGAGATCTCACACATCATAATATCCTGCGATACGACTCATTTTGAAACTATTAAAAAGCCGAAACTGGCCGGAAAAGGCCGAATATGTACAAGACAGGATTCTCCGCATGCTCATTGTAATGGAAGTACCATTCTTCGGGGATTGGCAGCGTGCAGCGAGTTCTCACACCTCATAATATCCTGCGATACGACCTATTTTGAAACAATTAAAAAGCCGAAACTGGCCGCAAAAGGCCGAATATGTACAAGACAGGATTCTCGTCATGCTCGTTGTAATGGAAGTACCATTCTTCGGGGATTTGTAGCGCGCAACGAGTTCCCTCACATCATAATATCCTGCTATACGGCCCGTTTTTAATCACATAAAATGCCGGAGATGTCCGGAAAAGGCCGAAGGTGTACAGAACCCAATGCTCCGTTTGCTCGTTGTAATGGAAGTACCATTTTTGGGGGTTGGCAGAGAGCAACTGGTTCTTACGCATCATAATATCCTGATATACGGCCCATTTTGAAACAATTAAAAAGCCGGAAATGTCCGGAAAAGGCCGAAGGTGTACAGAACCCGTTGCTCCGTATGCTCGTTGTAATGGGCGTACCATTTTTCGGGGATTGGCAGCGTGCAGCGAGATCTCACACATCATAATATCCTGCGATACGACCCTTTTTGAAACAATTAAAAAGCCGGAAATATCCGGAAAAGGCCGAAGGTGTACAGAACCCGTTGCTCCGTATGCTCGTTGTAATGGGCGTACAATTTTTCGGGGATTGGCAGCGTGCAGCGAGATCTCACACATCATAATATCCTGCGATACGACTCATTTTGAAACTATTAAAAAGCCGAAACTGGCCGGAAAAGGCCGAATATGTACAAGACAGGATTCTCCGCATGCTCATTGTAATGGAAGTACCATTCTTCGGGGATTGGCAGCGTGCAGCGAGTTCTCACACCTCATAATATCCTGCGATACGACCTATTTTGAAACAATTAAAAAGCCGAAACTGGCCGGAAAAGGCCGAATATGTACAAGACAGGATTCTCGTCATGCTCGTTGTAATGGAAGTACCATTCTTCGGGGATTTGTAGCGCGCAACGAGTTCCCTCACATCATAATATCCTGCTATACGGCCCGTTTTTAATCACATAAAATGCCGGAGATGTCCGGAAAAGGCCGAAGGTGTACAGAACCCAATGCTCCGTTTGCTCGTTGTAATGGAAGTACCATTTTTGGGGGTTGGCAGAGAGCAACTGGTTCTTACGCATCATAATATCCTGATATACGGCCCATTTTGAAACAATTAAAAAGCCGGAAATGTCCGGAAAAGGCCGAAGGTGTACAGAACCCGTTGCTCCGTATGCTCGTTGTAATGGGCGTACCATTTTTCGGGGATTGGCAGCGTGCAGCGAGATCTCACACATCATAATATCCTGCGATACGACCCTTTTTGAAACAATTAAAAAGCCGGAAATATCCGGAAAAGGCCGAAGGTGTACAGAACCCGTTGCTCCGTATGCTCGTTGTAATGGGCGTACAATTTTTCGGGGATTGGCAGCGTGCAGCGAGATCTCACACATCATAATATCCTGCGATACGACTCATTTTGAAACTATTAAAAAGCCGAAACTGGCCGGAAAAGGCCGAATATGTACAAGACAGGATTCTCCGCATGCTCATTGTAATGGAAGTACCATTCTTCGGGGATTGGCAGCGTGCAGCGAGTTCTCACACCTCATAATATCCTGCGATACGACCTATTTTGAAACAATTAAAAAGCCGAAACTGGCCGGAAAAGGCCGAATATGTACAAGACAGGATTCTCGTCATGCTCGTTGTAATGGAAGTACCATTCTTCGGGGATTTGTAGCGCGCAACGAGTTCCCTCACATCATAATATCCTGCTATACGGCCCGTTTTTAATCACATAAAATGCCGGAGATGTCCGGAAAAGGCCGAAGGTGTACAGAACCCAATGCTCCGTTTGCTCGTTGTAATGGAAGTACCATTTTTGGGGGTTGGCAGAGAGCAACTGGTTCTTACGCATCATAATATCCTGATATACGGCCCATTTTGAAACAATTAAAAAGCCGGAAATGTCCGGAAAAGGCCGAAGGTGTACAGAACCCGTTGCTCCGTATGCTCGTTGTAATGGGCGTACCATTTTTCGGGGATTGGCAGCGTGCAGCGAGATCTCACACATCATAATATCCTGCGATACGACCCTTTTTGAAACAATTAAAAAGCCGGAAATATCCGGAAAAGGCCGAAGGTGTACAGAACCCGTTGCTCCGTATGCTCGTTGTAATGGGCGTACAATTTTTCGGGGATTGGCAGCGTGCAGCGAGATCTCACACATCATAATATCCTGCGATACGACTCATTTTGAAACTATTAAAAAGCCGAAACTGGCCGGAAAAGGCCGAATATGTACAAGACAGGATTCTCCGCATGCTCATTGTAATGGAAGTACCATTCTTCGGGGATTGGCAGCGTGCAGCGAGTTCTCACACCTCATAATATCCTGCGATACGACCTATTTTGAAACAATTAAAAAGCCGAAACTGGCCGGAAAAGGCCGAATATGTACAAGACAGGATTCTCGTCATGCTCGTTGTAATGGAAGTACCATTCTTCGGGGATTTGTAGCGCGCAACGAGTTCCCTCACATCATAATATCCTGCTATACGGCCCGTTTTTAATCACATAAAATGCCGGAGATGTCCGGAAAAGGCCGAAGGTGTACAGAACCCAATGCTCCGTTTGCTCGTTGTAATGGAAGTACCATTTTTGGGGGTTGGCAGAGAGCAACTGGTTCTTACGCATCATAATATCCTGATATACGGCCCATTTTGAAACAATTAAAAAGCCGGAAATGTCCGGAAAAGGCCGAAGGTGTACAGAACCCGTTGCTCCGTATGCTCGTTGTAATGGGCGTACCATTTTTCGGGGATTGGCAGCGTGCAGCGAGATCTCACACATCATAATATCCTGCGATACGACCCTTTTTGAAACAATTAAAAAGCCGGAAATATCCGGAAAAGGCCGAAGGTGTACAGAACCCGTTGCTCCGTATGCTCGTTGTAATGGGCGTACAATTTTTCGGGGATTGGCAGCGTGCAGCGAGATCTCACACATCATAATATCCTGCGATACGACTCATTTTGAAACTATTAAAAAGCCGAAACTGGCCGGAAAAGGCCGAATATGTACAAGACAGGATTCTCCGCATGCTCATTGTAATGGAAGTACCATTCTTCGGGGATTGGCAGCGTGCAGCGAGTTCTCACACCTCATAATATCCTGCGATACGACCTATTTTGAAACAATTAAAAAGCCGAAACTGGCCGGAAAAGGCCGAATATGTACAAGACAGGATTCTCGTCATGCTCGTTGTAATGGAAGTACCATTCTTCGGGGATTTGTAGCGCGCAACGAGTTCCCTCACATCATAATATCCTGCTATACGGCCCGTTTTTAATCACATAAAATGCCGGAGATGTCCGGAAAAGGCCGAAGGTGTACAGAACCCAATGCTCCGTTTGCTCGTTGTAATGGAAGTACCATTTTTGGGGGTTGGCAGAGAGCAACTGGTTCTTACGCATCATAATATCCTGATATACGGCCCATTTTGAAACAATTAAAAAGCCGGAAATGTCCGGAAAAGGCCGAAGGTGTACAGAACCCGTTGCTCCGTATGCTCGTTGTAATGGGCGTACCATTTTTCGGGGATTGGCAGCGTGCAGCGAGATCTCACACATCATAGTATCCTGCGATACGACCCTTTTTGAAACAATTAAAAAGCCGGAAATATCCGGAAAAGGCCGAAGGTGTACAGAACCCGTTGCTCCGTATGCTCGTTGTAATGGGCGTACAATTTTTCGGGGATTGGCAGCGTGCAGCGAGATCTCACACATCATAATATCCTGCGATACGACTCATTTTGAAACTATTAAAAAGCCGAAACTGGCCGGAAAAGGCCGAATATGTACAAGACAGGATTCTCCGCATGCTCATTGTAATGGAAGTACCATTCTTCGGGGATTGGCAGCGTGCAGCGAGTTCTCACACCTCATAATATCCTGCGATACGACCTATTTTGAAACAATTAAAAAGCCGAAACTGGCCGGAAAAGGCCGAATATGTACAAGACAGGATTCTCGTCATGCTCGTTGTAATGGAAGTACCATTCTTCGGGGATTTGTAGCGCGCAACGAGTTCCCTCACATCATAATATCCTGCTATACGGCCCGTTTTTAATCACATAAAATGCCGGAGATGTCCGGAAAAGGCCGAAGGTGTACAGAACCCAATGCTCCGTTTGCTCGTTGTAATGGAAGTACCATTTTTGGGGGTTGGCAGAGAGCAACTGGTTCTTACGCATCATAATATCCTGATATACGGCCCATTTTGAAACAATTAAAAAGCCGGAAATGTCCGGAAAAGGCCGAAGGTGTACAGAACCCGTTGCTCCGTATGCTCGTTGTAATGGGCGTACCATTTTTCGGGGATTGGCAGCGTGCAGCGAGATCTCACACATCATAATATCCTGCGATACGACCCTTTTTGAAACAATTAAAAAGCCGGAAATATCCGGAAAAGGCCGAAGGTGTACAGAACCCGTTGCTCCGTATGCTCGTTGTAATGGGCGTACAATTTTTCGGGGATTGGCAGCGTGCAGCGAGATCTCACACATCATAATATCCTGCGATACGACTCATTTTGAAACTATTAAAAAGCCGAAACTGGCCGGAAAAGGCCGAATATGTACAAGACAGGATTCTCCGCATGCTCATTGTAATGGAAGTACCATTCTTCGGGGATTGGCAGCGTGCAGCGAGTTCTCACACCTCATAATATCCTGCGATACGACCTATTTTGAAACAATTAAAAAGCCGAAACTGGCCGGAAAAGGCCGAATATGTACAAGACAGGATTCTCGTCATGCTCGTTGTAATGGAAGTACCATTCTTCGGGGATTTGTAGCGCGCAACGAGTTCCCTCACATCATAATATCCTGCTATACGGCCCGTTTTTAATCACATAAAATGCCGGAGATGTCCGGAAAAGGCCGAAGGTGTACAGAACCCAATGCTCCGTTTGCTCGTTGTAATGGAAGTACCATTTTTGGGGGTTGGCAGAGAGCAACTGGTTCTTACGCATCATAATATCCTGATATACGGCCCATTTTGAAACAATTAAAAAGCCGGAAATGTCCGGAAAAGGCCGAAGGTGTACAGAACCCGTTGCTCCGTATGCTCGTTGTAATGGGCGTACCATTTTTCGGGGATTGGCAGCGTGCAGCGAGATCTCACACATCATAGTATCCTGCGATACGACCCTTTTTGAAACAATTAAAAAGCCGGAAATATCCGGAAAAGGCCGAAGGTGTACAGAACCCGTTGCTCCGTATGCTCGTTGTAATGGGCGTACAATTTTTCGGGGATTGGCAGCGTGCAGCGAGATCTCACACATCATAATATCCTGCGATACGACTCATTTTGAAACTATTAAAAAGCCGAAACTGGCCGGAAAAGGCCGAATATGTACAAGACAGGATTCTCCGCATGCTCATTGTAATGGAAGTACCATTCTTCGGGGATTGGCAGCGTGCAGCGAGTTCTCACACCTCATAATATCCTGCGATACGACCTATTTTGAAACAATTAAAAAGCCGAAACTGGCCGGAAAAGGCCGAATATGTACAAGACAGGATTCTCGTCATGCTCGTTGTAATGGAAGTACCATTCTTCGGGGATTTGTAGCGCGCAACGAGTTCCCTCACATCATAATATCCTGCTATACGGCCCGTTTTTAATCACATAAAATGCCGGAGATGTCCGGAAAAGGCCGAAGGTGTACAGAACCCAATGCTCCGTTTGCTCGTTGTAATGGAAGTACCATTTTTGGGGGTTGGCAGAGAGCAACTGGTTCTTACGCATCATAATATCCTGATATACGGCCCATTTTGAAACAATTAAAAAGCCGGAAATGTCCGGAAAAGGCCGAAGGTGTACAGAACCCGTTGCTCCGTATGCTCGTTGTAATGGGCGTACCATTTTTCGGGGATTGGCTGCGTGCAGCGAGATCTCACACATCATAATATCCTGCGATACGACCCTTTTTGAAACAATTAAAAAGCCGGAAATATCCGGAAAAGGCCGAAGGTGTACAGAACCCGTTGCTCCGTATGCTCGTTGTAATGGGCGTACAATTTTTCGGGGATTGGCAGCGTGCAGCGAGATCTCACACATCATAATATCCTGCGATACGACTCATTTTGAAACTATTAAAAAGCCGAAACTGGCCGGAAAAGGCCGAATATGTACAAGACAGGATTCTCCGCATGCTCATTGTAATGGAAGTACCATTCTTCGGGGATTGGCAGCGTGCAGCGAGTTCTCACACCTCATAATATCCTGCGATACGACCTATTTTGAAACAATTAAAAAGCCGAAACTGGCCGGAAAAGGCCGAATATGTACAAGACAGGATTCTCGTCATGCTCGTTGTAATGGAAGTACCATTCTTCGGGGATTTGTAGCGCGCAACGAGTTCCCTCACATCATAATATCCTGCTATACGGCCCGTTTTTAATCACATAAAATGCCGGAGATGTCCGGAAAAGGCCGAAGGTGTACAGAACCCAATGCTCCGTTTGCTCGTTGTAATGGAAGTACCATTTTTGGGGGTTGGCAGAGAGCAACTGGTTCTTACGCATCATAATATCCTGATATACGGCCCATTTTGAAACAATTAAAAAGCCGGAAATGTCCGGAAAAGGCCGAAGGTGTACAGAACCCGTTGCTCCGTATGCTCGTTGTAATGGGCGTACCATTTTTCGGGGATTGGCAGCGTGCAGCGAGATCTCACACATCATAATATCCTGCGATACGACCCTTTTTGAAACAATTAAAAAGCCGGAAATATCCGGAAAAGGCCGAAGGTGTACAGAACCCGTTGCTCCGTATGCTCGTTGTAATGGGCGTACAATTTTTCGGGGATTGGCAGCGTGCAGCGAGATCTCACACATCATAATATCCTGCGATACGACTCATTTTGAAACTATTAAAAAGCCGAAACTGGCCGGAAAAGGCCGAATATGTACAAGACAGGATTCTCCGCATGCTCATTGTAATGGAAGTACCATTCTTCGGGGATTGGCAGCGTGCAGCGAGTTCTCACACCTCATAATATCCTGCGATACGACCTATTTTGAAACAATTAAAAAGCCGAAACTGGCCGGAAAAGGCCGAATATGTACAAGACAGGATTCTCGTCATGCTCGTTGTAATGGAAGTACCATTCTTCGGGGATTTGTAGCGCGCAACGAGTTCCCTCACATCATAATATCCTGCTATACGGCCCGTTTTTAATCACATAAAATGCCGGAGATGTCCGGAAAAGGCCGAAGGTGTACAGAACCCAATGCTCCGTTTGCTCGTTGTAATGGAAGTACCATTTTTGGGGGTTGGCAGAGAGCAACTGGTTCTTACGCATCATAATATCCTGATATACGGCCCATTTTGAAACAATTAAAAAGCCGGAAATGTCCGGAAAAGGCCGAAGGTGTACAGAACCCGTTGCTCCGTATGCTCGTTGTAATGGGCGTACCATTTTTCGGGGATGGGCAGCGTGCAGCGAGATCTCACACATCATAATATCCTGCGATACGACCCTTTTTGAAACAATTAAAAAGCCGGAAATATCCGGAAAAGGCCGAAGGTGTACAGAACCCGTTGCTCCGTATGCTCGTTGTAATGGGCGTACAATTTTTCGGGGATTGGCAGCGTGCAGCGAGATCTCACACATCATAATATCCTGCGATACGACTCATTTTGAAACTATTAAAAAGCCGAAACTGGCCGGAAAAGGCCGAATATGTACAAGACAGGATTCTCCGCATGCTCATTGTAATGGAAGTACCATTCTTCGGGGATTGGCAGCGTGCAGCGAGTTCTCACACCTCATAATATCCTGCGATACGACCTATTTTGAAACAATTAAAAAGCCGAAACTGGCCGCAAAAGGCCGAATATGTACAAGACAGGATTCTCGTCATGCTCGTTGTAATGGAAGTACCATTCTTCGGGGATTTGTAGCGCGCAACGAGTTCCCTCACATCATAATATCCTGCTATACGGCCCGTTTTTAATCACATAAAATGCCGGAGATGTCCGGAAAAGGCCGAAGGTGTACAGAACCCAATGCTCCGTTTGCTCGTTGTAATGGAAGTACCATTTTTGGGGGTTGGCAGAGAGCAACTGGTTCTTACGCATCATAATATCCTGATATACGGCCCATTTTGAAACAATTAAAAAGCCGGAAATGTCCGGAAAAGGCCGAAGGTGTACAGAACCCGTTGCTCCGTATGCTCGTTGTAATGGGCGTACCATTTTTCGGGGATTGGCAGCGTGCAGCGAGATCTCACACATCATAATATCCTGCGATACGACCCTTTTTGAAACAATTAAAAAGCCGGAAATATCCGGAAAAGGCCGAAGGTGTACAGAACCCGTTGCTCCGTATGCTCGTTGTAATGGGCGTACAATTTTTCGGGGATTGGCAGCGTGCAGCGAGATCTCACACATCATAATATCCTGCGATACGACTCATTTTGAAACTATTAAAAAGCCGAAACTGGCCGGAAAAGGCCGAATATGTACAAGACAGGATTCTCCGCATGCTCATTGTAATGGAAGTACCATTCTTCGGGGATTGGCAGCGTGCAGCGAGTTCTCACACCTCATAATATCCTGCGATACGACCTATTTTGAAACAATTAAAAAGCCGAAACTGGCCGGAAAAGGCCGAATATGTACAAGACAGGATTCTCGTCATGCTCGTTGTAATGGAAGTACCATTCTTCGGGGATTTGTAGCGCGCAACGAGTTCCCTCACATCATAATATCCTGCTATACGGCCCGTTTTTAATCACATAAAATGCCGGAGATGTCCGGAAAAGGCCGAAGGTGTACAGAACCCAATGCTCCGTTTGCTCGTTGTAATGGAAGTACCATTTTTGGGGGTTGGCAGAGAGCAACTGGTTCTTACGCATCATAATATCCTGATATACGGCCCATTTTGAAACAATTAAAAAGCCGGAAATGTCCGGAAAAGGCCGAAGGTGTACAGAACCCGTTGCTCCGTATGCTCGTTGTAATGGGCGTACCATTTTTCGGGGATTGGCAGCGTGCAGCGAGATCTCACACATCATAATATCCTGCGATACGACCCTTTTTGAAACAATTAAAAAGCCGGAAATATCCGGAAAAGGCCGAAGGTGTACAGAACCCGTTGCTCCGTATGCTCGTTGTAATGGGCGTACAATTTTTCGGGGATTGGCAGCGTGCAGCGAGATCTCACACATCATAATATCCTGCGATACGACTCATTTTGAAACTATTAAAAAGCCGAAACTGGCCGGAAAAGGCCGAATATGTACAAGACAGGATTCTCCGCATGCTCATTGTAATGGAAGTACCATTCTTCGGGGATTGGCAGCGTGCAGCGAGTTCTCACACCTCATAATATCCTGCGATACGACCTATTTTGAAACAATTAAAAAGCCGAAACTGGCCGGAAAAGGCCGAATATGTACAAGACAGGATTCTCGTCATGCTCGTTGTAATGGAAGTACCATTCTTCGGGGATTTGTAGCGCGCAACGAGTTCCCTCACATCATAATATCCTGCTATACGGCCCGTTTTTAATCACATAAAATGCCGGAGATGTCCGGAAAAGGCCGAAGGTGTACAGAACCCAATGCTCCGTTTGCTCGTTGTAATGGAAGTACCATTTTTGGGGGTTGGCAGAGAGCAACTGGTTCTTACGCATCATAATATCCTGATATACGGCCCATTTTGAAACAATTAAAAAGCCGGAAATGTCCGGAAAAGGCCGAAGGTGTACAGAACCCGTTGCTCCGTATGCTCGTTGTAATGGGCGTACCATTTTTCGGGGATTGGCAGCGTGCAGCGAGATCTCACACATCATAATATCCTGCGATACGACCCTTTTTGAAACAATTAAAAAGCCGGAAATATCCGGAAAAGGCCGAAGGTGTACAGAACCCGTTGCTCCGTATGCTCGTTGTAATGGGCGTACAATTTTTCGGGGATTGGCAGCGTGCAGCGAGATCTCACACATCATAATATCCTGCGATACGACTCATTTTGAAACTATTAAAAAGCCGAAACTGGCCGGAAAAGGCCGAATATGTACAAGACAGGATTCTCCGCATGCTCATTGTAATGGAAGTACCATTCTTCGGGGATTGGCAGCGTGCAGCGAGTTCTCACACCTCATAATATCCTGCGATACGACCTATTTTGAAACAATTAAAAAGCCGAAACTGGCCGGAAAAGGCCGAATATGTACAAGACAGGATTCTCGTCATGCTCGTTGTAATGGAAGTACCATTCTTCGGGGATTTGTAGCGCGCAACGAGTTCCCTCACATCATAATATCCTGCTATACGGCCCGTTTTTAATCACATAAAATGCCGGAGATGTCCGGAAAAGGCCGAAGGTGTACAGAACCCAATGCTCCGTTTGCTCGTTGTAATGGAAGTACCATTTTTGGGGGTTGGCAGAGAGCAACTGGTTCTTACGCATCATAATATCCTGATATACGGCCCATTTTGAAACAATTAAAAAGCCGGAAATGTCCGGAAAAGGCCGAAGGTGTACAGAACCCGTTGCTCCGTATGCTCGTTGTAATGGGCGTACCATTTTTCGGGGATTGGCAGCGTGCAGCGAGATCTCACACATCATAATATCCTGCGATACGACCCTTTTTGAAACAATTAAAAAGCCGGAAATATCCGGAAAAGGCCGAAGGTGTACAGAACCCGTTGCTCCGTATGCTCGTTGTAATGGGCGTACAATTTTTCGGGGATTGGCAGCGTGCAGCGAGATCTCACACATCATAATATCCTGCGATACGACTCATTTTGAAACTATTAAAAAGCCGAAACTGGCCGGAAAAGGCCGAATATGTACAAGACAGGATTCTCCGCATGCTCATTGTAATGGAAGTACCATTCTTCGGGGATTGGCAGCGTGCAGCGAGTTCTCACACCTCATAATATCCTGCGATACGACCTATTTTGAAACAATTAAAAAGCCGAAACTGGCCGGAAAAGGCCGAATATGTACAAGACAGGATTCTCGTCATGCTCGTTGTAATGGAAGTACCATTCTTCGGGGATTTGTAGCGCGCAACGAGTTCCCTCACATCATAATATCCTGCTATACGGCCCGTTTTTAATCACATAAAATGCCGGAGATGTCCGGAAAAGGCCGAAGGTGTACAGAACCCAATGCTCCGTTTGCTCGTTGTAATGGAAGTACCATTTTTGGGGGTTGGCAGAGAGCAACTGGTTCTTACGCATCATAATATCCTGATATACGGCCCATTTTGAAACAATTAAAAAGCCGGAAATGTCCGGAAAAGGCCGAAGGTGTACAGAACCCGTTGCTCCGTATGCTCGTTGTAATGGGCGTACCATTTTTCGGGGATTGGCAGCGTGCAGCGAGATCTCACACATCATAATATCCTGCGATACGACCCTTTTTGAAACAATTAAAAAGCCGGAAATATCCGGAAAAGGCCGAAGGTGTACAGAACCCGTTGCTCCGTATGCTCGTTGTAATGGGCGTACAATTTTTCGGGGATTGGCAGCGTGCAGCGAGATCTCACACATCATAATATCCTGCGATACGACTCATTTTGAAACTATTAAAAAGCCGAAACTGGCCGGAAAAGGCCGAATATGTACAAGACAGGATTCTCCGCATGCTCATTGTAATGGAAGTACCATTCTTCGGGGATTGGCAGCGTGCAGCGAGTTCTCACACCTCATAATATCCTGCGATACGACCTATTTTGAAACAATTAAAAAGCCGAAACTGGCCGGAAAAGGCCGAATATGTACAAGACAGGATTCTCGTCATGCTCGTTGTAATGGAAGTACCATTCTTCGGGGATTTGTAGCGCGCAACGAGTTCCCTCACATCATAATATCCTGCTATACGGCCCGTTTTTAATCACATAAAATGCCGGAGATGTCCGGAAAAGGCCGAAGGTGTACAGAACCCAATGCTCCGTTTGCTCGTTGTAATGGAAGTACCATTTTTGGGGGTTGGCAGAGAGCAACTGGTTCTTACGCATCATAATATCCTGATATACGGCCCATTTTGAAACAATTAAAAAGCCGGAAATGTCCGGAAAAGGCCGAAGGTGTACAGAACCCGTTGCTCCGTATGCTCGTTGTAATGGGCGTACCATTTTTCGGGGATTGGCAGCGTGCAGCGAGATCTCACACATCATAATATCCTGCGATACGACCCTTTTTGAAACAATTAAAAAGCCGGAAATATCCGGAAAAGGCCGAAGGTGTACAGAACCCGTTGCTCCGTATGCTCGTTGTAATGGGCGTACAATTTTTCGGGGATTGGCAGCGTGCAGCGAGATCTCACACATCATAATATCCTGCGATACGACTCATTTTGAAACTATTAAAAAGCCGAAACTGGCCGGAAAAGGCCGAATATGTACAAGACAGGATTCTCCGCATGCTCATTGTAATGGAAGTACCATTCTTCGGGGATTGGCAGCGTGCAGCGAGTTCTCACACCTCATAATATCCTGCGATACGACCTATTTTGAAACAATTAAAAAGCCGAAACTGGCCGGAAAAGGCCGAATATGTACAAGACAGGATTCTCGTCATGCTCGTTGTAATGGAAGTACCATTCTTCGGGGATTTGTAGCGCGCAACGAGTTCCCTCACATCATAATATCCTGCTATACGGCCCGTTTTTAATCACATAAAATGCCGGAGATGTCCGGAAAAGGCCGAAGGTGTACAGAACCCAATGCTCCGTTTGCTCGTTGTAATGGAAGTACCATTTTTGGGGGTTGGCAGAGAGCAACTGGTTCTTACGCATCATAATATCCTGATATACGGCCCATTTTGAAACAATTAAAAAGCCGGAAATGTCCGGAAAAGGCCGAAGGTGTACAGAACCCGTTGCTCCGTATGCTCGTTGTAATGGGCGTACCATTTTTCGGGGATTGGCAGCGTGCAGCGAGATCTCACACATCATAATATCCTGCGATACGACCCTTTTTGAAACAATTAAAAAGCCGGAAATATCCGGAAAAGGCCGAAGGTGTACAGAACCCGTTGCTCCGTATGCTCGTTGTAATGGGCGTACAATTTTTCGGGGATTGGCAGCGTGCAGCGAGATCTCACACATCATAATATCCTGCGATACGACTCATTTTGAAACTATTAAAAAGCCGAAACTGGCCGGAAAAGGCCGAATATGTACAAGACAGGATTCTCCGCATGCTCATTGTAATGGAAGTACCATTCTTCGGGGATTGGCAGCGTGCAGCGAGTTCTCACACCTCATAATATCCTGCGATACGACCTATTTTGAAACAATTAAAAAGCCGAAACTGGCCGGAAAAGGCCGAATATGTACAAGACAGGATTCTCGTCATGCTCGTTGTAATGGAAGTACCATTCTTCGGGGATTTGTAGCGCGCAACGAGTTCCCTCACATCATAATATCCTGCTATACGGCCCGTTTTTAATCACATAAAATGCCGGAGATGTCCGGAAAAGGCCGAAGGTGTACAGAACCCAATGCTCCGTTTGCTCGTTGTAATGGAAGTACCATTTTTGGGGGTTGGCAGAGAGCAACTGGTTCTTACGCATCATAATATCCTGATATACGGCCCATTTTGAAACAATTAAAAAGCCGGAAATGTCCGGAAAAGGCCGAAGGTGTACAGAACCCGTTGCTCCGTATGCTCGTTGTAATGGGCGTACCATTTTTCGGGGATTGGCAGCGTGCAGCGAGATCTCACACATCATAATATCCTGCGATACGACCCTTTTTGAAACAATTAAAAAGCCGGAAATATCCGGAAAAGGCCGAAGGTGTACAGAACCCGTTGCTCCGTATGCTCGTTGTAATGGGCGTACAATTTTTCGGGGATTGGCAGCGTGCAGCGAGATCTCACACATCATAATATCCTGCGATACGACTCATTTTGAAACTATTAAAAAGCCGAAACTGGCCGGAAAAGGCCGAATATGTACAAGACAGGATTCTCCGCATGCTCATTGTAATGGAAGTACCATTCTTCGGGGATTGGCAGCGTGCAGCGAGTTCTCACACCTCATAATATCCTGCGATACGACCTATTTTGAAACAATTAAAAAGCCGAAACTGGCCGGAAAAGGCCGAATATGTACAAGACAGGATTCTCGTCATGCTCGTTGTAATGGAAGTACCATTCTTCGGGGATTTGTAGCGCGCAACGAGTTCCCTCACATCATAATATCCTGCTATACGGCCCGTTTTTAATCACATAAAATGCCGGAGATGTCCGGAAAAGGCCGAAGGTGTACAGAACCCAATGCTCCGTTTGCTCGTTGTAATGGAAGTACCATTTTTGGGGGTTGGCAGAGAGCAACTGGTTCTTACGCATCATAATATCCTGATATACGGCCCATTTTGAAACAATTAAAAAGCCGGAAATGTCCGGAAAAGGCCGAAGGTGTACAGAACCCGTTGCTCCGTATGCTCGTTGTAATGGGCGTACCATTTTTCGGGGATTGGCAGCGTGCAGCGAGATCTCACACATCATAATATCCTGCGATACGACCCTTTTTGAAACAATTAAAAAGCCGGAAATATCCGGAAAAGGCCGAAGGTGTACAGAACCCGTTGCTCCGTATGCTCGTTGTAATGGGCGTACAATTTTTCGGGGATTGGCAGCGTGCAGCGAGATCTCACACATCATAATATCCTGCGATACGACTCATTTTGAAACTATTAAAAAGCCGAAACTGGCCGGAAAAGGCCGAATATGTACAAGACAGGATTCTCCGCATGCTCATTGTAATGGAAGTACCATTCTTCGGGGATTGGCAGCGTGCAGCGAGTTCTCACACCTCATAATATCCTGCGATACGACCTATTTTGAAACAATTAAAAAGCCGAAACTGGCCGGAAAAGGCCGAATATGTACAAGACAGGATTCTCGTCATGCTCGTTGTAATGGAAGTACCATTCTTCGGGGATTTGTAGCGCGCAACGAGTTCCCTCACATCATAATATCCTGCTATACGGCCCGTTTTTAATCACATAAAATGCCGGAGATGTCCGGAAAAGGCCGAAGGTGTACAGAACCCAATGCTCCGTTTGCTCGTTGTAATGGAAGTACCATTTTTGGGGGTTGGCAGAGAGCAACTGGTTCTTACGCATCATAATATCCTGATATACGGCCCATTTTGAAACAATTAAAAAGCCGGAAATGTCCGGAAAAGGCCGAAGGTGTACAGAACCCGTTGCTCCGTATGCTCGTTGTAATGGGCGTACCATTTTTCGGGGATTGGCAGCGTGCAGCGAGATCTCACACATCATAATATCCTGCGATACGACCCTTTTTGAAACAATTAAAAAGCCGGAAATATCCGGAAAAGGCCGAAGGTGTACAGAACCCGTTGCTCCGTATGCTCGTTGTAATGGGCGTACAATTTTTCGGGGATTGGCAGCGTGCAGCGAGATCTCACACATCATAATATCCTGCGATACGACTCATTTTGAAACTATTAAAAAGCCGAAACTGGCCGGAAAAGGCCGAATATGTACAAGACAGGATTCTCCGCATGCTCATTGTAATGGAAGTACCATTCTTCGGGGATTGGCAGCGTGCAGCGAGTTCTCACACCTCATAATATCCTGCGATACGACCTATTTTGAAACAATTAAAAAGCCGAAACTGGCCGGAAAAGGCCGAATATGTACAAGACAGGATTCTCGTCATGCTCGTTGTAATGGAAGTACCATTCTTCGGGGATTTGTAGCGCGCAACGAGTTCCCTCACATCATAATATCCTGCTATACGGCCCGTTTTTAATCACATAAAATGCCGGAGATGTCCGGAAAAGGCCGAAGGTGTACAGAACCCAATGCTCCGTTTGCTCGTTGTAATGGAAGTACCATTTTTGGGGGTTGGCAGAGAGCAACTGGTTCTTACGCATCATAATATCCTGATATACGGCCCATTTTGAAACAATAAAAAGCCGGAAATGTCCGGAAAAGGCCGAAGGTGTACAGAACCCGTTGCTCCGTATGCTCGTTGTAATGGGCGTACCATTTTTCGGGGATTGGCAGCGTGCAGCGAGATCTCACACATCATAATATCCTGCGATACGACCCTTTTTGAAACAATTAAAAAGCCGGAAATATCCGGAAAAGGCCGAAGGTGTACAGAACCCGTTGCTCCGTATGCTCGTTGTAATGGGCGTACAATTTTTCGGGGATTGGCAGCGTGCAGCGAGATCTCACACATCATAATATCCTGCGATACGACTCATTTTGAAACTATTAAAAAGCCGAAACTGGCCGGAAAAGGCCGAATATGTACAAGACAGGATTCTCCGCATGCTCATTGTAATGGAAGTACCATTCTTCGGGGATTGGCAGCGTGCAGCGAGTTCTCACACCTCATAATACCCTGCGATACGACCTATTTTGAAACAATTAAAAAGCCGAAACTGGCCGGAAAAGGCCGAATATGTACAAGACAGGATTCTCGTCATGCTCGTTGTAATGGAAGTACCATTCTTCGGGGATTTGTAGCGCGCAACGAGTTCCCTCACATCATAATATCCTGCTATACGGCCCGTTTTTAATCACATAAAATGCCGGAGATGTCCGGAAAAGGCCGAAGGTGTACAGAACCCAATGCTCCGTTTGCTCGTTGTAATGGAAGTACCATTTTTGGGGGTTGGCAGAGAGCAACTGGTTCTTACGCATCATAATATCCTGATATACGGCCCATTTTGAAACAATTAAAAAGCCGGAAATGTCCGGAAAAGGCCGAAGGTGTACAGAACCCGTTGCTCCGTATGCTCGTTGTAATGGGCGTACCATTTTTCGGGGATTGGCAGCGTGCAGCGAGATCTCACACATCATAATATCCTGCGATACGACCCTTTTTGAAACAATTAAAAAGCCGGAAATATCCGGAAAAGGCCGAAGGTGTACAGAACCCGTTGCTCCGTATGCTCGTTGTAATGGGCGTACAATTTTTCGGGGATTGGCAGCGTGCAGCGAGATCTCACACATCATAATATCCTGCGATACGACTCATTTTGAAACTATTAAAAAGCCGAAACTGGCCGGAAAAGGCCGAATATGTACAAGACAGGATTCTCCGCATGCTCATTGTAATGGAAGTACCATTCTTCGGGGATTGGCAGCGTGCAGCGAGTTCTCACACCTCATAATATCCTGCGATACGACCTATTTTGAAACAATTAAAAAGCCGAAACTGGCCGGAAAAGGCCGAATATGTACAAGACAGGATTCTCGTCATGCTCGTTGTAATGGAAGTACCATTCTTCGGGGATTTGTAGCGCGCAACGAGTTCCCTCACATCATAATATCCTGCTATACGGCCCGTTTTTAATCACATAAAATGCCGGAGATGTCCGGAAAAGGCCGAAGGTGTACAGAACCCAATGCTCCGTTTGCTCGTTGTAATGGAAGTACCATTTTTGGGGGTTGGCAGAGAGCAACTGGTTCTTACGCATCATAATATCCTGATATACGGCCCATTTTGAAACAATTAAAAAGCCGGAAATGTCCGGAAAAGGCCGAAGGTGTACAGAACCCGTTGCTCCGTATGCTCGTTGTAATGGGCGTACCATTTTTCGGGGATTGGCAGCGTGCAGCGAGATCTCACACATCATAATATCCTGCGATACGACCCTTTTTGAAACAATTAAAAAGCCGGAAATATCCGGAAAAGGCCGAAGGTGTACAGAACCCGTTGCTCCGTATGCTCGTTGTAATGGGCGTACAATTTTTCGGGGATTGGCAGCGTGCAGCGAGATCTCACACATCATAATATCCTGCGATACGACTCATTTTGAAACTATTAAAAAGCCGAAACTGGCCGGAAAAGGCCGAATATGTACAAGACAGGATTCTCCGCATGCTCATTGTAATGGAAGTACCATTCTTCGGGGATTGGCAGCGTGCAGCGAGTTCTCACACCTCATAATATCCTGCGATACGACCTATTTTGAAACAATTAAAAAGCCGAAACTGGCCGGAAAAGGCCGAATATGTACAAGACAGGATTCTCGTCATGCTCGTTGTAATGGAAGTACCATTCTTCGGGGATTTGTAGCGCGCAACGAGTTCCCTCACATCATAATATCCTGCTATACGGCCCGTTTTTAATCACATAAAATGCCGGAGATGTCCGGAAAAGGCCGAAGGTGTACAGAACCCAATGCTCCGTTTGCTCGTTGTAATGGAAGTACCATTTTTGGGGGTTGGCAGAGAGCAACTGGTTCTTACGCATCATAATATCCTGATATACGGCCCATTTTGAAACAATTAAAAAGCCGGAAATGTCCGGAAAAGGCCGAAGGTGTACAGAACCCGTTGCTCCGTATGCTCGTTGTAATGGGCGTACCATTTTTCGGGGATTGGCAGCGTGCAGCGAGATCTCACACATCATAATATCCTGCGATACGACCCTTTTTGAAACAATTAAAAAGCCGGAAATATCCGGAAAAGGCCGAAGGTGTACAGAACCCGTTGCTCCGTATGCTCGTTGTAATGGGCGTACAATTTTTCGGGGATTGGCAGCGTGCAGCGAGATCTCACACATCATAATATCCTGCGATACGACTCATTTTGAAACTATTAAAAAGCCGAAACTGGTCGGAAAAGGCCGAATATGTACAAGACAGGATTCTCCGCATGCTCATTGTAATGGAAGTACCATTCTTCGGGGATTGGCAGCGTGCAGCGAGTTCTCACACCTCATAATATCCTGCGATACGACCTATTTTGAAACAATTAAAAAGCCGAAACTGGCCGGAAAAGGCCGAATATGTACAAGACAGGATTCTCGTCATGCTCGTTGTAATGGAAGTACCATTCTTCGGGGATTTGTAGCGCGCAACGAGTTCCCTCACATCATAATATCCTGCTATACGGCCCGTTTTTAATCACATAAAATGCCGGAGATGTCCGGAAAAGGCCGAAGGTGTACAGAACCCAATGCTCCGTTTGCTCGTTGTAATGGAAGTACCATTTTTGGGGGTTGGCAGAGAGCAACTGGTTCTTACGCATCATAATATCCTGATATACGGCCCATTTTGAAACAATTAAAAAGCCGGAAATGTCCGGAAAAGGCCGAAGGTGTACAGAACCCGTTGCTCCGTATGCTCGTTGTAATGGGCGTACCATTTTTCGGGGATTGGCAGCGTGCAGCGAGATCTCACACATCATAATATCCTGCGATACGACCCTTTTTGAAACAATTAAAAAGCCGGAAATATCCGGAAAAGGCCGAAGGTGTACAGAACCCGTTGCTCCGTATGCTCGTTGTAATGGGCGTACAATTTTTCGGGGATTGGCAGCGTGCAGCGAGATCTCACACATCATAATATCCTGCGATACGACTCATTTTGAAACTATTAAAAAGCCGAAACTGGCCGGAAAAGGCCGAATATGTACAAGACAGGATTCTCCGCATGCTCATTGTAATGGAAGTACCATTCTTCGGGGATTGGCAGCGTGCAGCGAGTTCTCACACCTCATAATATCCTGCGATACGACCTATTTTGAAACAATTAAAAAGCCGAAACTGGCCGGAAAAGGCCGAATATGTACAAGACAGGATTCTCGTCATGCTCGTTGTAATGGAAGTACCATTCTTCGGGGATTTGTAGCGCGCAACGAGTTCCCTCACATCATAATATCCTGCTATACGGCCCGTTTTTAATCACATAAAATGCCGGAGATGTCCGGAAAAGGCCGAAGGTGTACAGAACCCAATGCTCCGTTTGCTCGTTGTAATGGAAGTACCATTTTTGGGGGTTGGCAGAGAGCAACTGGTTCTTACGCATCATAATATCCTGATATACGGCCCATTTTGAAACAATTAAAAAGCCGGAAATGTCCGGAAAAGGCCGAAGGTGTACAGAACCCGTTGCTCCGTATGCTCGTTGTAATGGGCGTACCATTTTTCGGGGATTGGCAGCGTGCAGCGAGATCTCACACATCATAATATCCTGCGATACGACCCTTTTTGAAACAATTAAAAAGCCGGAAATATCCGGAAAAGGCCGAAGGTGTACAGAACCCGTTGCTCCGTATGCTCGTTGTAATGGGCGTACAATTTTTCGGGGATTGGCAGCGTGCAGCGAGATCTCACACATCATAATATCCTGCGATACGACTCATTTTGAAACTATTAAAAAGCCGAAACTGGCCGGAAAAGGCCGAATATGTACAAGACAGGATTCTCCGCATGCTCATTGTAATGGAAGTACCATTCTTCGGGGATTGGCAGCGTGCAGCGAGTTCTCACACCTCATAATATCCTGCGATACGACCTATTTTGAAACAATTAAAAAGCCGAAACTGGCCGGAAAAGGCCGAATATGTACAAGACAGGATTCTCGTCATGCTCGTTGTAATGGAAGTACCATTCTTCGGGGATTTGTAGCGCGCAACGAGTTCCCTCACATCATAATATCCTGCTATACGGCCCGTTTTTAATCACATAAAATGCCGGAGATGTCCGGAAAAGGCCGAAGGTGTACAGAACCCAATGCTCCGTTTGCTCGTTGTAATGGAAGTACCATTTTTGGGGGTTGGCAGAGAGCAACTGGTTCTTACGCATCATAATATCCTGATATACGGCCCATTTTGAAACAATTAAAAAGCCGGAAATGTCTGGAAAAGGCCGAAGGTGTACAGAACCCGTTGCTCCGTATGCTCGTTGTAATGGGCGTACCATTTTTCGGGGATTGGCAGCGTGCAGCGAGATCTCACACATCATAATATCCTGCGATACGACCCTTTTTGAAACAATTAAAAAGCCGGAAATATCCGGAAAAGGCCGAAGGTGTACAGAACCCGTTGCTCCGTATGCTCGTTGTAATGGGCGTACAATTTTTCGGGGATTGGCAGCGTGCAGCGAGATCTCACACATCATAATATCCTGCGATACGACTCATTTTGAAACTATTAAAAAGCCGAAACTGGCCGGAAAAGGCCGAATATGTACAAGACAGGATTCTCCGCATGCTCATTGTAATGGAAGTACCATTCTTCGGGGATTGGCAGCGTGCAGCGAGTTCTCACACCTCATAATATCCTGCGATACGACCTATTTTGAAACAATTAAAAAGCCGAAACTGGCCGGAAAAGGCCGAATATGTACAAGACAGGATTCTCGTCATGCTCGTTGTAATGGAAGTACCATTCTTCGGGGATTTGTAGCGCGCAACGAGTTCCCTCACATCATAATATCCTGCTATACGGCCCGTTTTTAATCACATAAAATGCCGGAGATGTCCGGAAAAGGCCGAAGGTGTACAGAACCCAATGCTCCGTTTGCTCGTTGTAATGGAAGTACCATTTTTGGGGGTTGGCAGAGAGCAACTGGTTCTTACGCATCATAATATCCTGATATACGGCCCATTTTGAAACAATTAAAAAGCCGGAAATGTCCGGAAAAGGCCGAAGGTGTACAGAACCCGTTGCTCCGTATGCTCGTTGTAATGGGCGTACCATTTTTCGGGGATTGGCAGCGTGCAGCGAGATCTCACACATCATAATATCCTGCGATACGACCCTTTTTGAAACAATTAAAAAGCCGGAAATATCCGGAAAAGGCCGAAGGTGTACAGAACCCGTTGCTCCGTATGCTCGTTGTAATGGGCGTACAATTTTTCGGGGATTGGCAGCGTGCAGCGAGATCTCACACATCATAATATCCTGCGATACGACTCATTTTGAAACTATTAAAAAGCCGAAACTGGCCGGAAAAGGCCGAATATGTACAAGACAGGATTCTCCGCATGCTCATTGTAATGGAAGTACCATTCTTCGGGGATTGGCAGCGTGCAGCGAGTTCTCACACCTCATAATATCCTGCGATACGACCTATTTTGAAACAATTAAAAAGCCGAAACTGGCCGGAAAAGGCCGAATATGTACAAGACAGGATTCTCGTCATGCTCGTTGTAATGGAAGTACCATTCTTCGGGGATTTGTAGCGCGCAACGAGTTCCCTCACATCATAATATCCTGCTATACGGCCCGTTTTTAATCACATAAAATGCCGGAGATGTCCGGAAAAGGCCGAAGGTGTACAGAACCCAATGCTCCGTTTGCTCGTTGTAATGGAAGTACCATTTTTGGGGGTTGGCAGAGAGCAACTGGTTCTTACGCATCATAATATCCTGATATACGGCCCATTTTGAAACAATTAAAAAGCCGGAAATGTCCGGAAAAGGCCGAAGGTGTACAGAACCCGTTGCTCCGTATGCTCGTTGTAATGGGCGTACCATTTTTCGGGGATTGGCAGCGTGCAGCGAGATCTCACACATCATAATATCCTGCGATACGACCCTTTTTGAAACAATTAAAAAGCCGGAAATATCCGGAAAAGGCCGAAGGTGTACAGAACCCGTTGCTCCGTATGCTCGTTGTAATGGGCGTACAATTTTTCGGGGATTGGCAGCGTGCAGCGAGATCTCACACATCATAATATCCTGCGATACGACTCATTTTGAAACTATTAAAAAGCCGAAACTGGCCGGAAAAGGCCGAATATGTACAAGACAGGATTCTCCGCATGCTCATTGTAATGGAAGTACCATTCTTCGGGGATTGGCAGCGTGCAGCGAGTTCTCACACCTCATAATATCCTGCGATACGACCTATTTTGAAACAATTAAAAAGCCGAAACTGGCCGGAAAAGGCCGAATATGTACAAGACAGGATTCTCGTCATGCTCGTTGTAATGGAAGTACCATTCTTCGGGGATTTGTAGCGCGCAACGAGTTCCCTCACATCATAATATCCTGCTATACGGCCCGTTTTTAATCACATAAAATGCCGGAGATGTCCGGAAAAGGCCGAAGGTGTACAGAACCCAATGCTCCGTTTGCTCGTTGTAATGGAAGTACCATTTTTGGGGGTTGGCAGAGAGCAACTGGTTCTTACGCATCATAATATCCTGATATACGGCCCATTTTGAAACAATTAAAAAGCCGGAAATGTCCGGAAAAGGCCGAAGGTGTACAGAACCCGTTGCTCCGTATGCTCGTTGTAATGGGCGTACCATTTTTCGGGGATTGGCAGCGTGCAGCGAGATCTCACACATCATAATATCCTGCGATACGACCCTTTTTGAAACAATTAAAAAGCCGGAAATATCCGGAAAAGGCCGAAGGTGTACAGAACCCGTTGCTCCGTATGCTCGTTGTAATGGGCGTACAATTTTTCGGGGATTGGCAGCGTGCAGCGAGATCTCACACATCATAATATCCTGCGATACGACTCATTTTGAAACTATTAAAAAGCCGAAACTGGCCGGAAAAGGCCGAATATGTACAAGACAGGATTCTCCGCATGCTCATTGTAATGGAAGTACCATTCTTCGGGGATTGGCAGCGTGCAGCGAGTTCTCACACCTCATAATATCCTGCGATACGACCTATTTTGAAACAATTAAAAAGCCGAAACTGGCCGGAAAAGGCCGAATATGTACAAGACAGGATTCTCGTCATGCTCGTTGTAATGGAAGTACCATTCTTCGGGGATTTGTAGCGCGCAACGAGTTCCCTCACATCATAATATCCTGCTATACGGCCCGTTTTTAATCACATAAAATGCCGGAGATGTCCGGAAAAGGCCGAAGGTGTACAGAACCCAATGCTCCGTTTGCTCGTTGTAATGGAAGTACCATTTTTGGGGGTTGGCAGAGAGCAACTGGTTCTTACGCATCATAATATCCTGATATACGGCCCATTTTGAAACAATTAAAAAGCCGGAAATGTCCGGAAAAGGCCGAAGGTGTACAGAACCCGTTGCTCCGTATGCTCGTTGTAATGGGCGTACCATTTTTCGGGGATTGGCAGCGTGCAGCGAGATCTCACACATCATAATATCCTGCGATACGACCCTTTTTGAAACAATTAAAAAGCCGGAAATATCCGGAAAAGGCCGAAGGTGTACAGAACCCGTTGCTCCGTATGCTCGTTGTAATGGGCGTACAATTTTTCGGGGATTGGCAGCGTGCAGCGAGATCTCACACATCATAATATCCTGCGATACGACTCATTTTGAAACTATTAAAAAGCCGAAACTGGCCGGAAAAGGCCGAATATGTACAAGACAGGATTCTCCGCATGCTCATTGTAATGGAAGTACCATTCTTCGGGGATTGGCAGCGTGCAGCGAGTTCTCACACCTCATAATATCCTGCGATACGACCTATTTTGAAACAATTAAAAAGCCGAAACTGGCCGGAAAAGGCCGAATATGTACAAGACAGGATTCTCGTCATGCTCGTTGTAATGGAAGTACCATTCTTCGGGGATTTGTAGCGCGCAACGAGTTCCCTCACATCATAATATCCTGCTATACGGCCCGTTTTTAATCACATAAAATGCCGGAGATGTCCGGAAAAGGCCGAAGGTGTACAGAACCCAATGCTCCGTTTGCTCGTTGTAATGGAAGTACCATTTTTGGGGGTTGGCAGAGAGCAACTGGTTCTTACGCATCATAATATCCTGATATACGGCCCATTTTGAAACAATTAAAAAGCCGAAACTGGCCGGAAAAGGCCGAATATGTACAAGACAGGATTCTCGTCATGCTCGTTGTAATGGAAGTACCATTCTTCGGGGATTTGTAGCGCGCAACGAGTTCCCTCACATCATAATATCCTGCTATACGGCCCGTTTTTAATCACATAAAATGCCGGAGATGTCCGGAAAAGGCCGAAGGTGTACAGAACCCAATGCTCCGTTTGCTCGTTGTAATGGAAGTACCATTTTTGGGGGTTGGCAGAGAGCAACTGGTTCTTACGCATCATAATATCCTGATATACGGCCCATTTTGAAACAATTAAAAAGCCGGAAATGTCCGGAAAAGGCCGAAGGTGTACAGAACCCGTTGCTCCGTATGCTCGTTGTAATGGGCGTACCATTTTTCGGGGATTGGCAGCGTGCAGCGAGATCTCACACATCATAATATCCTGCGATACGACCCTTTTTGAAACAATTAAAAAGCCGGAAATATCCGGAAAAGGCCGAAGGTGTACAGAACCCGTTGCTCCGTATGCTCGTTGTAATGGGCGTACAATTTTTCGGGGATTGGCAGCGTGCAGCGAGATCTCACACATCATAATATCCTGCGATACGACTCATTTTGAAACTATTAAAAAGCCGAAACTGGCCGGAAAAGGCCGAATATGTACAAGACAGGATTCTCCGCATGCTCATTGTAATGGAAGTACCATTCTTCGGGGATTGGCAGCGTGCAGCGAGTTCTCACACCTCATAATATCCTGCGATACGACCTATTTTGAAACAATTAAAAAGCCGAAACTGGCCGGAAAAGGCCGAATATGTACAAGACAGGATTCTCGTCATGCTCGTTGTAATGGAAGTACCATTCTTCGGGGATTTGTAGCGCGCAACGAGTTCCCTCACATCATAATATCCTGCTATACGGCCCGTTTTTAATCACATAAAATGCCGGAGATGTCCGGAAAAGGCCGAAGGTGTACAGAACCCAATGCTCCGTTTGCTCGTTGTAATGGAAGTACCATTTTTGGGGGTTGGCAGAGAGCAACTGGTTCTTACGCATCATAATATCCTGATATACGGCCCATTTTGAAACAATTAAAAAGCCGGAAATGTCCGGAAAAGGCCGAAGGTGTACAGAACCCGTTGCTCCGTATGCTCGTTGTAATGGGCGTACCATTTTTCGGGGATTGGCAGCGTGCAGCGAGATCTCACACATCATAATATCCTGCGATACGACCCTTTTTGAAACAATTAAAAAGCCGGAAATATCCGGAAAAGGCCGAAGGTGTACAGAACCCGTTGCTCCGTATGCTCGTTGTAATGGGCGTACAATTTTTCGGGGATTGGCAGCGTGCAGCGAGATCTCACACATCATAATATCCTGCGATACGACTCATTTTGAAACTATTAAAAAGCCGAAACTGGCCGGAAAAGGCCGAATATGTGCAAGACAGGATTCTCCGCATGCTCATTGTAATGGAAGTACCATTCTTCGGGGATTGGCAGCGTGCAGCGAGTTCTCACACCTCATAATATCCTGCGATACGACCTATTTTGAAACAATTAAAAAGCCGAAACTGGCCGGAAAAGGCCGAATATGTACAAGACAGGATTCTCGTCATGCTCGTTGTAATGGAAGTACCATTCTTCGGGGATTTGTAGCGCGCAACGAGTTCCCTCACATCATAATATCCTGCTATACGGCCCGTTTTTAATCACATAAAATGCCGGAGATGTCCGGAAAAGGCCGAAGGTGTACAGAACCCAATGCTCCGTTTGCTCGTTGTAATGGAAGTACCATTTTTGGGGGTTGGCAGAGAGCAACTGGTTCTTACGCATCATAATATCCTGATATACGGCCCATTTTGAAACAATTAAAAAGCCGGAAATGTCCGGAAAAGGCCGAAGGTGTACAGAACCCGTTGCTCCGTATGCTCGTTGTAATGGGCGTACCATTTTTCGGGGATTGGCAGCGTGCAGCGAGATCTCACACATCATAATATCCTGCGATACGACCCTTTTTGAAACAATTAAAAAGCCGGAAATATCCGGAAAAGGCCGAAGGTGTACAGAACCCGTTGCTCCGTATGCTCGTTGTAATGGGCGTACAATTTTTCGGGGATTGGCAGCGTGCAGCGAGATCTCACACATCATAATATCCTGCGATACGACTCATTTTGAAACTATTAAAAAGCCGAAACTGGCCGGAAAAGGCCGAATATGTACAAGACAGGATTCTCCGCATGCTCATTGTAATGGAAGTACCATTCTTCGGGGATTGGCAGCGTGCAGCGAGTTCTCACACCTCATAATATCCTGCGATACGACCTATTTTGAAACAATTAAAAAGCCGAAACTGGCCGGAAAAGGCCGAATATGTACAAGACAGGATTCTCGTCATGCTCGTTGTAATGGAAGTACCATTCTTCGGGGATTTGTAGCGCGCAACGAGTTCCCTCACATCATAATATCCTGCTATACGGCCCGTTTTTAATCACATAAAATGCCGGAGATGTCCGGAAAAGGCCGAAGGTGTACAGAACCCAATGCTCCGTTTGCTCGTTGTAATGGAAGTACCATTTTTGGGGGTTGGCAGAGAGCAACTGGTTCTTACGCATCATAATATCCTGATATACGGCCCATTTTGAAACAATTAAAAAGCCGGAAATGTCCGGAAAAGGCCGAAGGTGTACAGAACCCGTTGCTCCGTATGCTCGTTGTAATGGGCGTACCATTTTTCGGGGATTGGCAGCGTGCAGCGAGATCTCACACATCATAATATCCTGCGATACGACCCTTTTTGAAACAATTAAAAAGCCGGAAATATCCGGAAAAGGCCGAAGGTGTACAGAACCCGTTGCTCCGTATGCTCGTTGTAATGGGCGTACAATTTTTCGGGGATTGGCAGCGTGCAGCGAGATCTCACACATCATAATATCCTGCGATACGACTCATTTTGAAACTATTAAAAAGCCGAAACTGGCCGGAAAAGGCCGAATATGTACAAGACAGGATTCTCCGCATGCTCATTGTAATGGAAGTACCATTCTTCGGGGATTGGCAGCGTGCAGCGAGTTCTCACACCTCATAATATCCTGCGATACGACCTATTTTGAAACAATTAAAAAGCCGAAACTGGCCGGAAAAGGCCGAATATGTACAAGACAGGATTCTCGTCATGCTCGTTGTAATGGAAGTACCATTCTTCGGGGATTTGTAGCGCGCAACGAGTTCCCTCACATCATAATATCCTGCTATACGGCCCGTTTTTAATCACATAAAATGCCGGAGATGTCCGGAAAAGGCCGAAGGTGTACAGAACCCAATGCTCCGTTTGCTCGTTGTAATGGAAGTACCATTTTTGGGGGTTGGCAGAGAGCAACTGGTTCTTACGCATCATAATATCCTGACATACGGCCCATTTTGAAACAATTAAAAAGCCGGAAATGTCCGGAAAAGGCCGAAGGTGTACAGAACCCGTTGCTCCGTATGCTCGTTGTAATGGGCGTACCATTTTTCGGGGATTGGCAGCGTGCAGCGAGATCTCACACATCATAATATCCTGCGATACGACCCTTTTTGAAACAATTAAAAAGCCGGAAATATCCGGAAAAGGCCGAAGGTGTACAGAACCCGTTGCTCCGTATGCTCGTTGTAATGGGCGTACAATTTTTCGGGGATTGGCAGCGTGCAGCGAGATCTCACACATCATAATATCCTGCGATACGACTCATTTTGAAACTATTAAAAAGCCGAAACTGGCCGGAAAAGGCCGAATATGTACAAGACAGGATTCTCCGCATGCTCATTGTAATGGAAGTACCATTCTTCGGGGATTGGCAGCGTGCAGCGAGTTCTCACACCTCATAATATCCTGCGATACGACCTATTTTGAAACAATTAAAAAGCCGAAACTGGCCGGAAAAGGCCGAATATGTACAAGACAGGATTCTCGTCATGCTCGTTGTAATGGAAGTACCATTCTTCGGGGATTTGTAGCGCGCAACGAGTTCCCTCACATCATAATATCCTGCTATACGGCCCGTTTTTAATCACATAAAATGCCGGAGATGTCCGGAAAAGGCCGAAGGTGTACAGAACCCAATGCTCCGTTTGCTCGTTGTAATGGAAGTACCATTTTTGGGGGTTGGCAGAGAGCAACTGGTTCTTACGCATCATAATATCCTGATATACGGCCCATTTTGAAACAATTAAAAAGCCGGAAATGTCCGGAAAAGGCCGAAGGTGTACAGAACCCGTTGCTCCGTATGCTCGTTGTAATGGGCGTACCATTTTTCGGGGATTGGCAGCGTGCAGCGAGATCTCACACATCATAATATCCTGCGATACGACCCTTTTTGAAACAATTAAAAAGCCGGAAATATCCGGAAAAGGCCGAAGGTGTACAGAACCCGTTGCTCCGTATGCTCGTTGTAATGGGCGTACAATTTTTCGGGGATTGGCAGCGTGCAGCGAGATCTCACACATCATAATATCCTGCGATACGACTCATTTTGAAACTATTAAAAAGCCGAAACTGGCCGGAAAAGGCCGAATATGTACAAGACAGGATTCTCCGCATGCTCATTGTAATGGAAGTACCATTCTTCGGGGATTGGCAGCGTGCAGCGAGTTCTCACACCTCATAATATCCTGCGATACGACCTATTTTGAAACAATTAAAAAGCCGAAACTGGCCGGAAAAGGCCGAATATGTACAAGACAGGATTCTCGTCATGCTCGTTGTAATGGAAGTACCATTCTTCGGGGATTTGTAGCGCGCAACGAGTTCCCTCACATCATAATATCCTGCTATACGGCCCGTTTTTAATCACATAAAATGCCGGAGATGTCCGGAAAAGGCCGAAGGTGTACAGAACCCAATGCTCCGTTTGCTCGTTGTAATGGAAGTACCATTTTTGGGGGTTGGCAGAGAGCAACTGGTTCTTACGCATCATAATATCCTGATATACGGCCCATTTTGAAACAATTAAAAAGCCGGAAATGTCCGGAAAAGGCCGAAGGTGTACAGAACCCGTTGCTCCGTATGCTCGTTGTAATGGGCGTACCATTTTTCGGGGATTGGCAGCGTGCAGCGAGATCTCACACATCATAATATCCTGCGATACGACCCTTTTTGAAACAACTAAAAAGCCGGAAATATCCGGAAAAGGCCGAAGGTGTACAGAACCCGTTGCTCCGTATGCTCGTTGTAATGGGCGTACAATTTTTCGGGGATTGGCAGCGTGCAGCGAGATCTCACACATCATAATATCCTGCGATACGACTCATTTTGAAACTATTAAAAAGCCGAAACTGGCCGGAAAAGGCCGAATATGTACAAGACAGGATTCTCCGCATGCTCATTGTAATGGAAGTACCATTCTTCGGGGATTGGCAGCGTGCAGCGAGTTCTCACACCTCATAATATCCTGCGATACGACCTATTTTGAAACAATTAAAAAGCCGAAACTGGCCGGAAAAGGCCGAATATGTACAAGACAGGATTCTCGTCATGCTCGTTGTAATGGAAGTACCATTCTTCGGGGATTTGTAGCGCGCAACGAGTTCCCTCACATCATAATATCCTGCTATACGGCCCGTTTTTAATCACATAAAATGCCGGAGATGTCCGGAAAAGGCCGAAGGTGTACAGAACCCAATGCTCCGTTTGCTCGTTGTAATGGAAGTACCATTTTTGGGGGTTGGCAGAGAGCAACTGGTTCTTACGCATCATAATATCCTGATATACGGCCCATTTTGAAACAATTAAAAAGCCGGAAATGTCCGGAAAAGGCCGAAGGTGTACAGAACCCGTTGCTCCGTATGCTCGTTGTAATGGGCGTACCATTTTTCGGGGATTGGCAGCGTGCAGCGAGATCTCACACATCATAATATCCTGCGATACGACCCTTTTTGAAACAATTAAAAAGCCGGAAATATCCGGAAAAGGCCGAAGGTGTACAGAACCCGTTGCTCCGTATGCTCGTTGTAATGGGCGTACAATTTTTCGGGGATTGGCAGCGTGCAGCGAGATCTCACACATCATAATATCCTGCGATACGACTCATTTTGAAACTATTAAAAAGCCGAAACTGGCCGGAAAAGGCCGAATATGTACAAGACAGGATTCTCCGCATGCTCATTGTAATGGAAGTACCATTCTTCGGGGATTGGCAGCGTGCAGCGAGTTCTCACACCTCATAATATCCTGCGATACGACCTATTTTGAAACAATTAAAAAGCCGAAACTGGCCGGAAAAGGCCGAATATGTACAAGACAGGATTCTCGTCATGCTCGTTGTAATGGAAGTACCATTCTTCGGGGATTTGTAGCGCGCAACGAGTTCCCTCACATCATAATATCCTGCTATACGGCCCGTTTTTAATCACATAAAATGCCGGAGATGTCCGGAAAAGGCCGAAGGTGTACAGAACCCAATGCTCCGTTTGCTCGTTGTAATGGAAGTACCATTTTTGGGGGTTGGCAGAGAGCAACTGGTTCTTACGCATCATAATATCCTGATATACGGCCCATTTTGAAACAATTAAAAAGCCGGAAATGTCCGGAAAAGGCCGAAGGTGTACAGAACCCGTTGCTCCGTATGCTCGTTGTAATGGGCGTACCATTTTTCGGGGATTGGCAGCGTGCAGCGAGATCTCACACATCATAATATCCTGCGATACGACCCTTTTTGAAACAATTAAAAAGCCGGAAATATCCGGAAAAGGCCGAAGGTGTACAGAACCCGTTGCTCCGTATGCTCGTTGTAATGGGCGTACAATTTTTCGGGGATTGGCAGCGTGCAGCGAGATCTCACACATCATAATATCCTGCGATACGACTCATTTTGAAACTATTAAAAAGCCGAAACTGGCCGGAAAAGGCCGAATATGTACAAGACAGGATTCTCCGCATGCTCATTGTAATGGAAGTACCATTCTTCGGGGATTGGCAGCGTGCAGCGAGTTCTCACACCTCATAATATCCTGCGATACGACCTATTTTGAAACAATTAAAAAGCCGAAACTGGCCGGAAAAGGCCGAATATGTACAAGACAGGATTCTCGTCATGCTCGTTGTAATGGAAGTACCATTCTTCGGGGATTTGTAGCGCGCAACGAGTTCCCTCACATCATAATATCCTGCTATACGGCCCGTTTTTAATCACATAAAATGCCGGAGATGTCCGGAAAAGGCCGAAGGTGTACAGAACCCAATGCTCCGTTTGCTCGTTGTAATGGAAGTACCATTTTTGGGGGTTGGCAGAGAGCAACTGGTTCTTACGCATCATAATATCCTGATATACGGCCCATTTTGAAACAATTAAAAAGCCGGAAATGTCCGGAAAAGGCCGAAGGTGTACAGAACCCGTTGCTCCGTATGCTCGTTGTAATGGGCGTACCATTTTTCGGGGATTGGCAGCGTGCAGCGAGATCTCACACATCATAATATCCTGCGATACGACTCATTTTGAAACTATTAAAAAGCCGAAACTGGCCGGAAAAGGCCGAATATGTACAAGACAGGATTCTCCGCATGCTCATTGTAATGCAAGTACCATTCTTCGGGGATTGGCAGCGCGCAACGAGTTCTCTCACATCATAATATGCTGATATACGGCCCATTTGAAACAATTAAAAAGCCGGAAATGTCCGGAAAGGGCCGAAGGTATACAGAACCCGTTGCTCCCTTTGCTTGTTGTAATGGAAGTACCATTTTTGGGGGGTTGGCAGAGAGGAACTGGTTCTTACACATCATAATATCCTGATATACGGCCCATTTTTGATCACTTAAAATGCCGGAAATGTCCGGAAAAGGCCGAAGGTGTACAGAACCTGATGCTCCGTATGCTCGTTGTAAGGGGCGTACCATTTCTCGGGGATTGGCAGCGCGTAACGAGTTCTCTCACATCATAATATCCTGAAATACGGCCCATTTTGAAACAATTAAAAAGCCGGAAATGTCCGGAAAAGGGCGAAGGTGTACAGAACCTGATGCTCCGTATGCTCGTTGTAATGGAAGTACCATTTTTGGGGGGTTGGCAGCGTGCAGCGAGTTCTCACACATCATAATATCCTGCGATACGACCCATTTTGAAACAACTAAAAAGACGAAACTGGCCGGAAAAGGCCGAATATGTACATGACAGGATTCTCCGCATGCTCGTTGTATTGGAAGTACCATTCTTCGGGGATTGGCAGCGCGCACCAAGTTCCCTCACATCATAATATCCTGCTATACGGCCCGTTTTTAATCACATAAAATGCCGGAGATGTCCGGAAACGTATGCTCGTTGTAATGGGCGTACCATTTTTCGGGGATTGGCAGCGTGCAGCGAGATCTCACACATCATAATATCCTGCGATACGACCCTTTTTGAAACAATTAAAAAGCCGGAAATATCCGGAAAAGGCCGAAGGTGTACAGAACCCGTTGCTCCGTATGCTCGTTGTAATGGGCGTACCATTTTTCGGGGATTGGAAGCGTGCAGCGAGATCTCACACATCATAATATCGTGCGATACGATCCTTTTTGAAACAATTAAAAAGCCGGAAATATCCGGAAAAGGCCGAAGGTGTACAGAACCCGTTGCTCCGTATGCTCGTTGTAATGGAAGGACCATTTTTGGGGGATTGGCAACGCTCAATGCGTTTTTACACATCATAATATCCTGCTATTCGGCCCATTTTTGATCACTTAAAATGCCGGAAATGTCCGGAAAAGGCCGAAGGTGTACAGAACCTGATGCTCCGTATGCTCGTTGTAATGGAAGTACCATTCTTCGGGGATTGGCAGCGCGCAACGAGTTCTCTCACATCATAATATCCTGCGATACGACCCATTTTGAAACAATTAAAAAGCCGGAAATGTCCGGAAAATGCCAAAGGTGTACAGAACCCGTTGCTCCGTATGCTCGTTGTAATGGGCGTACCATTTTTCGGGGATTGGCAGCGTGCAGCGAGTTCTCACACCTCATAATATCATGCGATCCGACCCATTTTGAAACTATTAAAAAGCCGAAACTGGCCGGAAAAGGCCGAATATGTACAAGACAGGATTCTCCGCATGCTCGTTGTAATGGATGTACCATTCTTCGGGGATTGGCAGCGCGCAATCAGTTCTCTCACATCATAATATCCCGCGATACGACCCGTTTTTAATCACATAAAATGCCGGAAATGTCCGGAAAAGGCCGAAGGTGTACAGAACCCGTTGCTCCGTATGCTCGTTTTAATGGAAGGACCATTTTTCGGGGATTGGCAGCGTGCAGCGAGTTCTCACACATCATAATATCGTGCGATACGACCCTTTTTGAAACAATTAAAAAGCGGGAAATATCCGGAAAAGGCTGAAGGTGTACAGAACCCGTTGCTCCGTATGCTCGTTGTAATGGGCGTACCATTTTTCGGGGATTGGCAGCGTGCAGCGAGTTCTCACACTTCATAATATCCTGCGATACGACCCATTTTGAAAGAATTAAATAGCCGGAAATGTCCGGAAAATGCCGAACGTGTACATAACCCGTTGCTCCGTATGCTCGTTGTAATGTAAGGACCATTTTTGGGGGATTGGCAGCGTGCAGCGAGTTCTCACACATCATAATATCCTGCGATACGTCCCGTTTTTAATCACATAAAATGCCGGAGATGTCCGGAAAAGCTCGAAGGTGTACAGAACCCAATGCTCCGTTTGCTCGTTGTAATGGAAGTACCATTTTCGGGGGGTTGGCAGAGAGCAACTGGTTCTTACACATCATAATATCCTGATATACGGCCCGTTTTTGGTCACTTAAAATGCCGGAAATGTCCGGAAAAGGCCGAAGGTGTACAGAACCTGATGCTCCGTATGCTCGTTGTAAGGGACGTACCATTTCTCGGGGATTGGCAGCGCGTAACGAATTCTCTCACATCATAATATCCTGATATACGGCCCATTTTGAAACAATTAAAAAGCCGGAAATGTCCAGAAAAGGCCGAAGGTGTACAGAACCCGTTGCTCCGTATGCTCGTTGTAATGGGCGTACCATTTTTCGGGGATTGGAAGCGTGCAGCGAGATCTCACACATCATAATATCGTGCGATACGACCCTTTGTGAAACAATTAAAAAGCCGGAAATGTCCGGAAAAGGCCGAAGGTGTACAGAACCCGTTGCTCCGTATGCTCGTTGTAATGGGCGTACCATTTTTCGGGGATTGGAAGCGTGCAGCGAGATCTCACACATCATAATATCGTGCGATACGACCCTTTTTGAAACAATTAAAAAGCCGGAAATATCCGGAAAAGGCCGAAGGTGTACAGAACCCGATGCTCCGTATGCTCTTTGTAAGGGAAGGACCATTTTTGGGGGATCGGCAACGCTCAACGCGTTTTTACACATCATAATATACTGGTGTACAGAACCCAATGCTCCGTTTGCTCGTTGTAATGGAAGTACCATTTTTGGGGGGTTGGCAGAGAGCAACTGGTTCCTACACATCATAATATCCTGATATACGGCCCATTTTGAAACAATTAAAAAGCCGGAAATGTCCGGAAAAGGCCGAAGGTGTACAGAACCCGTTGCTCCGTATGCTCGTTGTAATGGGCGTACCATTTTTCGGGGATTGGCAGCGTGCAGCGAGATCTCACACATCATAATATCCTGCGATACGACCCTTTTTGAAACAATTATAAAGCCGGAAAAATCCGGAAAAGCCGAAGGTGTACAAAACCCGTTGCTCCGTATGCTCGTTGTAATGGAAGGACCATTTTTGGGGGATTGGCAGCGCTCAACGCGTTTTTACACATCATAATATCCTGCTATTCGGCCCATTTTTGATCACTTAAAATGCCGGAAATGTCCGGAAAAGGCCGAAGGTGTACAGAACCTGATGCTCCGTATGCTCGTTGTAATGGAAGTACCATTCTTCGGGGATTGGCAGCGCGCAACGAGTTCTCTCACATCATAATATCCTGCGATACGACCCATTTTGAAACAATTAAAAAGCCGGAAATGTCCGGAAAATGCCAAAGGTGTACAGAACCCGTTGCTCCGTATGCTCGTTGTAATGGGCGTACCATTTTTCGGGGATTGGCAGCGTGCAGCGAGTTCTCACACCTCATAATATCCTGCGATACGACCCATTTTGAAACTATTAAAAAGCCGAAACTGGCCGGAAAAGGCTGAATATGTACAAGACAGGATTCTCCGCATGCTCGTTGAAATGGATGTACCATTCTTCGGGGATTGGCAGCGCGCAACGAGTTCTCTCACATCATAATATCCCGCGATACGACCCATTTTGAAACAATTAAAAAGCCGGAAATATCCGGAAAAGGCCGAAGGTGTACAGAACCCGTTGCTCCGTATGCTCGTTGTAATGGAAGGACCATTTTTGGGGGATTGGCAACGCTCAACGCGTTTTTACACATCATAATATCCTGCTATTCGGCCCATTTTTGATCACTTAAAATGCCGGAAATGTCCGGAAAAGGCCGAAGGTGTACAGAACCTGATGCTCCATATGCTCGTTGTAAGGGGCGTACCATTTCTCGGGAATTGGCAGCGCGTAACGAGTTCTCTCACATCATAATATCCTGAAATACGACCCATTTTGAAACAATTAAAAAGCCGGAAATGTCCGGAAAAGGCCGAAGGTGTACAGAACCCGTTGCTCCGTATGCTCGTTGTAATGGGCGTACCATTTTTCGGGGATTGGCAGCGTGCAGCGAGATCTCACACATCATAATATCCTGCGATACGACCCTTTTTGAAACAATTATAAAGCCGGAAAAATCCGGAAAAGGCCGAAGGTGTACAAAACCCGTTGCTCCGTATGCTCGTTGTAATGGAAGGACCATTTTTGGGGGATTGGCAGCGCTCAACGCGTTTTTACACATCATAATATCCTGCTATTCGGCCCATTTTTGATCACTTAAAATGCCGGAAATGTCCGGAAAAGGCCGAAGGTGTACAGAACCTGATGCTCCGTATGCTCGTTGTAATGGAAGTACCATTCTTCGGGGATTGGCAGCGCGCAACGAGTTCTCTCACATCATAATATCCTGCGATACGACCCATTTTGAAACAATTAAAAAGCCGGAAATGTCCGGAAAATGCCAAAGGTGTACAGAACCCGTTGCTCCGTATGCTCGTTGTAATGGGCGTACCATTTTTCGGGGATTGGCAGCGTGCAGCGAGTTCTCACACCTCATAATATCCTGCGATACGACCCATTTTGAAACTATTAAAAAGCCGAAACTGGCCGGAAAAGGCTGAATATGTACAAGACAGGATTCTCCGCATGCTCGTTGAAATGGATGTACCATTCTTCGGGGATTGGCAGCGCGCAACGAGTTCTCTCACATCATAATATCCCGCGATACGACCCATTTTGAAACAATTAAAAAGCCGGAAATATCCGGAAAAGGCCGAAGGTGTACAGAACCCGTTACTCCGTATGCTCGTTGTAATGGAAGGACCATTTTTGGGGGATTGGCAACGCTCAACGCGTTTTTACACATCATAATATCCTGCTATTCGGCCCATTTTTGATCACTTAAAATGCCGGAAATGTCCGGAAAAGGCCGAAGGTGTACAGAACCTGATGCTCCATATGCTCGTTGTAAGGGGCGTACCATTTCTCGGGAATTGGCAGCGCGTAACGAGTTCTCTCACATCATAATATCCTGAAATACGACCCATTTTGAAACAATTAAAAAGCCGGAAATGTCCGGAAAAGGCCGAAGGTGTACAGAACCCGTTGCTCCGTATGCTTGTTGTAATGGGCGTACCATTTTTCGGGGATTGGCAGCGTGCAGCGAGATCTCACACATCATAATATCCTGCGATACGACCCTTTTTGAAACAATTATAAAGCCGGAAAAATCCGGAAAAGGCCGAAGGTGTACAAAACCCGTTGCTCCGTATGCTCGTTGTAATGGAAGGACCATTTTTGGGGGATTGGCAACGCTCAACGCGTTTTTACACATCATAATATCCTGCTATTCGGCCCATTTTTGATCACTTAAAATGCCGGAAATGTCCGGAAAAGGCCGAAGGTGTACAGAACCTGATGCTCCATATGCTCGTTGTAAGGGGCGTACCATTTCTCGGGAATTGGCAGCGCGTAACGAGTTCTCTCACATCATAATATCCTGAAATACGACCCATTTTGAAACAATTAAAAAGCCGGAAATGTCCTGAAAATGCCAAAGGTGTACAGAACCCGTTGCTCCGTATGCTCGTTGTAATGGGCGTACCATTTTTCGGGGATTGGCAGCGTGCAGCGAGTTCTCACACCTCATAATATCCTGCGATACGACCCATTTTGAAAGTATTAAAAAGCCGAAACTGGCCGGAAAAGGCTGAATATGTACAAGACAGGATTCTCCGCATGCTCGTTGAAATGGATGTACCATTCTTCGGGGATTGGCAGCGCGCAACGAGTTCCCTCACATCATAATATCCTGCTATACGGCCCGTTTTTAATCACATAAAATGCCGGAGATGTCCGGAAAAGACCGAAGGTGTACAGAACCCGATGCTCCGTTTGCTCGTTGTAATGGAAGTACCATTTTTGGGGGGTTGGCAGAGAGCAACTGGCTCTTACACATCATAATAATCTGATATACGGCCCATTTTGAAACAATTAAAAAGCCGGAAATGTCCGGAAAAGGCCGAACGTGTACAGAACCCGTTGCTCCGTATGCTTGTTGTAATGGGCGTACCATTTTTCGGGGATTGGCAGCGTGCAGCGAGATCTCACACATCATAATATCCTGCGATACGACCCTTTTTGAAACAATTATAAAGCCGGAAAAATCCGGAAAAGGCCGAAGGTGTACAAAACCCGTTGCTCCGTATGCTCGTTGTAATGGAAGGACCATTTTTGGGGGATTGGCAACGCTCAACGCGTTTTTACACATCATAATATCCTGCTATTCGGCCCATTTTTGATCACTTAAAATGCCGGAGATGTCCGGAAAAGGCCGAAGGTGTACAGAACCTGATGCTCCGTATGCTCGTTGTAAGGGGCGTACCATTTCTCGGGGATTGGCAGCGCGTAACGAGTTCTCTCACATCATAATATCCTGAAATACGACCCATTTTGAAACAATTAAAAAGCCGGAAATGTCCGGAAAATGCCAAAGGTGTACAGAACCCGTTGCTCCGTATGCTCGTTGTAATGGGCGTACCATTTTTCGGGGATTGGCAGCGTGCAGCGAGTTCTCACACCTCATAATATCCTGCGATACGACCCATTTTGAAACTATTAAAAAGCCGAAACTGGCCGGAAAAGGCTGAATATGTACAAGACAGTATTCTCCGCATGCTCGTTGAAATGGATGTACCATTCTTCGGGGATTGGCAGCACGCAACGAGTTCTCTCACATTATAACATCCCGCGATACGACCCATTTTGAAACAATTAAAAAGCCGGAAATGTCCGGAAAAGGCCGAAGGTGTACAGAACCCGTTGCTCCGTATGCTCGTTGTAATGGGCGTACCATTTTTCGGGGATTGGAAGCGTGCAGCGAGATCTCACACATCATAATATCGTGCGATACGACCCTTTTTGAAACAATTAAAAAGCCGGAAATATCCGGAAAAGGCCGAAGGTGTACAGAACCCGTTGCTCCGTATGCTCGTTGTAATGGAAGGACCATTTTTGGGGGATTGGCAACGCTCAACGCGTTTTTACACATCATAATATCCTGCTATTCGGCCCATTTTTGATCACTTAAAATGCCGGAAATGTCCGGAAAAGGCCGAAGGTGTATAGAACCTGATGCTCCGTATGCTCGTTGTAAGGGGCGTACCATTTCTCGGGGATTGGCAGCGCGTAACGAGTTCTCTCACATCATAATATCCTGAAATACGGCCCATTTTGAAACAACTAAAAAGCCGGAAATGTCCGGAAAAGGCCGAAGGTGTACAGAACCTGATGCTCCGTATGCTCGTTGTAATGGAAGTACCATTCTTCGGGGATTGGCAGCGCGCAACGAGTTCTCTCACATCATAATATCCTGCGATACGACCCATTTTGAAACAATTAAAAAGCCGGAAATGTCCGGAAAATGCCAAAGGTGTACAGAACCTGATGCTCCGTATGCTCGTTGTAATGGGCGTACCATTTTTCGGGGATTGGCAGCGTGCAGCGAGTTCTCACACCTCATAATATCCTGCGATACGACCCATTTTGAAACTATTAAAAAGCCGAAACTGGCCGGAAAAGGCCGAATATGTACAAGACAGGATTCTCCGCATGCTCGTTGTAATGGATGTACCATTCTTCGGGGATTGGCAGCGCGCAACGAGTTCTCTCACATCATAATATCCCGCGATACGACCCGTTTTTAATCACATAAAATGCCGGAAATGTCCGGAAAAGGCCGAAGGTGTACAGAACCCGTTGCTCCGTATGCTCGTTGTAATGGGCGTACCATTTTTCGGGGATTGGCAGCGTGCAGCGAGATCTCACACATCATAGTATCCTGCGATACGACAAATTTTGAAACAATTAAAAAGACAAAACTGGCCGGAAAAGGCCGAATATGTACAAGACAGGATACTCCGCATGCTCGTTTTATTGGAAGTACCATTCTTCGGGGATTGGCAGCGCGCACCGAGTTCCCTCACATCATAATATCCTGCTATACGGCCCGTTTTTAATCACATAAAATGCCGGAGATGTTCGGAAAAGGCCGAAGGTGTACAGAACCCGATGCTCCGTTTGCTCGTTGTAATGGAAGTACCATTTTTGGGGGGTTGGCAGAGAGCAACTGGTTCTTACACATCATAATATCCTGATATACGGCCCATTTTGAAACAATTAAAAAGCCGGAAATATCCGGAAAAGGCCGAAGGTGTACAGAACCCGTTGCTCCGTATGCTCGTTGTAATGGGCGTACCATTTTTCGGGGATTGGCAGCGTGCAGCGAGTTCTGACACTTCATAATATCCTGCGATACGACCCATTTTGAAACAACTAAATAGCCGGAAATGTCCGGAAAAGGCCGAAGGTGTACAGAACCTGATGCTCCGTATGCTCGTTGTAATGGAAGGACCATTCTTCGGGGATTGGCAGCGCGCAACGAGTTCTCTCACATCATAATATCCTGCGATACGACCCATTTTGAAACAATTAAAAAGCCGGAAATGTCCGGAAAATGCCAAAGGTGTACAGAACCCGTTGCTCCGTATGCTCGTTGTAATGGGCGTACCATTTTTCGGGGATTGGCAGCGTGCAGCGAGTTCTCACACCTCATAATATCATGCGATACGACCCATTTTGAAACTATTAAAAAGCCGAAACTGGCCGGAAAAGGCCGAATATGTACAAGACAGGATTCTCCGCATGCTCGTTGTAATGGATGTACCATTCTTCGGGGATTGGCAGCGCGCAATGAGTTCTCTCACATCATAATATCCCGCGATACGACCCGTTTTTAATCACATAAAATGCCGGAAATGTCCGGAAAAGGCCGAAGGTGTACAGAACCCGTTGCTCCGTATGCTCGTTTTAATGGAAGGACCATTTTTCGGGGATTGGCAGCGTGCAGCGAGTTCTCACACATCATAATATCGTGCGATACGACCCTTTTTGAAACAATTAAAAAGCGGGAAAAATCCGGAAAAGGCTGAAGGTGTACAGAACCCGTTGCTCCGTATGCTCGTTGTAATGGGCGTACCATTTTTCGGGGATTGGCAGCGTGCAGCGAGTTCTCACACTTCATAATATCCTGCGATACGACCCATTTTGAAACAATTAAAAAGCCGGAAATGTCCGGAAAAGGCCGAAGGTGTACAGAACCCGTTGCTCCGTATGCTCGTTGTAATGGGCGTACCATTTTTCGGGGATTGGCAGCGTGCAGCGAGATCTCACACATCATAATATCCTGCGATACGACCCTTTTTGAAACAATTAAAAAGCCGGAAATATCCGGAAAAGGCCGAAGGTGTACAGAACCCGTTGCTCCGTATGCTCGTTGTAATGGGCGTACAATTTTTCGGGGATTGGCAGCGTGCAGCGAGATCTCACACATCATAATATCCTGCGATACGACTCATTTTGAAACTATTAAAAAGCCGAAACTGGCCGGAAAAGGCCGAATATGTACAAGACAGGATTCTCCGCATGCTCATTGTAATGGAAGTACCATTCTTCGGGGATTGGCAGCGTGCAGCGAGTTCTCACACCTCATAATATCCTGCGATACGACCTATTTTGAAACAATTAAAAAGCCGAAACTGGCCGGAAAAGGCCGAATATGTACAAGACAGGATTCTCGTCATGCTCGTTGTAATGGAAGTACCATTCTTCGGGGATTTGTAGCGCGCAACGAGTTCCCTCACATCATAATATCCTGCTATACGGCCCGTTTTTAATCACATAAAATGCCGGAGATGTCCGGAAAAGGCCGAAGGTGTACAGAACCCAATGCTCCGTTTGCTCGTTGTAATGGAAGTACCATTTTTGGGGGTTGGCAGAGAGCAACTGGTTCTTACGCATCATAATATCCTGATATACGGCCCATTTTGAAACAATTAAAAAGCCGGAAATGTCCGGAAAAGGCCGAAGGTGTACAGAACCCGTTGCTCCGTATGCTCGTTGTAATGGGCGTACCATTTTTCGGGGATTGGCAGCGTGCAGCGAGATCTCACACATCATAATATCCTGCGATACGACCCTTTTTGAAACAATTAAAAAGCCGGAAATATCCGGAAAAGGCCGAAGGTGTACAGAACCCGTTGCTCCGTATGCTCGTTGTAATGGGCGTACAATTTTTCGGGGATTGGCAGCGTGCAGCGAGATCTCACACATCATAATATCCTGCGATACGACTCATTTTGAAACTATTAAAAAGCCGAAACTGGCCGGAAAAGGCCGAATATGTACAAGACAGGATTCTCCGCATGCTCATTGTAATGGAAGTACCATTCTTCGGGGATTGGCAGCGTGCAGCGAGTTCTCACACCTCATAATATCCTGCGATACGACCTATTTTGAAACAATTAAAAAGCCGAAACTGGCCGGAAAAGGCCGAATATGTACAAGACAGGATTCTCGTCATGCTCGTTGTAATGGAAGTACCATTCTTCGGGGATTTGTAGCGCGCAACGAGTTCCCTCACATCATAATATCCTGCTATACGGCCCGTTTTTAATCACATAAAATGCCGGAGATGTCCGGAAAAGGCCGAAGGTGTACAGAACCCAATGCTCCGTTTGCTCGTTGTAATGGAAGTACCATTTTTGGGGGTTGGCAGAGAGCAACTGGTTCTTACGCATCATAATATCCTGATATACGGCCCATTTTGAAACAATTAAAAAGCCGGAAATGTCCGGAAAAGGCCGAAGGTGTACAGAACCCGTTGCTCCGTATGCTCGTTGTAATGGGCGTACCATTTTTCGGGGATTGGCAGCGTGCAGCGAGATCTCACACATCATAATATCCTGCGATACGACCCTTTTTGAAACAATTAAAAAGCCGGAAATATCCGGAAAAGGCCGAAGGTGTACAGAACCCGTTGCTCCGTATGCTCGTTGTAATGGGCGTACAATTTTTCGGGGATTAGCAGCGTGCAGCGAGATCTCACACATCATAATATCCTGCGATACGACTCATTTTGAAACTATTAAAAAGCCGAAACTGGCCGGAAAAGGCCGAATATGTACAAGACAGGATTCTCCGCATGCTCATTGTAATGGAAGTACCATTCTTCGGGGATTGGCAGCGTGCAGCGAGTTCTCACACCTCATAATATCCTGCGATACGACCTATTTTGAAACAATTAAAAAGCCGAAACTGGCCGGAAAAGGCCAAATATGTACAAGACAGGATTCTCGTCATGCTCGTTGTAATGGAAGTACCATTCTTCGGGGATTTGTAGCGCGCAACGAGTTCCCTCACATCATAATATCCTGCTATACGGCCCGTTTTTAATCACATAAAATGCCGGAGATGTCCGGAAAGGGCCGAAGGTGTACAGAACCCAATGCTCCGTTTGCTCGTTGTAATGGAAGTACCATTTTTGGGGGTTGGCAGAGAGCAACTGGTTCTTACGCATCATAATATCCTGATATACGGCCCATTTTGAAACAATTAAAAAGCCGGAAATGTCCGGAAAAGGCCGAAGGTGTACAGAACCCGTTGCTCCGTATGCTCGTTGTAATGGGCGTACCATTTTTCGGGGATTGGCAGCGTGCAGCGAGATCTCACACATCATAATATCCTGCGATACGACCCTTTTTGAAACAATTAAAAAGCCGGAAATATCCGGAAAAGGCCGAAGGTGTACAGAACCCGTTGCTCCGTATGCTCGTTGTAATGGGCGTACAATTTTTCGGGGATTGGCAGCGTGCAGCGAGATCTCACACATCATAATATCCTGCGATACGACTCATTTTGAAACTATTAAAAAGCCGGAAAAATCCGGAAAAGGCCGAAGGTGTACAAAACCCGTTGCTCCGTATGCTCGTTCTAATGGAAGGACCATTTTTGGGGGATTGGCAACGCTCAACGCGTTTTTACACATCATAATATCCTGCTATTCGGCCCATTTTTGATCACTTAAAATGCCGGAAATGTCCGGAAAAGGCCGAAGGTGTACAGAACCTGATGCTCCGTATGCTCGTTGTAATGGAAGTACCATTCTTCGGGGATTGGCAGCGCGCAACGAGTTCTCTCACACCATAATATCCTGCGATACGACCCATTTTGAAACAATTAAAAAGCCGGAAATGTCCGGAAAATGCCAAAGGTGTACAGAACCCGTTGCTCCGTATACTCGTTGTAATGGGCGTACCATTTTTCGGGGATTGGCAGCGTGCAGCGAGTTCTCACACCTCATAATATCCTGCGATACGACCCATTTTGAAACTATTAAAAAGCCGAAACTGGCCGGAAAAGGCTGAATATGTACAAGACAGGATTCTCCGCATGCTCGTTGAAATCTATGTACCATTCTTCGGGGATTGGCAGCGCGCAACGAGTTCTCTCACATCATAATATCCCGCGATACGACCCATTTTGAAACAATTAAAAAGCCGGAAATGTCCGGAAAATGCCGAAGGTGTACAGAACCCGTTGCTCCGTATGCTCGTTGTAATGGAAGGACCATTTTTGGGGGATTGGCAGCGTGCAGCGAGATCTCACACATCATAATATCCTGCGATACGACCCTTTTTGAAACAATTATAAAGCCGGAAAAATCCGGAAAAGGCCGAAGGTGTACAAAACCCGTTGCTCCGTATGCTCGTTGTAATGGAAGGACCATTTTCGGGGGATTGGCAACGCTCAACGCGTTTTTACACATCATAATATCCTGCTATTCGGCCCATTTTTGATCACTTAAAATGCCGGAGATGTCCGGAAAAGGCCGAAGGTGTACAGAACCTGATGCTCCGTATGCTCGTTGTAAGGGGCGTACCATTTCTCGGGGATTGGCAGCGCGTAACGAGTTCTCTCACATCATAATATCCTGAAATACGACCCATTTTGAAACAATTAAAAAGCCGGAAATGTCCGGAAAATGCCAAAGGTGTACAGAACCCGTTGCTCCGTATGCTCGTTGTAATGGGCGTACCATTTTTCGGGGATTGGCAGCGTGCAGCGAGTTCTCACACCTCATAATATCCTGCGATACGACCCATTTTGAAACTATTAAAAAGCCGAAACTGGCCGGAAAAGGCTGAATATGTACAAGACAGTATTCTCCGCATGCTCGTTGAAATGGATGTACCATTCTTCGGGGATTGGCAGCACGCAACGAGTTCTCTCACATTATAACATCCCGCGATACGACCCATTTTGAAACAATTAAAAAGCCGGAAATGTCCGGAAAATGCCGAAGGTGTACAGAACCCGTTGCTCCGTATGCTCGTTGTAATGGAAGGACCATTTTTGGGGGATTGGCAGCGTGCAGCGAGTTCTCACACATCATACTATCCTGCGATACGACAAATTTTGAAACAATTAAAAAGACAAAACTGGCCGGAAAAGGCCGAATATGTACAAGACAGGATACTCCGCATGCTCGTTTTATTGGAAGTACCATTCTTCGGGGATTGGCAGCGTGCACCGAGTTCCCTCACATCATAATATCCTGCTATACGGCCCGTTTTTAATCACATAAAATGCCGGAGATGTCCGGAAAAGGCCGAAGGTGTACAGAACCCGATGCTCCGTTTGCTCGTTGTAATGGAAGTACCATTTTTGGGGGGTTGGCAGAGAGCAACTGGTTCTTACACATCATAATATCCTGATATACGGCCCATTTTGAAACAATTAAAAAGCCGGAAATGTCCGGAAAAGGCCGAAGGTGTACAGAACCCGTTGCTCCGTATGCTCGTTGTAATGGGCGTACCATTTTTCGGGGATTGGAAGCGTGCAGCGAGATCTCACACATCATAATATCGTGCGATACGACCCTTTTTGAAACAATTAAAAAGCCGGAAATATCCGGAAAAGGCCGAAGGTGTACAGAACCCGTTGCTCCGTATGCTCGTTGTAATGGAAGGACCATTTTTGGGGGATTGGCAACGCTCAACGCGTTTTTACACATCATAATATCCTGCTATTCGGCCCATTTTTGATCACTTAAAATGCCGGAAATGTCCGGAAAAGGCCGAAGGTGTATAGAACCTGATGCTCCGTATGCTCGTTGTAAGGGGCGTACCATTTCTCGGGGATTGGCAGCGCGTAACGAGTTCTCTCACATCATAATATCCTGAAATACGGCCCATTTTGAAACAACTAAAAAGCCGGAAATGTCCGGAAAAGGCCGAAGGTGTACAGAACCTGATGCTCCGTATGCTCGTTGTAATGGAAGTACCATTCTTCGGGGATTGGCAGCGCGCAACGAGTTCTCTCACATCATAATATCCTGCGATACGACCCATTTTGAAACAATTAAAAAGCCGGAAATGTCCGGAAAATGCCAAAGGTGTACAGAACCCGTTCCTCCGTATGCTCGTTGTAATGGGCGTACCATTTTTCGGGGATTGGCAGCGTGCAGCGAGTTCTCACACCTCATAATATCCTGCGATACGACCCATTTTGAAACTATTAAAAAGCCGAAACTGGCCGGAAAAGGCCGAATATGTACAAGACAGGATTCTCCGCATGCTCGTTGTAATGGATGTACCATTCTTCGGGGATTGGCAGCGCGCAACGAGTTCTCTCACATCATAATATCCCGCGATACGACCCGTTTTTAATCACATAAAATGCCGGAAATGTCCGGAAAAGGCCGAAGGTGTACAGAACCCGTTGCTCCGTATGCTCGTTGTAATGGGCGTACCATTTTTCGGGGATTGGCAGCGTGCAGCGAGATCTCACACATCATAGTATCCTGCGATACGACAAATTTTGAAACAATTAAAAAGACAAAACTGGCCGGAAAAGGCCGAATATGTACAAGACAGGATACTCCGCATGCTCGTTTTATTGGAAGTACCATTCTTCGGGGATTGGCAGCGCGCACCGAGTTCCCTCACATCATAATATCCTGCTATACGGCCCGTTTTTAATCTTTAAAATGCCGGAAATGTCCGGAAAAGGCCGAAGGTGTACAGAACCTGATGCTCCGTATGCTCGTTGTAATGGAAGGACCATTCTTCGGGGATTGGCAGCGCGCAACGAGTTCTCTCACATCATAATATCCTGCGATACGACCCATTTTGAAACAATTAAAAAGCCGGAAATGTCCGGAAAATGCCAAAGGTGTACAGAACCCGTTGCTCCGTATGCTCGTTGTAATGGGCGTACCATTTTTCGGGGATTGGCAGCGTGCAGCGAGTTCTCACACCTCATAATATCATGCGATACGACCCATTTTGAAACTATTAAAAAGCCGAAACTGGCCGGAAAAGGCCGAATATGTACAAGACAGGATTCTCCGCATGCTCGTTGTAATGGATGTACCATTCTTCGGGGATTGGCAGCGCGCAATGAGTTCTCTCACATCATAATATCCCGCGATGCGACCCGTTTTTAATCACATAAAATGCCGGAAATGTCCGGAAAAGGCCGAAGGTGTACAGAACCCGTTGCTCCGTATGCTCGTTTTAATGGAAGGACCATTTTTCGGGGATTGGCAGCGTGCAGCGAGTTCTCACACATCATAATATCGTGCGATACGACCCTTTTTGAAACAATTAAAAAGCGGGAAAAATCCGGAAAAGGCTGAAGGTGTACAGAACCCGTTGCTCCGTATGCTCGTTGTAATGGGCGTACCATTTTTCGGGGATTGGCAGCGTGCAGCGAGTTCTCACACTTCATAATATCCTGCGATACGACCCATTTTGAAACAATTAAAAAGCCGGAAATGTCCGGAAAAGGCCGAAGGTGTACAGAACCCGTTGCTCCGTATGCTCGTTGTAATGGGCGTACCATTTTTCGGGGATTGGCAGCGTGCAGCGAGATCTCACACATCATAATATCCTGCGATACGACCCTTTTTGAAACAATTAAAAAGCCGGAAATATCCGGAAAAGGCCGAAGGTGTACAGAACCTGTTGCTCCGTATGCTCGTTGTAATGGGCGTACAATTTTTCGGGGATTGGCAGCGTGCAGCGAGATCTCACACATCATAATATCCTGCGATACGACTCATTTTGAAACTATTAAAAAGCCGAAACTGGCCGGAAAAGGCCGAATATGTACAAGACAGGATTCTCCGCATGCTCATTGTAATGGAAGTACCATTCTTCGGGGATTGGCAGCGTGCAGCGAGTTCTCACACCTCATAATATCCTGCGATACGACCTATTTTGAAACAATTAAAAAGCCGAAACTGGCCGGAAAAGGCCGAATATGTACAAGACAGGATTCTCGTCATGCTCGTTGTAATGGAAGTACCATTCTTCGGGGATTTGTAGCGCGCAACGAGTTCCCTCACATCATAATATCCTGCTATACGGCCCGTTTTTAATCACATAAAATGCCGGAGATGTCCGGAAAAGGCCGAAGGTGTACAGAACCCAATGCTCCGTTTGCTCGTTGTAATGGAAGTACCATTTTTGGGGGTTGGCAGAGAGCAACTGGTTCTTACGCATCATAATATCCTGATATACGGCCCATTTTGAAACAATTAAAAAGCCGGAAATGTCCGGAAAAGGCCGAAGGTGTACAGAACCCGTTGCTCCGTATGCTCGTTGTAATGGGCGTACCATTTTTCGGGGATTGGCAGCGTGCAGCGAGATCTCACACATCATAATATCCTGCGATACGACCCTTTTTGAAACAATTAAAAAGCCGGAAATATCCGGAAAAGGCCGAAGGTGTACAGAACCCGTTGCTCCGTATGCTCGTTGTAATGGGCGTACAATTTTTCGGGGATTGGCAGCGTGCAGCGAGATCTCACACATCATAATATCCTGCGATACGACTCATTTTGAAACTATTAAAAAGCCGAAACTGGCCGGAAAAGGCCGAATATGTACAAGACAGGATTCTCCGCATGCTCATTGTAATGGAAGTACCATTCTTCGGGGATTGGCAGCGTGCAGCGAGTTCTCACACCTCATAATATCCTGCGATACGACCTATTTTGAAACAATTAAAAAGCCGAAACTGGCCGGAAAAGGCCGAATATGTACAAGACAGGATTCTCGTCATGCTCGTTGTAATGGAAGTACCATTCTTCGGGGATTTGTAGCGCGCAACGAGTTCCCTCACATCATAATATCCTGCTATACGGCCCGTTTTTAATCACATAAAATGCCGGAGATGTCCGGAAAAGGCCGAAGGTGTACAGAACCCAATGCTCCGTTTGCTCGTTGTAATGGAAGTACCATTTTTGGGGGTTGGCAGAGAGCAACTGGTTCTTACGCATCATAATATCCTGATATACGGCCCATTTTGAAACAATTAAAAAGCCGGAAATGTCCGGAAAAGGCCGAAGGTGTACAGAACCCGTTGCTCCGTATGCTCGTTGTAATGGGCGTACCATTTTTCGGGGATTGGCAGCGTGCAGCGAGATCTCACACATCATAATATCCTGCGATACGACCCTTTTTGAAACAATTAAAAAGCCGGAAATATCCGGAAAAGGCCGAAGGTGTACAGAACCCGTTGCTCCGTATGCTCGTTGTAATGGGCGTACAATTTTTCGGGGATTGGCAGCGTGCAGCGAGATCTCACACATCATAATATCCTGCGATACGACTCATTTTGAAACTATTAAAAAGCCGAAACTGGCCGGAAAAGGCCGAATATGTACAAGACAGGATTCTCCGCATGCTCATTGTAATGGAAGTACCATTCTTCGGGGATTGGCAGCGTGCAGCGAGTTCTCACACCTCATAATATCCTGCGATACGACCTATTTTGAAACAATTAAAAAGCCGAAACTGGCCGGAAAAGGCCGAATATGTACAAGACAGGATTCTCGTCATGCTCGTTGTAATGGAAGTACCATTCTTCGGGGATTTGTAGCGCGCAACGAGTTCCCTCACATCATAATATCCTGCTATACGGCCCGTTTTTAATCACATAAAATGCCGGAGATGTCCGGAAAAGGCCGAAGGTGTACAGAACCCAATGCTCCGTTTGCTCGTTGTAATGGAAGTACCATTTTTGGGGGTTGGCAGAGAGCAACTGGTTCTTACGCATCATAATATCCTGATATACGGCCCATTTTGAAACAATTAAAAAGCCGGAAATGTCCGGAAAAGGCCGAAGGTGTACAGAACCCGTTGCTCCGTATGCTCGTTGTAATGGGCGTACCATTTTTCGGGGATTGGCAGCGTGCAGCGAGATCTCACACATCATAATATCCTGCGATACGACCCTTTTTGAAACAATTAAAAAGCCGGAAATATCCGGAAAAGGCCGAAGGTGTACAGAACCCGTTGCTCCGTATGCTCGTTGTAATGGGCGTACAATTTTTCGGGGATTGGCAGCGTGCAGCGAGATCTCACACATCATAATATCCTGCGATACGACTCATTTTGAAACTATTAAAAAGCCGAAACTGGCCGGAAAAGGCCGAATATGTACAAGACAGGATTCTCCGCATGCTCATTGTAATGGAAGTACCATTCTTCGGGGATTGGCAGCGTGCAGCGAGTTCTCACACCTCATAATATCCTGCGATACGACCTATTTTGAAACAATTAAAAAGCCGAAACTGGCCGGAAAAGGCCGAATATGTACAAGACAGGATTCTCGTCATGCTCGTTGTAATGGAAGTACCATTCTTCGGGGATTTGTAGCGCGCAACGAGTTCCCTCACATCATAATATCCTGCTATACGGCCCGTTTTTAATCACATAAAATGCCGGAGATGTCCGGAAAAGGCCGAAGGTGTACAGAACCCAATGCTCCGTTTGCTCGTTGTAATGGAAGTACCATTTTTGGGGGTTGGCAGAGAGCAACTGGTTCTTACGCATCATAATATCCTGATATACGGCCCATTTTGAAACAATTAAAAAGCCGGAAATGTCCGGAAAAGGCCGAAGGTGTACAGAACCCGTTGCTCCGTATGCTCGTTGTAATGGGCGTACCATTTTTCGGGGATTGGCAGCGTGCAGCGAGATCTCACACATCATAATATCCTGCGATACGACCCTTTTTGAAACAATTAAAAAGCCGGAAATATCCGGAAAAGGCCGAAGGTGTACAGAACCCGTTGCTCCGTATGCTCGTTGTAATGGGCGTACAATTTTTCGGGGATTGGCAGCGTGCAGCGAGATCTCACACATCATAATATCCTGCGATACGACTCATTTTGAAACTATTAAAAAGCCGAAACTGGCCGGAAAAGGCCGAATATGTACAAGACAGGATTCTCCGCATGCTCATTGTAATGGAAGTACCATTCTTCGGGGATTGGCAGCGTGCAGCGAGTTCTCACACCTCATAATATCCTGCGATACGACCTATTTTGAAACAATTAAAAAGCCGAAACTGGCCGGAAAAGGCCGAATATGTACAAGACAGGATTCTCCGCATGCTCGTTGTAATGGATGTACCATTCTTCGGGGATTGGCAGCGCGCAACGAGTTCTCTCACATCATAATATCCCGCGATACGACCCGTTTTTAATCACATAAAATGCCGGAAATGTCCGGAAAAGGCCGAAGGTGTACAGAACCCGTTGCTCCGTATGCTCGTTGTAATGGGCGTACCATTTTTCGGGGATTGGCAGCGTGCAGCGAGATCTCACACATCATAGTATCCTGCGATACGACAAATTTTGAAACAATTAAAAAAACAAAACTGGCCGGAAAAGGCCGAATATGTACAAGACAGGATACTCCGCATGCTCGTTTTATTGGAAGTACCATTCTTCGGGGATTGGCAGCGCGCACCGAGTTCCCTCACATCATAATATCCTGCTATACGGCCCGTTTTTAATCACATAAAATGCCGGAGATGTTCGGAAAAGGCCGAAGGTGTACAGAACCCGATGCTCCGTTTGCTCGTTGTAATGGAAGTACCATTTTTGGGGGGTTGGCAGAGAGCAACTGGTTCTTACACATCATAATATCCTGATATACGGCCCATTTTGAAACAATTAAAAAGCCGGAAATATCCGGAAAAGGCCGAAGGTGTACAGAACCCGTTGCTCCGTATGCTCGTTGTAATGGGCGTACCATTTTTCGGGGATTGGCAGCGTGCAGCGAGTTCTGACACTTCATAATATCCTGCGATACGACCCATTTTGAAACAACTAAATAGCCGGAAATGTCCGGAAAAGGCCGAAGGTGTACAGAACCTGATGCTCCGTATGCTCGTTGTAATGGATGTACCATTCTTCGGGGATTGGCAGCGCGCAACGAGTTCTCTCACATCATAATATCCCGCGATACGACCCGTTTTTAATCACATAAAATGCCGGAAATGTCCGGAAAAGGCCGAAGGTGTACAGAACCCGTTGCTCCGTATGCTCGTTGTAATGGGCGTACCATTTTTCGGGGATTGGCAGCGTGCAGCGAGATCTCACACATCATAGTATCCTGCGATACGACAAATTTTGAAACAATTAAAAAGACAAAACTGGCCGGAAAAGGCCGAATATGTACAAGACAGGATACTCCGCATGCTCGTTTTATTGGAAGTACCATTCTTCGGGGATTGGCAGCGCGCACCGTGTTCCCTCACATCATAATATCCTGCTATACGGCCCGTTTTTAATCACATAAAATGCCGGAGATGTTCGGAAAAGGCCGAAGGTGTACAGAACCCGATGCTCCGTTTGCTCGTTGTAATGGAAGTACCATTTTTGGGGGGTTGGCAGAGAGCAACTGGTTCTTACACATCATAATATCCTGATATACGGCCCATTTTGAAACAATTAAAAAGCCGGAAATATCCGGAAAAGGCCGAAGGTGTACAGAACCCGTTGCTCCGTATGCTCGTTGTAATGGGCGTACCATTTTTCGGGGATTGGCAGCGTGCAGCGAGTTCTGACACTTCATAATATCCTGCGATATGACCCATTTTGAAACAACTAAATAGCCGGAAATGTCCGGAAAAGGCCGAAGGTGTACAGAACCTGATGCTCCGTATGCTCGTTGTAATGGAAGGACCATTCTTCGGGGATTGGCAGCGCGCAACGAGTTCTCTCACATCATAATATCCTGCGATACGACCCATTTTGAAACAATTAAAAAGCCGGAAATGTCCGGAAAATGCCAAAGGTGTACAGAACCCGTTGCTCCGTATGCTCGTTGTAATGGGCGTACCATTTTTCGGGGATTGGCAGCGTGCAGCGAGTTCTCACACCTCATAATATCATGCGATACGACCCATTTTGAAACTATTAAAAAGCCGAAACTGGCCGGAAAAGGCCGAATATGTACAAGACAGGATTCTCCGCATGCTCGTTGTAATGGATGTACCATTCTTCGGGGATTGGCAGCGCGCAATGAGTTCTCTCACATCATAATATCCCGCGATACGACCCGTTTTTAATCACATAAAATGCCGGAAATGTCCGGAAAAGGCCGAAGGTGTACAGAACCCGTTGCTCCGTATGCTCGTTTTAATGGAAGGACCATTTTTCGGGGATTGGCAGCGTGCAGCGAGTTCTCACACATCATAATATCGTGCGATACGACCCTTTTTGAAACAATTAAAAAGCGGGAAAAATCCGGAAAAGGCTGAAGGTGTACAGAACCCGTTGCTCCGTATGCTCGTTGTAATGGGCGTACCATTTTTCGGGGATTGGCAGCGTGCAGCGAGTTCTCACACTTCATAATATCCTGCGATACGACCCATTTTGAAACAATTAAAAAGCCGGAAATGTCCGGAAAAGGCCGAAGGTGTACAGAACCCGTTGCTCCGTATGCTCGTTGTAATGGGCGTACCATTTTTCGGGGATTGGCAGCGTGCAGCGAGATCTCACACATCATAATATCCTGCGATACGACCCTTTTTGAAACAATTAAAAAGCCGGAAATATCCGGAAAAGGCCGAAGGTGTACAGAACCCGTTGCTCCGTATGCTCGTTGTAATGGGCGTACAATTTTTCGGGGATTGGCAGCGTGCAGCGAGATCTCACACATCATAATATCCTGCGATACGACTCATTTTGAAACTATTAAAAAGCCGAAACTGGCCGGAAAAGGCCGAATATGTACAAGACAGGATTCTCCGCATGCTCATTGTAATGGAAGTACCATTCTTCGGGGATTGGCAGCGTGCAGCGAGTTCTCACACCTCATAATATCCTGCGATACGACCTATTTTGAAACAATTAAAAAGCCGAAACTGGCCGGAAAAGGCCGAATATGTACAAGACAGGATTCTCGTCATGCTCGTTGTAATGGAAGTACCATTCTTCGGGGATTTGTAGCGCGCAACGAGTTCCCTCACATCATAATATCCTGCTATACGGCCCGTTTTTAATCACATAAAATGCCGGAGATGTCCGGAAAAGGCCGAAGGTGTACAGAACCCAATGCTCCGTTTGCTCGTTGTAATGGAAGTACCATTTTTGGGGGTTGGCAGAGAGCAACTGGTTCTTACGCATCATAATATCCTGATATACGGCCCATTTTGAAACAATTAAAAAGCCGGAAATGTCCGGAAAAGGCCGAAGGTGTACAGAACCCGTTGCTCCGTATGCTCGTTGTAATGGGCGTACCATTTTTCGGGGATTGGCAGCGTGCAGCGAGATCTCACACATCATAATATCCTGCGATACGACCCTTTTTGAAACAATTAAAAAGCCGGAAATATCCGGAAAAGGCCGAAGGTGTACAGAACCCGTTGCTCCGTATGCTCGTTGTAATGGGCGTACAATTTTTCGGGGATTGGCAGCGTGCAGCGAGATCTCACACATCATAATATCCTGCGATACGACTCATTTTGAAACTATTAAAAAGCCGAAACTGGCCGGAAAAGGCCGAATATGTACAAGACAGGATTCTCCGCATGCTCATTGTAATGGAAGTACCATTCTTCGGGGATTGGCAGCGTGCAGCGAGTTCTCACACCTCATAATATCCTGCGATACGACCTATTTTGAAACAATTAAAAAGCCGAAACTGGCCGGAAAAGGCCGAATATGTACAAGACAGGATTCTCGTCATGCTCGTTGTAATGGAAGTACCATTCTTCGGGGATTTGTAGCGCGCAACGAGTTCCCTCACATCATAATATCCTGCTATACGGCCCGTTTTTAATCACATAAAATGCCGGAGATGTCCGGAAAAGGCCGAAGGTGTACAGAACCCAATGCTCCGTTTGCTCGTTGTAATGGAAGTACCATTTTTGGGGGTTGGCAGAGAGCAACTGGTTCTTACGCATCATAATATCCTGATATACGGCCCATTTTGAAACAATTAAAAAGCCGGAAATGTCCGGAAAAGGCCGAAGGTGTACAGAACCCGTTGCTCCGTATGCTCGTTGTAATGGGCGTACCATTTTTCGGGGATTGGCAGCGTGCAGCGAGATCTCACACATCATAATATCCTGCGATACGACCCTTTTTGAAACAATTAAAAAGCCGGAAATATCCGGAAAAGGCCGAAGGTGTACAGAACCCGTTGCTCCGTATGCTCGTTGTAATGGGCGTACAATTTTTCGGGGATTGGCAGCGTGCAGCGAGATCTCACACATCATAATATCCTGCGATACGACTCATTTTGAAACTATTAAAAAGCCGAAACTGGCCGGAAAAGGCCGAATATGTACAAGACAGGATTCTCCGCATGCTCATTGTAATGGAAGTACCATTCTTCGGGGATTGGCAGCGTGCAGCGAGTTCTCACACCTCATAATATCCTGCGATACGACCTATTTTGAAACAATTAAAAAGCCGAAACTGGCCGGAAAAGGCCGAATATGTACAAGACAGGATTCTCGTCATGCTCGTTGTAATGGAAGTACCATTCTTCGGGGATTTGTAGCGCGCAACGAGTTCCCTCACATCATAATATCCTGCTATACGGCCCGTTTTTAATCACATAAAATGCCGGAGATGTCCGGAAAAGGCCGAAGGTGTACAGAACCCAATGCTCCGTTTGCTCGTTGTAATGGAAGTACCATTTTTGGGGGTTGGCAGAGAGCAACTGGTTCTTACGCATCATAATATCCTGATATACGGCCCATTTTGAAACAATTAAAAAGCCGGAAATGTCCGGAAAAGGCCGAAGGTGTACAGAACCCGTTGCTCCGTATGCTCGTTGTAATGGGCGTACCATTTTTCGGGGATTGGCAGCGTGCAGCGAGATCTCACACATCATAATATCCTGCGATACGACCCTTTTTGAAACAATTAAAAAGCCGGAAATATCCGGAAAAGGCCGAAGGTGTACAGAACCCGTTGCTCCGTATGCTCGTTGTAATGGGCGTACAATTTTTCGGGGATTGGCAGCGTGCAGCGAGATCTCACACATCATAATATCCTGCGATACGACTCATTTTGAAACTATTAAAAAGCCGAAACTGGCCGGAAAAGGCCGAATATGTACAAGACAGGATTCTCCGCATGCTCATTGTAATGGAAGTACCATTCTTCGGGGATTGGCAGCGTGCAGCGAGTTCTCACACCTCATAATATCCTGCGATACGACCTATTTTGAAACAATTAAAAAGCCGAAACTGGCCGGAAAAGGCCGAATATGTACAAGACAGGATTCTCGTCATGCTCGTTGTAATGGAAGTACCATTCTTCGGGGATTTGTAGCGCGCAACGAGTTCCCTCACATCATAATATCCTGCTATACGGCCCGTTTTTAATCACATAAAATGCCGGAGATGTCCGGAAAAGGCCGAAGGTGTACAGAACCCAATGCTCCGTTTGCTCGTTGTAATGGAAGTACCATTTTTGGGGGTTGGCAGAGAGCAACTGGTTCTTACGCATCATAATATCCTGATATACGGCCCATTTTGAAACAATTAAAAAGCCGGAAATGTCCGGAAAAGGCCGAAGGTGTACAGAACCCGTTGCTCCGTATGCTCGTTGTAATGGGCGTACCATTTTTCGGGGATTGGCAGCGTGCAGCGAGATCTCACACATCATAATATCCTGCGATACGACCCTTTTTGAAACAATTAAAAAGCCGGAAATATCCGGAAAAGGCCGAAGGTGTACAGAACCCGTTGCTCCGTATGCTCGTTGTAATGGGCGTACAATTTTTCGGGGATTGGCAGCGTGCAGCGAGATCTCACACATCATAATATCCTGCGATACGACTCATTTTGAAACTATTAAAAAGCCGAAACTGGCCGGAAAAGGCCGAATATGTACAAGACAGGATTCTCCGCATGCTCATTGTAATGGAAGTACCATTCTTCGGGGATTGGCAGCGTGCAGCGAGTTCTCACACCTCATAATATCCTGCGATACGACCTATTTTGAAACAATTAAAAAGCCGAAACTGGCCGGAAAAGGCCGAATATGTACAAGACAGGATTCTCCGCATGCTCGTTGTAATGGATGTACCATTCTTCGGGGATTGGCAGCGCGCAACGAGTTCTCTCACATCATAATATCCCGCGATACGACCCGTTTTTAATCACATAAAATGCCGGAAATGTCCGGAAAAGGCCGAAGGTGTACAGAACCCGTTGCTCCGTATGCTCGTTGTAATGGGCGTACCATTTTTCGGGGATTGGCAGCGTGCAGCGAGATCTCACACATCATAGTATCCTGCGATACGACAAATTTTGAAACAATTAAAAAGACAAAACTGGCCGGAAAAGGCCGAATATGTACAAGACAGGATACTCCGCATGCTCGTTTTATTGGAAGTACCATTCTTCGGGGATTGGCAGCGCGCACCGAGTTCCCTCACATCATAATATCCTGCTATACGGCCCGTTTTTAATCACATAAAATGCCGGAGATGTTCGGAAAAGGCCGAAGGTGTACAGAACCCGATGCTCCGTTTGCTCGTTGTAATGGAAGTACCATTTTTGGGGGGTTGGCAGAGAGCAACTGGTTCTTACACATCATAATATCCTGATATACGGCCCATTTTGAAACAATTAAAAAGCCGGAAATATCCGGAAAAGGCCGAAGGTGTACAGAACCCGTTGCTCCGTATGCTCGTTGTAATGGGCGTACCATTTTTCGGGGATTGGCAGCGTGCAGCGAGTTCTGACACTTCATAATATCCTGCGATACGACCCATTTTGAAACAACTAAATAGCCGGAAATGTCCGGAAAAGGCCGAAGGTGTACAGAACCTGATGCTCCGTATGCTCGTTGTAATGGATGTACCATTCTTCGGGGATTGGCAGCGCGCAACGAGTTCTCTCACATCATAATATCCCGCGATACGACCCGTTTCTAATCACATAAAATGCCGGAAATGTCCGGAAAAGGCCGAAGGTGTACAGAACCCGTTGCTCCGTATGCTCGTTGTAATGGGCGTACCATTTTTCGGGGATTGGCAGCGTGCAGCGAGATCTCACACATCATAGTATCCTGCGATACGACAAATTTTGAAACAATTAAAAAGACAAAACTGGCCGGAAAAGGCCGAATATGTACAAGACAGGATACTCCGCATGCTCGTTTTATTGGAAGTACCATTCTTCGGGGATTGGCAGCGCGCACCGAGTTCCCTCACATCATAATATCCTGCTATACGGCCCGTTTTTAATCACATAAAATGCCGGAGATGTTCGGAAAAGGCCGAAGGTGTACAGAACCCGATGCTCCGTTTGCTCGTTGTAATGGAAGTACCATTTTTGGGGGGTTGGCAGAGAGCAACTGGTTCTTACACATCATAATATCCTGATATACGGCCCATTTTGAAACAATTAAAAAGCCGGAAATATCCGGAAAAGGCCGAAGGTGTACAGAACCCGTTGCTCCGTATGCTCGTTGTAATGGGCGTACCATTTTTCGGGGATTGGCAGCGTGCAGCGAGTTCTGACACTTCATAATATCCTGCGATATGACCCATTTTGAAACAACTAAATAGCCGGAAATGTCCGGAAAAGGCCGAAGGTGTACAGAACCTGATGCTCCGTATGCTCGTTGTAATGGAAGGACCATTCTTCGGGGATTGGCAGCGCGCAACGAGTTCTCTCACATCATAATATCCTGCGATACGACCCATTTTGAAACAATTAAAAAGCCGGAAATGTCCGGAAAATGCCAAAGGTGTACAGAACCCGTTGCTCCGTATGCTCGTTGTAATGGGCGTACCATTTTTCGGGGATTGGCAGCGTGCAGCGGGTTCTCACACCTCATAATATCATGCGATACGACCCATTTTGAAACTATTAAAAAGCCGAAACTGGCCGGAAAAGGCCGAATATGTACAAGACAGGATTCTCCGCATGCTCGTTGTAATGGATGTACCATTCTTCGGGGATTGGCAGCGCGCAATGAGTTCTCTCACATCATAATATCCCGCGATACGACCCGTTTTTAATCACATAAAATGCCGGAAATGTCCGGAAAAGGCCGAAGGTGTACAGAACCCGTTGCTCCGTATGCTCGTTTTAATGGAAGGACCATTTTTCGGGGATTGGCAGCGTGCAGCGAGTTCTCACACATCATAATATCGTGCGATACGACCCTTTTTGAAACAATTAAAAAGCGGGAAAAATCCGGAAAAGGCTGAAGGTGTACAGAACCCGTTGCTCCGTATGCTCGTTGTAATGGGCGTACCATTTTTCGGGGATTGGCAGCGTGCAGCGAGTTCTCACACTTCATAATATCCTGCGATACGACCCATTTTGAAACAATTAAAAAGCCGGAAATGTCCGGAAAAGGCCGAAGGTGTACAGAACCCGTTGCTCCGTATGCTCGTTGTAATGGGCGTACCATTTTTCGGGGATTGGCAGCGTGCAGCGAGATCTCACACATCATAATATCCTGCGATACGACCCTTTTTGAAACAATTAAAAAGCCGGAAATATCCGGAAAAGGCCGAAGGTGTACAGAACCCGTTGCTCCGTATGCTCGTTGTAATGGGCGTACAATTTTTCGGGGATTGGCAGCGTGCAGCGAGATCTCACACATCATAATATCCTGCGATACGACTCATTTTGAAACTATTAAAAAGCCGAAACTGGCCGGAAAAGGCCGAATATGTACAAGACAGGATTCTCCGCATGCTCATTGTAATGGAAGTACCATTCTTCGGGGATTGGCAGCGTGCAGCGAGTTCTCACACCTCATAATATCCTGCGATACGACCTATTTTGAAACAATTAAAAAGCCGAAACTGGCCGGAAAAGGCCGAATATGTACAAGACAGGATTCTCGTCATGCTCGTTGTAATGGAAGTACCATTCTTCGGGGATTTGTAGCGCGCAACGAGTTCCCTCACATCATAATATCCTGCTATACGGCCCGTTTTTAATCACATAAAATGCCGGAGATGTCCGGAAAAGGCCGAAGGTGTACAGAACCCAATGCTCCGTTTGCTCGTTGTAATGGAAGTACCATTTTTGGGGGTTGGCAGAGAGCAACTGGTTCTTACGCATCATAATATCCTGATATACGGCCCATTTTGAAACAATTAAAAAGCCGGAAATGTCCGGAAAAGGCCGAAGGTGTACAGAACCCGTTGCTCCGTATGCTCGTTGTAATGGGCGTACCATTTTTCGGGGATTGGCAGCGTGCAGCGAGATCTCACACATCATAATATCCTGCGATACGACCCTTTTTGAAACAATTAAAAAGCCGGAAATATCCGGAAAAGGCCGAAGGTGTACAGAACCCGTTGCTCCGTATGCTCGTTGTAATGGGCGTACAATTTTTCGGGGATTGGCAGCGTGCAGCGAGATCTCACACATCATAATATCCTGCGATACGACTCATTTTGAAACTATTAAAAAGCCGAAACTGGCCGGAAAAGGCCGAATATGTACAAGACAGGATTCTCCGCATGCTCATTGTAATGGAAGTACCATTCTTCGGGGATTGGCAGCGTGCAGCGAGTTCTCACACCTCATAATATCCTGCGATACGACCTATTTTGAAACAATTAAAAAGCCGAAACTGGCCGGAAAAGGCCGAATATGTACAAGACAGGATTCTCGTCATGCTCGTTGTAATGGAAGTACCATTCTTCGGGGATTTGTAGCGCGCAACGAGTTCCCTCACATCATAATATCCTGCTATACGGCCCGTTTTTAATCACATAAAATGCCGGAGATGTCCGGAAAAGGCCGAAGGTGTACAGAACCCAATGCTCCGTTTGCTCGTTGTAATGGAAGTACCATTTTTGGGGGTTGGCAGAGAGCAACTGGTTCTTACGCATCATAATATCCTGATATACGGCCCATTTTGAAACAATTAAAAAGCCGGAAATGTCCGGAAAAGGCCGAAGGTGTACAGAACCCGTTGCTCCGTATGCTCGTTGTAATGGGCGTACCATTTTTCGGGGATTGGCAGCGTGCAGCGAGATCTCACACATCATAATATCCTGCGATACGACCCTTTTTGAAACAATTAAAAAGCCGGAAATATCCGGAAAAGGCCGAAGGTGTACAGAACCCGTTGCTCCGTATGCTCGTTGTAATGGGCGTACAATTTTTCGGGGATTGGCAGCGTGCAGCGAGATCTCACACATCATAATATCCTGCGATACGACTCATTTTGAAACTATTAAAAAGCCGAAACTGGCCGGAAAAGGCCGAATATGTACAAGACAGGATTCTCCGCATGCTCATTGTAATGGAAGTACCATTCTTCGGGGATTGGCAGCGTGCAGCGAGTTCTCACACCTCATAATATCCTGCGATACGACCTATTTTGAAACAATTAAAAAGCCGAAACTGGCCGGAAAAGGCCGAATATGTACAAGACAGGATTCTCGTCATGCTCGTTGTAATGGAAGTACCATTCTTCGGGGATTTGTAGCGCGCAACGAGTTCCCTCACATCATAATATCCTGCTATACGGCCCGTTTTTAATCACATAAAATGCCGGAGATGTCCGGAAAAGGCCGAAGGTGTACAGAACCCAATGCTCCGTTTGCTCGTTGTAATGGAAGTACCATTTTTGGGGGTTGGCAGAGAGCAACTGGTTCTTACGCATCATAATATCCTGATATACGGCCCATTTTGAAACAATTAAAAAGCCGGAAATGTCCGGAAAAGGCCGAAGGTGTACAGAACCCGTTGCTCCGTATGCTCGTTGTAATGGGCGTACCATTTTTCGGGGATTGGCAGCGTGCAGCGAGATCTCACACATCATAATATCCTGCGATACGACCCTTTTTGAAACAATTAAAAAGCCGGAAATATCCGGAAAAGGCCGAAGGTGTACAGAACCCGTTGCTCCGTATGCTCGTTGTAATGGGCGTACAATTTTTCGGGGATTGGCAGCGTGCAGCGAGATCTCACACATCATAATATCCTGCGATACGACTCATTTTGAAACTATTAAAAAGCCGAAACTGGCCGGAAAAGGCCGAATATGTACAAGACAGGATTCTCCGCATGCTCATTGTAATGGAAGTACCATTCTTCGGGGATTGGCAGCGTGCAGCGAGTTCTCACACCTCATAATATCCTGCGATACGACCTATTTTGAAACAATTAAAAAGCCGAAACTGGCCGGAAAAGGCCGAATATGTACAAGACAGGATTCTCGTCATGCTCGTTGTAATGGAAGTACCATTCTTCGGGGATTTGTAGCGCGCAACGAGTTCCCTCACATCATAATATCCTGCTATACGGCCCGTTTTTAATCACATAAAATGCCGGAGATGTCCGGAAAAGGCCGAAGGTGTACAGAACCCAATGCTCCGTTTGCTCGTTGTAATGGAAGTACCATTTTTGGGGGTTGGCAGAGAGCAACTGGTTCTTACGCATCATAATATCCTGATATACGGCCCATTTTGAAACAATTAAAAAGCCGGAAATGTCCGGAAAAGGCCGAAGGTGTACAGAACCCGTTGCTCCGTATGCTCGTTGTAATGGGCGTACCATTTTTCGGGGATTGGCAGCGTGCAGCGAGATCTCACACATCATAATATCCTGCGATACGACCCTTTTTGAAACAATTAAAAAGCCGGAAATATCCGGAAAAGGCCGAAGGTGTACAGAACCCGTTGCTCCGTATGCTCGTTGTAATGGGCGTACAATTTTTCGGGGATTGGCAGCGTGCAGCGAGATCTCACACATCATAATATCCTGCGATACGACTCATTTTGAAACTATTAAAAAGCCGAAACTGGCCGGAAAAGGCCGAATATGTACAAGACAGGATTCTCCGCATGCTCATTGTATTGGAAGTACCATTCTTCGGGGATTGGCAGCGCGCACCAAGTTCCCTCACATCATAATATCCTGCTATACGGCCCGTTTTTAATCACATAAAATGCCGGAGATGTCCGGAAAAGGCCGAAGGTGTACAGAACCCGTTGCTCCCTTTGCTTGTTGTAATGGAAGTACCATTTTTGGGGGGTTGGCAGAGAGGAACTGGTTCTTACACATCATAATATCCTGATATACGGCCCATTTTTGATCACTTAAAATGCCGGAAATGTCCGGAAAAGGCCGAAGGTGTACAGAACCTGATGCTCCGTATGCTCGTTGTAAGGGGCGTACCATTTCTCGGGGATTGGCAGCGCGTAACGAGTTCTCTCACATCATAATATCCTGAAATACGGCCCATTTTGAAACAATTAAAAAGCCGGAAATGTCCGGAAAAGGGCGAAGGTGTACAGAACCTGATGCTCCGTATGCTCGTTGTAATGGAAGTACCATTTTTGGGGGGTTGGCAGCGTGCAGCGAGTTCTCACACATCATAATATCCTGCGATACGACCCATTTTGAAACAACTAAAAAGACGAAACTGGCCGGAAAAGGCCGAATATGTACATGACAGGATTCTCCGCATGCTCGTTGTATTGGAAGTACCATTCTTCGGGGATTGGCAGCGTGCAGCGAGTTCTCACACCTCATAATATCCTGCGATACGACCTATTTTGAAACAATTAAAAAGCCGAAACTGACCGGAAAAGGCCGAATATGTACAAGACAGGATTCTCGTCATGCTCGTTGTAATGGAAGTACCATTCTTCGGGGATTTGTAGCGCGCAACGAGTTCCCTCACATCATAATATCCTGCTATACGGCCCGTTTTTAATCACATAAAATGCCGGAGATGTCCGGAAAAGGCCGAAGGTGTACAGAACCCAATGCTCCGTTTGCTCGTTGTAATGGAAGTACCATTTTTGGGGGTTGGCAGAGAGCAACTGGTTCTTACGCATCATAATATCCTGATATACGGCCCATTTTGAAACAATTAAAAAGCCGGAAATGTCCGGAAAAGGCCGAAGGTGTACAGAACCCGTTGCTCCGTATGCTCGTTGTAATGGGCGTACCATTTTTCGGGGATTGGCAGCGTGCAGCGAGATCTCACACATCATAATATCCTGCGATACGACCCTTTTTGAAACAATTAAAAAGCCGGAAATATCCGGAAAAGGCCGAAGGTGTACAGAACCCGTTGCTCCGTATGCTCGTTGTAATGGGCGTACAATTTTTCGGGGATTGGCAGCGTGCAGCGAGATCTCACACATCATAATATCCTGCGATACGACTCATTTTGAAACTATTAAAAAGCCGAAACTGGCCGGAAAAGGCCGAATATGTACAAGACAGGATTCTCCGCATGCTCATTGTAATGGAAGTACCATTCTTCGGGGATTGGCAGCGTGCAGCGAGTTCTCACACCTCATAATATCCTGCGATACGACCTATTTTGAAACAATTAAAAAGCCGAAACTGGCCGGAAAAGGCCGAATATGTACAAGACAGGATTCTCGTCATGCTCGTTGTAATGGAAGTACCATTCTTCGGGGATTTGTAGCGCGCAACGAGTTCCCTCACATCATAATATCCTGCTATACGGCCCGTTTTTAATCACATAAAATGCCGGAGATGTCCGGAAAAGGCCGAAGGTGTACAGAACCCAATGCTCCGTTTGCTCGTTGTAATGGAAGTACCATTTTTGGGGGTTGGCAGAGAGCAACTGGTTCTTACGCATCATAATATCCTGATATACGGCCCATTTTGAAACAATTAAAAAGCCGGAAATGTCCGGAAAAGGCCGAAGGTGTACAGAACCCGTTGCTCCGTATGCTCGTTGTAATGGGCGTACCATTTTTCGGGGATTGGCAGCGTGCAGCGAGATCTCACACATCATAATATCCTGCGATACGACCCTTTTTGAAACAATTAAAAAGCCGGAAATATCCGGAAAAGGCCGAAGGTGTACAGAACCCGTTGCTCCGTATGCTCGTTGTAATGGGCGTACAATTTTTCGGGGATTGGCAGCGTGCAGCGAGATCTCACACATCATAATATCCTGCGATACGACTCATTTTGAAACTATTAAAAAGCCGAAACTGGCCGGAAAAGGCCGAATATGTACAAGACAGGATTCTCCGCATGCTCATTGTAATGGAAGTACCATTCTTCGGGGATTGGCAGCGTGCAGCGAGTTCTCACACCTCATAATATCCTGCGATACGACCTATTTTGAAACAATTAAAAAGCCGAAACTGGCCGGAAAAGGCCGAATATGTACAAGACAGGATTCTCGTCATGCTCGTTGTAATGGAAGTACCATTCTTCGGGGATTTGTAGCGCGCAACGAGTTCCCTCACATCATAATATCCTGCTATACGGCCCGTTTTTAATCACATAAAATGCCGGAGATGTCCGGAAAAGGCCGAAGGTGTACAGAACCCAATGCTCCGTTTGCTCGTTGTAATGGAAGTACCATTTTTGGGGGTTGGCAGAGAGCAACTGGTTCTTACGCATCATAATATCCTGATATACGGCCCATTTTGAAACAATTAAAAAGCCGGAAATGTCCGGAAAAGGCCGAAGGTGTACAGAACCCGTTGCTCCGTATGCTCGTTGTAATGGGCGTACCATTTTTCGGGGATTGGCAGCGTGCAGCGAGATCTCACACATCATAATATCCTGCGATACGACCCTTTTTGAAACAATTAAAAAGCCGGAAATATCCGGAAAAGGCCGAAGGTGTACAGAACCCGTTGCTCCGTATGCTCGTTGTAATGGGCGTACAATTTTTCGGGGATTGGCAGCGTGCAGCGAGATCTCACACATCATAATATCCTGCGATACGACTCATTTTGAAACTATTAAAAAGCCGAAACTGGCCGGAAAAGGCCGAATATGTACAAGACAGGATTCTCCGCATGCTCATTGTATTGGAAGTACCATTCTTCGGGGATTGGCAGCGCGCACCAAGTTCCCTCACATCATAATATCCTGCTATACGGCCCGTTTTTAATCACATAAAATGCCGGAGATGTCCGGAAAAGGCCGAAGGTGTACAGAACCCGTTGCTCCCTTTGCTTGTTGTAATGGAAGTACCATTTTTGGGGGGTTGGCAGAGAGGAACTGGTTCTTACACATCATAATATCCTGATATACGGCCCATTTTTGATCACTTAAAATGCCGGAAATGTCCGGAAAAGGCCGAAGGTGTACAGAACCTGATGCTCCGTATGCTCGTTGTAAGGGGCGTACCATTTCTCGGGGATTGGCAGCGCGTAACGAGTTCTCTCACATCATAATATCCTGAAATACGGCCCATTTTGAAACAATTAAAAAGCCGGAAATGTCCGGAAAAGGGCGAAGGTGTACAGAACCTGATGCTCCGTATGCTCGTTGTAATGGAAGTACCATTTTTGGGGGGTTGGCAGCGTGCAGCGAGTTCTCACACATCATAATATCCTGCGATACGACCCATTTTGAAACAACTAAAAAGACGAAACTGGCCGGAAAAGGCCGAATATGTACATGACAGGATTCTCCGCATGCTCGTTGTATTGGAAGTACCATTCTTCGGGGATTGGCAGCGTGCAGCGAGTTCTCACACCTCATAATATCCTGCGATACGACCTATTTTGAAACAATTAAAAAGCCGAAACTGACCGGAAAAGGCCGAATATGTACAAGACAGGATTCTCGTCATGCTCGTTGTAATGGAAGTACCATTCTTCGGGGATTTGTAGCGCGCAACGAGTTCCCTCACATCATAATATCCTGCTATACGGCCCGTTTTTAATCACATAAAATGCCGGAGATGTCCGGAAAAGGCCGAAGGTGTACAGAACCCAATGCTCCGTTTGCTCGTTGTAATGGAAGTACCATTTTTGGGGGTTGGCAGAGAGCAACTGGTTCTTACGCATCATAATATCCTGATATACGGCCCATTTTGAAACAATTAAAAAGCCGGAAATGTCCGGAAAAGGCCGAAGGTGTACAGAACCCGTTGCTCCGTATGCTCGTTGTAATGGGCGTACCATTTTTCGGGGATTGGCAGCGTGCAGCGAGATCTCACACATCATAATATCCTGCGATACGACCCTTTTTGAAACAATTAAAAAGCCGGAAATATCCGGAAAAGGCCGAAGGTGTACAGAACCCGTTGCTCCGTATGCTCGTTGTAATGGGCGTACAATTTTTCGGGGATTGGCAGCGTGCAGCGAGATCTCACACATCATAATATCCTGCGATACGACTCATTTTGAAACTATTAAAAAGCCGAAACTGGCCGGAAAAGGCCGAATATGTACAAGACAGGATTCTCCGCATGCTCATTGTAATGGAAGTACCATTCTTCGGGGATTGGCAGCGTGCAGCGAGTTCTCACACCTCATAATATCCTGCGATACGACCTATTTTGAAACAATTAAAAAGCCGAAACTGGCCGGAAAAGGCCGAATATGTACAAGACAGGATTCTCGTCATGCTCGTTGTAATGGAAGTACCATTCTTCGGGGATTTGTAGCGCGCAACGAGTTCCCTCACATCATAATATCCTGCTATACGGCCCGTTTTTAATCACATAAAATGCCGGAGATGTCCGGAAAAGGCCGAAGGTGTACAGAACCCAATGCTCCGTTTGCTCGTTGTAATGGAAGTACCATTTTTGGGGGTTGGCAGAGAGCAACTGGTTCTTACGCATCATAATATCCTGATATACGGCCCATTTTGAAACAATTAAAAAGCCGGAAATGTCCGGAAAAGGCCGAAGGTGTACAGAACCCGTTGCTCCGTATGCTCGTTGTAATGGGCGTACCATTTTTCGGGGATTGGCAGCGTGCAGCGAGATCTCACACATCATAATATCCTGCGATACGACCCTTTTTGAAACAATTAAAAAGCCGGAAATATCCGGAAAAGGCCGAAGGTGTACAGAACCCGTTGCTCCGTATGCTCGTTGTAATGGGCGTACAATTTTTCGGGGATTGGCAGCGTGCAGCGAGATCTCACACATCATAATATCCTGCGATACGACTCATTTTGAAACTATTAAAAAGCCGAAACTGGCCGGAAAAGGCCGAATATGTACAAGACAGGATTCTCCGCATGCTCATTGTAATGGAAGTACCATTCTTCGGGGATTGGCAGCGTGCAGCGAGTTCTCACACCTCATAATATCCTGCGATACGACCTATTTTGAAACAATTAAAAAGCCGAAACTGGCCGGAAAAGGCCGAATATGTACAAGACAGGATTCTCGTCATGATCGTTGTAATGGAAGTACCATTCTTCGGGGATTTGTAGCGCGCAACGAGTTCCCTCACATCATAATATCCTGCTATACGGCCCGTTTTTAATCACATAAAATGCCGGAGATGTCCGGAAAAGGCCGAAGGTGTACAGAACCCAATGCTCCGTTTGCTCGTTGTAATGGAAGTACCATTTTTGGGGGTTGGCAGAGAGCAACTGGTTCTTACGCATCATAATATCCTGATATACGGCCCATTTTGAAACAATTAAAAAGCCGGAAATGTCCGGAAAAGGCCGAAGGTGTACAGAACCCGTTGCTCCGTATGCTCGTTGTAATGGGCGTACCATTTTTCGGGGATTGGCAGCGTGCAGCGAGATCTCACACATCATAATATCCTGCGATACGACCCTTTTTGAAACAATTAAAAAGCCGGAAATATCCGGAAAAGGCCGAAGGTGTACAGAACCCGTTGCTCCGTATGCTCGTTGTAATGGGCGTACAATTTTTCGGGGATTGGCAGCGTGCAGCGAGATCTCACACATCATAATATCCAGCGATACGACTCATTTTGAAACTATTAAAAAGCCGAAACTGGCCGGAAAAGGCCGAATATGTAAAAGACAGGATTCTCCGCATGCTCATTGTATTGGAAGTACCATTCTTCGGGGATTGGCAGCGCGCACCAAGTTCCCTCACATCATAATATCCTGCTATACGGCCCGTTTTTAATCACATAAAATGCCGGAGATGTCCGGAAAAGGCCGAAGGTGTACAGAACCCGTTGCTCCCTTTGCTTGTTGTAATGGAAGTACCATTTTTGGGGGGTTGGCAGAGAGGAACTGGTTCTTACACATCATAATATCCTGATATACGGCCCATTTTTGATCACTTAAAATGCCGGAAATGTCCGGAAAAGGCCGAAGGTGTACAGAACCTGATGCTCCGTATGCTCGTTGTAAGGGGCGTACCATTTCTCGGGGATTGGCAGCGCGTAACGAGTTCTCTCACATCATAATATCCTGAAATACGGCCCATTTTGAAACAATTAAAAAGCCGGAAATGTCCGGAAAAGGGCGAAGGTGTACAGAACCTGATGCTCCGTATGCTCGTTGTAATGGAAGTACCATTTTTGGGGGGTTGGCAGCGTGCAGCGAGTTCTCACACATCATAATATCCTGCGATACGACCCATTTTGAAACAACTAAAAAGACGAAACTGGCCGGAAAAGGCCGAATATGTACATGACAGGATTCTCCGCATGCTCGTTGTATTGGAAGTACCATTCTTCGGGGATTGGCAGCGTGCAGCGAGTTCTCACACCTCATAATATCCTGCGATACGACCTATTTTGAAACAATTAAAAAGCCGAAACTGACCGGAAAAGGCCGAATATGTACAAGACAGGATTCTCGTCATGCTCGTTGTAATGGAAGTACCATTCTTCGGGGATTTGTAGCGCGCAACGAGTTCCCTCACATCATAATATCCTGCTATACGGCCCGTTTTTAATCACATAAAATGCCGGAGATGTCCGGAAAAGGCCGAAGGTGTACAGAACCCAATGCTCCGTTTGCTCGTTGTAATGGAAGTACCATTTTTGGGGGTTGGCAGAGAGCAACTGGTTCTTACGCATCATAATATCCTGATATACGGCCCATTTTGAAACAATTAAAAAGCCGGAAATGTCCGGAAAAGGCCGAAGGTGTACAGAACCCGTTGCTCCGTATGCTCGTTGTAATGGGCGTACCATTTTTCGGGGATTGGCAGCGTGCAGCGAGATCTCACACATCATAATATCCTGCGATACGACCCTTTTTGAAACAATTAAAAAGCCGGAAATATCCGGAAAAGGCCGAAGGTGTACAGAACCCGTTGCTCCGTATGCTCGTTGTAATGGGCGTACCATTTTTCGGGGATTGGCAGCGTGCAGCGAGATCTCACACATCATAATATCCTGCGATACGACTCATTTTGAAACTATTAAAAAGCCGAAACTGGCCGGAAAAGGCCGAATATGTACAAGACAGGATTCTCCGCATGCTCATTGTAATGGAAGTACCATTCTTCGGGGATTGGCAGCGTGCAGCGAGTTCTCACACCTCATAATATCCTGCGATACGACCTATTTTGAAACAATTAAAAAGCCGAAACTGGCCGGAAAAGGCCGAATATGTACAAGACAGGATTCTCGTCATGCTCGTTGTAATGGAAGTACCATTCTTCGGGGATTTGTAGCGCGCAACGAGTTCCCTCACATCATAATATCCTGCTATACGGCCCGTTTTTAATCACATAAAATGCCGGAGATGTCCGGAAAAGGCCGAAGGTGTACAGAACCCAATGCTCCGTTTGCTCGTTGTAATGGAAGTACCATTTTTGGGGGTTGGCAGAGAGCAACTGGTTCTTACGCATCATAATATCCTGATATACGGCCCATTTTGAAACAATTAAAAAGCCGGAAATGTCCGGAAAAGGCCGAAGGTGTACAGAACCCGTTGCTCCGTATGCTCGTTGTAATGGGCGTACCATTTTTCGGGGATTGGCAGCGTGCAGCGAGATCTCACACATCATAATATCCTGCGATACGACCCTTTTTGAAACAATTAAAAAGCCGGAAATATCCGGAAAAGGCCGAAGGTGTACAGAACCCGTTGCTCCGTATGCTCGTTGTAATGGGCGTACAATTTTTCGGGGATTGGCAGCGTGCAGCGAGATCTCACACATCATAATATCCTGCGATACGACTCATTTTGAAACTATTAAAAAGCCGAAACTGGCCGGAAAAGGCCGAATATGTACAAGACAGGAATCTCCGCATGCTCATTGTAATGGAAGTACCATCCTTCGGGGATTGGCAGCGTGCAGCGAGTTCTCACACCTCATAATATCCTGCGATACGACCTATTTTGAAACAATTAAAAAGCCGAAACTGGCCGGAAAAGGCCGAATATGTACAAGACAGGATTCTCGTCATGCTCGTTGTAATGGAAGTACCATTCTTCGGGGATTTGTAGCGCGCAACGAGTTCCCTCACATCATAATATCCTGCTATACGGCCCGTTTTTAATCACATAAAATGCCGGAGATGTCCGGAAAAGGCCGAAGGTGTACAGAACCCAATGCTCCGTTTGCTCGTTGTAATGGAAGTACCATTTTTGGGGGTTGGCAGAGAGCAACTGGTTCTTACGCATCATAATATCCTGATATACGGCCCATTTTGAAACAATTAAAAAGCCGGAAATGTCCGGAAAAGGCCGAAGGTGTACAGAACCCGTTGCTCCGTATGCTCGTTGTAATGGGCGTACCATTTTTCGGGGATTGGCAGCGTGCAGCGAGATCTCACACATCATAATATCCTGCGATACGACCCTTTTTGAAACAATTAAAAAGCCGGAAATATCCGGAAAAGGCCGAAGGTGTACAGAACCCGTTGCTCCGTATGCTCGTTGTAATGGGCGTACAATTTTTCGGGGATTGGCAGCGTGCAGCGAGATCTCACACATCATAATATCCTGCGATACGACTCATTTTGAAACTATTAAAAAGCCGAAACTGGCCGGAAAAGGCCGAATATGTACAAGACAGGATTCTCCGCATGCTCATTGTAATGGAAGTACCATTCTTCGGGGATTGGCAGCGTGCAGCGAGTTCTCACACCTCATAATATCCTGCGATACGACCTATTTTGAAACAATTAAAAAGCCGAAACTGACCGGAAAAGGCCGAATATGTACAAGACAGGATTCTCGTCATGCTCGTTGTAATGGAAGTACCATTCTTCGGGGATTTGTAGCGCGCAACGAGTTCCCTCACATCATAATATCCTGCTATACGGCCCGTTTTTAATCACATAAAATGCCGGAGATGTCCGGAAAAGGCCGAAGGTGTACAGAACCCGTTGCTCCCTTTGCTTGTTGTAATGGAAGTACCATTTTTGGGGGGTTGGCAGAGAGGAACTGGTTCTTACACATCATAATATCCTGATATACGGCCCATTTTTGATCACTTAAAATGCCGGAAATGTCCGGAAAAGGCCGAAGGTGTACAGAACCTGATGCTCCGTATGCTCGTTGTAAGGGGCGTACCATTTCTCGGGGATTGGCAGCGCGTAACGAGTTCTCTCACATCATAATATCCTGAAATACGGCCCATTTTGAAACAATTAAAAAGCCGGAAATGTCCGGAAAAGGGCGAAGGTGTACAGAACCTGATGCTCCGTATGCTCGTTGTAATGGAAGTACCATTTTTGGGGGGTTGGCAGCGTGCAGCGAGTTCTCACACATCATAATATCCTGCGATACGACCCATTTTGAAACAACTAAAAAGACGAAACTGGCCGGAAAAGGCCGAATATGTACATGACAGGATTCTCCGCATGCTCGTTGTATTGGAAGTACCATTCTTCGGGGATTGGCAGCGTGCAGCGAGTTCTCACACCTCATAATATCCTGCGATACGACCTATTTTGAAACAATTAAAAAGCCGAAACTGACCGGAAAAGGCCGAATATGTACAAGACAGGATTCTCGTCATGCTCGTTGTAATGGAAGTACCATTCTTCGGGGATTTGTAGCGCGCAACGAGTTCCCTCACATCATAATATCCTGCTATACGGCCCGTTTTTAATCACATAAAATGCCGGAGATGTCCGGAAAAGGCCGAAGGTGTACAGAACCCAATGCTCCGTTTGCTCGTTGTAATGGAAGTACCATTTTTGGGGGTTGGCAGAGAGCAACTGGTTCTTACGCATCATAATATCCTGATATACGGCCCATTTTGAAACAATTAAAAAGCCGGAAATGTCCGGAAAAGGCCGAAGGTGTACAGAACCCGTTGCTCCGTATGCTCGTTGTAATGAGCGTACCATTTTTCGGGGATTGGCAGCGTGCAGCGAGATCTCACACATCATAATATCCTGCGATACGACCCTTTTTGAAACAATTAAAAAGCCGGAAATATCCGGAAAAGGCCGAAGGTGTACAGAACCCGTTGCTCCGTATGCTCGTTGTAATGGGCGTACCATTTTTCGGGGATTGGAAGCGTGCAGCGAGATCTCACACATCATAATATCGTGCGATACGATCCTTTTTGAAACAATTAAAAAGCCGGAAATATCCGGAAAAGGCCGAAGGTGTACAGAACCCGTTGCTCCGTATGCTCGTTGTAATGGAAGGACCATTTTTGGGGGATTGGCAACGCTCAATGCGTTTTTACACATCATAATATCCTGCTATTCGGCCCATTTTTGATCACTTAAAATGCCGGAAATGTCCGGAAAAGGCCGAAGGTGTACAGAACCTGATGCTCCGTATGCTCGTTGTAATGGAAGTACCATTCTTCGGGGATTGGCAGCGCGCAACGAGTTCTCTCACATCATAATATCCTGCGATACGACCCATTTTGAAACAATTAAAAAGCCGGAAATGTCCGGAAAATGCCAAAGGTGTACAGAACCCGTTGCTCCGTATGCTCGTTGTAATGGGCGTACCATTTTTCGGGGATTGGCAGCGTGCAGCGAGTTCTCACACCTCATAATATCATGCGATACGACCCATTTTGAAACTATTAAAAAGCCGAAACTGGCCGGAAAAGGCCGAATATGTACAAGACAGGATTCTCCGCATGCTCGTTGTAATGGATGTACCATTCTTCGGGGATTGGCAGCGCGCAATCAGTTCTCTCACATCATAATATCCCGCGATACGACCCGTTTTTAATCACATAAAATGCCGGAAATGTCCGGAAAAGGCCGAAGGTGTACAGAACCCGTTGCTCCGTATGCTCGTTTTAATGGAAGGACCATTTTTCGGGGATTGGCAGCGTGCAGCGAGTTCTCACACATCATAATATCGTGCGATACGACCCTTTTTGAAACAATTAAAAAGCGGGAAATATCCGGAAAAGGCTGAAGGTGTACAGAACCCGTTGCTCCGTATGCTCGTTGTAATGGGCGTACCATTTTTCGGGGATTGGCAGCGTGCAGCGAGTTCTCACACTTCATAATATCCTGCGATACGACCCATTTTGAAAGAATTAAATAGCCGGAAATGTCCGGAAAATGCCGAACGTGTACATAACCCGTTGCTCCGTATGCTCGTTGTAATGTAAGGACCACTTTTGGGGGTTGGCAGCGTGCAGCGAGTTCTCACACATCATAATATCCTGCGATACGTCCCGTTTTTAATCACATAAAATGCCGGAGATGTCCGGAAAAGCTCGAAGGTGTACAGAACCCAATGCTCCGTTTGCTCGTTGTAATGGAAGTACCATTTTTGGGGGGTTGGCAGAGAGCAACTGGTTCTTACACATCATAATATCCTGATATACGGCCCGTTTTTGGTCACTTAAAATGCCGGAAATGTCCGGAAAAGGCCGAAGGTGTACAGAACCTGATGCTCCGTATGCTCGTTGTAAGGGACGTACCATTTCTCGGGGATTGGCAGCGCGTAACGAATTCTCTCACATCATAATATCCTGATATACGGCCCATTTTGAAACAATTAAAAAGCCGGAAATGTCCAGAAAAGGCCGAAGGTGTACAGAACCCGTTGCTCCGTATGCTCGTTGTAATGGGCGTACCATTTTTCGGGGATTGGAAGCGTGCAGCGAGATCTCACACATCATAATATCGTGCGATACGACCCTTTGTGAAACAATTAAAAAGCCGGAAATGTCCGGAAAAGGCCGAAGGTGTACAGAACCCGTTGCTCCGTATGCTCGTTGTAATGGGCGTACCATTTTTCGGGGATTGGAAGCGTGCAGCGAGATCTCACACATCATAATATCGTGCGATACGACCCTTTTTGAAACAATTAAAAAGCCGGAAATATCCGGAAAAGGCCGAAGGTGTACAGAACCCGATGCTCCGTATGCTCTTTGTAAGGGAAGGACCATTTTTGGGGGATCGGCAACGCTCAACGCGTTTTTACACATCATAATATACTGGTGTACAGAACCCAATGCTCCGTTTGCTCGTTGTAATGGAAGTACCATTTTTGGGGGGTTGGCAGAGAGCAACTGGTTCCTACACATCATAATATCCTGATATACGGCCCATTTTGAAACAATTAAAAAGCCGGAAATGTCCGGAAAAGGCCGAAGGTGTACAGAACCCGTTGCTCCGTATGCTCGTTGTAATGGGCGTACCATTTTTCGGGGATTGGCAGCGTGCAGCGAGATCTCACACATCATAATATCCTGCGATACGACCCTTTTTGAAACAATTATAAAGCCGGAAAAATCCGGAAAAGGCCGAAGGTGTACAAAACCCGTTGCTCCGTATGCTCGTTGTAATGGAAGGACCATTTTTGGGGGATTGGCAGCGCTCAACGCGTTTTTACACATCATAATATCCTGCTATTCGGCCCATTTTTGATCACTTAAAATGCCGGAAATGTCCGGAAAAGGCCGAAGGTGTACAGAACCTGATGCTCCGTATGCTCGTTGTAATGGAAGTACCATTCTTCGGGGATTGGCAGCGCGCAACGAGTTCTCTCACATCATAATATCCTGCGATACGACCCATTTTGAAACAATTAAAAAGCCGGAAATGTCCGGAAAATGCCAAAGGTGTACAGAACCCGTTGCTCCGTATGCTCGTTGTAATGGGCGTACCATTTTTCGGGGATTGGCAGCGTGCAGCGAGTTCTCACACCTCATAATATCCTGCGATACGACCCATTTTGAAACTATTAAAAAGCCGAAACTGGCCGGAAAAGGCTGAATATGTACAAGACAGGATTCTCCGCATGCTCGTTGAAATGGATGTACCATTCTTCGGGGATTGGCAGCGCGCAACGAGTTCTCTCACATCATAATATCCCGCGATACGACCCATTTTGAAACAATTAAAAAGCCGGAAATATCCGGAAAAGGCCGAAGGTGTACAGAACCCGTTGCTCCGTATGCTCGTTGTAATGGAAGGACCATTTTTGGGGGATTGGCAACGCTCAACGCGTTTTTACACATCATAATATCCTGCTATTCGGCCCATTTTTGATCACTTAAAATGCCGGAAATATCCGGAAAAGGCCGAAGGTGTACAGAACCTGATGCTCCATATGCTCGTTGTAAGGGGCGTACCATTTCTCGGGAATTGGCAGCGCGTAACGAGTTCTCTCACATCATAATATCCTGAAATACGACCCATTTTGAAACAATTAAAAAGCCGGAAATGTCCGGAAAAGGCCGAAGGTGTACAGAACCCGTTGCTCCGTATGCTCGTTGTAATGGGCGTACCATTTTTCGGGGATTGGCAGCGTGCAGCGAGATCTCACACATCATAATATCCTGCGATACGACCCTTTTTGAAACAATTATAAAGCCGGAAAAATCCGGAAAAGGCCGAAGGTGTACAGAACCCGTTGCTCCGTATGCTCGTTGTAATGGGCGTACCATTTTTCGGGGATTGGCAGCGTGCAGCGAGTTCTCACACCTCATAATATCCTGCGATACGACCCATTTTGAAACTATTAAAAAGCCGAAACTGGCCGGAAAAGGCTGAATATGTACAAGACAGGATTCTCCGCATGCTCGTTGAAATGGATGTACCATTCTTCGGGGATTGGCAGCGCGCAACGAGTTCTCTCACATCATAATATCCCGCGATACGACCCATTTTGAAACAATTAAAAAGCGGGAAATATCCGGAAAAGGCCGAAGGTGTACAGAACCCGTTGCTCCGTATGCTCGTTGTAATGGAAGGACCATTTTTGGGGGATTGGCAACGCTCAACGCGTTTTTACACATCATAATATCCTGCTATTCGGCTCATTTTTGATCACTTAAAATGCCGGAAATGTCCGGAAAAGGCCGAAGGTGTACAGAACCTGATGCTCCATATGCTCGTTGTAAGGGGCGTACCATTTCTCGGGAATTGGCAGCGCGTAACGAGTTCTCTCACATCATAATATCCTGAAATACGACCCATTTTGAAACAATTAAAAAGCCGGAAATGTCCGGAAAAGGCCGAAGGTGTACAGAACCCGTTGCTCCGTATGCTTGTTGTAATGGGCGTACCATTTTTCGGGGATTGGCAGCGTGCAGCGAGATCTCACACATCATAATATCCTGCGATACGACCCTTTTTGAAACAATTATAAAGCCGGAAAAATCCGGAAAAGGCCGAAGGTGTACAAAACCCGTTGCTCCGTATGCTCGTTGTAATGGAAGGACCATTTTTGGGGGATTGGCAACGCTCAACGCGTTTTTACACATCATAATATCCTGCTATTCGGCCCATTTTTGATCACTTAAAATGCCGGAAATGTCCGGAAAAGGCCGAAGGTGTACAGAACCTGATGCTCCATATGCTCGTTGTAAGGGGCGTACCATTTCTCGGGAATTGGCAGCGCGTAACGAGTTCTCTCACATCATAATATCCTGAAATACGACCCATTTTGAAACAATTAAAAAGCCGGAAATGTCCGGAAAATGCCAAAGGTGTACAGAACCCGTTGCTCCGTATGCTCGTTGTAATGGGCGTACCATTTTTCGGGGATTGGCAGCGTGCAGCGAGTTCTCACACCTCATAATATCCTGCGATACGACCCATTTTGAAACTATTAAAAAGCCGAAACTGGCCGGAAAAGGCTGAATATGTACAAGACAGGATTCTCCGCATGCTCGTTGAAATGGATGTACCATTCTTCGGGGATTGGCAGCGCGCAACGAGTTCCCTCACATCATAATATCCTGCTATACGGCCCGTTTTTAATCACATAAAATGCCGGAGATGTCCGGAAAAGACCGAAGGTGTACAGAACCCGATGCTCCGTTTGCTCGTTGTAATGGAAGTACCATTTTTGGGGGGTTGGCAGAGAGCAACTGGCTCTTACACATCATAATAATCTGATATACGGCCCATTTTGAAACAATTAAAAAGCCGGAAATGTCCGGAAAAGGCCGAACGTGTACAGAACCCGTTGCTCCGTATGCTTGTTGTAATGGGCGTACCATTTTTCGGGGATTGGCAGCGTGCAGCGAGATCTCACACATCATAATATCCTGCGATACGACCCTTTTTGAAACAATTATAAAGCCGGAAAAATCCGGAAAAGGCCGAAGGTGTACAAAACCCGTTGCTCCGTATGCTCGTTCTAATGGAAGGACCATTTTTGGGGGATTGGCAACGCTCAACGCGTTTTTACACATCATAATATCCTGCTATTCGGCCCATTTTTGATCACTTAAAATGCCGGAAATGTCCGGAAAAGGCCGAAGGTGTACAGAACCTGATGCTCCGTATGCTCGTTGTAATGGAAGTACCATTCTTCGGGGATTGGCAGCGCGCAACGAGTTCTCTCACACCATAATATCCTGCGATACGACCCATTTTGAAACAATTAAAAAGCCGGAAATGTCCGGAAAATGCCAAAGGTGTACAGAACCCGTTGCTCCGTATACTCGTTGTAATGGGCGTACCATTTTTCGGGGATTGGCAGCGTGCAGCGAGTTCTCACACCTCATAATATCCTGCGATACGACCCATTTTGAAACTATTAAAAAGCCGAAACTGGCCGGAAAAGGCTGAATATGTACAAGACAGGATTCTCCGCATGCTCGTTGAAATCTATGTACCATTCTTCGGGGATTGGCAGCGCGCAACGAGTTCTCTCACATCATAATATCCCGCGATACGACCCATTTTGAAACAATTAAAAAGCCGGAAATGTCCGGAAAATGCCGAAGGTGTACAGAACCCGTTGCTCCGTATGCTCGTTGTAATGGAAGGACCATTTTTGGGGGATTGGCAGCGTGCAGCGAGATCTCACACATCATAATATCCTGCGATACGACCCTTTTTGAAACAATTATAAAGCCGGAAAAATCCGGAAAAGGCCGAAGGTGTACAAAACCCGTTGCTCCGTATGCTCGTTGTAATGGAAGGACCATTTTTGGGGGATTGGCAACGCTCAACGCGTTTTTACACATCATAATATCCTGCTATTCGGCCCATTTTTGATCACTTAAAATGCCGGAGATGTCCGGAAAAGGCCGAAGGTGTACAGAACCTGATGCTCCGTATGCTCGTTGTAAGGGGCGTACCATTTCTCGGGGATTGGCAGCGCGTAACGAGTTCTCTCACATCATAATATCCTGAAATACGACCCATTTTGAAACAATTAAAAAGCCGGAAATGTCCGGAAAATGCCAAAGGTGTACAGAACCCGTTGCTCCGTATGCTCGTTGTAATGGGCGTACCATTTTTCGGGGATTGGCAGCGTGCAGCGAGTTCTCACACCTCATAATATCCTGCGATACGACCCATTTTGAAACTATTAAAAAGCCGAAACTGGCCGGAAAAGGCTGAATATGTACAAGACAGTATTCTCCGCATGCTCGTTGAAATGGATGTACCATTCTTCGGGGATTGGCAGCACGCAACGAGTTCTCTCACATTATAACATCCCGCGATACGACCCATTTTGAAACAATTAAAAAGCCGGAAATGTCCGGAAAATGCCGAAGGTGTACAGAACCCGTTGCTCCGTATGCTCGTTGTAATGGAAGGACCATTTTTGGGGGATTGGCAGCGTGCAGCGAGTTCTCACACATCATAATATCCTGATATACGGCCCATTTTGAAACAATTAAAAAGCCGGAAATGTCCGGAAAGGGCCGAAGGTGTACAGAACCCGTTGCTCCGTATGCTCGTTGTAATGGGCGTACCATTTTTCGGGGATTGGCAGCGTGCAGCGAGATCTCACACATCATAGTATCCTGCGATACGACAAATTTTGAAACAATTAAAAAGACAAAACTGGCCGGAAAAGGCCGAATATGTACAAGACAGGATACTCCGCATGCTCGTTTTATTGGAAGTACCATTCTTCGGGGATTGGCAGCGTGCACCGAGTTCCCTCACATCATAATATCCTGCTATACGGCCCGTTTTTAATCACATAAAATGCCGGAGATGTCCGGAAAAGGCCGAAGGTGTACAGAACCCGATGCTCCGTTTGCTCGTTGTAATGGAAGTACCATTTTTGGGGGGTTGGCAGAGAGCAACTGGTTCTTACACATCATAATATCCTGATATACGGCCCATTTTGAAACAATTAAAAAGCCGGAAATGTCCGGAAAGGGCCGAAGGTGTACAGAACCCGTTGCTCCGTATTCTCGTTGTAATGGGCGTACCATTTTTCGGGGATTGGAAGCGTGCAGCGAGATCTCACACATCATAATATCGTGCGATACGACCCTTTTTGAAACAATTAAAAAGCCGGAAATATCCGGAAAAGGCCGAAGGTGTACAGAACCCGTTGCTCCGTATGCTCGTTGTAATGGAAGGACCATTTTTGGGGGATTGGCAACGCTCAACGCGTTTTTACACATCATAATATCCTGCTATTCGGCCCATTTTTGATCACTTAAAATGCCGGAAATGTCCGGAAAAGGCCGAAGGTGTATAGAACCTGATGCTCCGTATGCTCGTTGTAAGGGGCGTACCATTTCTCGGGGATTGGCAGCGCTTAACGAGTTCTCTCACATCATAATATCCTGAAATACGGCCCATTTTGAAACAACTAAAAAGCCGGAAATGTCCGGAAAAGGCCGAAGGTGTACAGAACCTGATGCTCCGTATGCTCGTTGTAATGGAAGTACCATTCTTCGGGGATTGGCAGCGCGCAACGAGTTCTCTCACATCATAATATCCTGCGATACGACCCATTTTGAAACAATTAAAAAGCCGGAAATGTCCGGAAAATGCCAAAGGTGTACAGAACCCGTTCCTCCGTATGCTCGTTGTAATGGGCGTACCATTTTTCGGGGATTGGCAGCGTGCAGCGAGTTCTCACACCTCATAATATCCTGCGATACGACCCATTTTGAAACTATTAAAAAGCCGAAACTGGCCGGAAAAGGCCGAATATGTACAAGACAGGATTCTCCGCATGCTCGTCGTAATGGATGTACCATTCTTCGGGGATTGGCAGCGCGCAACGAGTTCTCTCACATCATAATATCCCGCGATACGACCCGTTTTTAATCACATAAAATGCCGGAAATGTCCGGAAAAGGCCGAAGGTGTACAGAACCCGTTGCTCCGTATGCTCGTTGTAATGGGCGTACCATTTTTCGGGGATTGGCAGCGTGCAGCGAGATCTCACACATCATAGTATCCTGCGATACGACAAATTTTGAAACAATTAAAAAGACAAAACTGGCCGGAAAAGGCCGAATATGTACAAGACAGGATACTCCGCATGCTCGTTTTATTGGAAGTACCATTCTTCGGGGATTGGCAGCGCGCACCGAGTTCCCTCACATCATAATATCCTGCTATACGGCCCGTTTTTAATCACATAAAATGCCGGAGATGTTCGGAAAAGGCCGAAGGTGTACAGAACCCGATGCTCCGGTTGCTCGTTGTAATGGAAGTACCATTTTTGGGGGGTTGGCAGAGAGCAACTGGTTCTTACACATCATAATATCCTGATATACGGCCCATTTTGAAACAATTAAAAAGCCGGAAATATCCGGAAAAGGCCGAAGGTGTACAGAACCCGTTGCTCCGTATGCTCGTTGTAATGGGCGTACCATTTTTCGGGGATTGGAAGCGTGCAGCGAGATCTCACACATCATAATATCGTGCGATACGACCCTTTTTGAAACAATTAAAAAGCCGGAAATATCCGGAAAAGGCCGAAGGTGTACAGAACCCGTTGCTCCGTATGCTCGTTGTAATGGAAGGACCATTTTTGGGGGATTGGCAACGCTCAACGCGTTTTTACACATCATAATATCCTGCTATTCGGCCCATTTTTGATCACTTGAAATGCCGGAAATGTCCGGAAAAGGCCGAAGGTGTATAGAACCTGATGCTCCGTATGCTCGTTGTAAGGGGCGTACCATTTCTCGGGGATTGGCAGCGCGTAACGAGTTCTCTCACATCATAATATCCTGAAATACGGCCCATTTTGAAACAACTAAAAAGCCGGAAATGTCCGGAAAATGCCAAAGGTGTACAGAACCCGATGCTCCGTTTGCTCGTTGTAATGGAAGTACCATTTTTGGGGGGTTGGCAGAGAGCAACTGGTTCTTACACATCATAATATCCTGATATACGGCCCATTTTGAAACAATTAAAAAGCCGGAAATATCCGGAAAAGGCCGAAGGTGTACAGAACCCGTTGCTCCGTATGCTCGTTGTAATGGGCGTACCATTTTCGGGGATTGGCAGCGTGCAGCGAGTTCTGACACTTCATAATATCCTGCGATACGACCCATTTTGAAACAACTAAATAGCCGGAAATGTCCGGAAAAGGCCGAAGGTGTACAGAACCTGATGCTCCGTATGCTCGTTGTAATGGAAGGACCATTCTTCGGGGATTGGCAGCGCGCAACGAGTTCTCTCACATCATAATATCCTGCGATACGACCCATTTTGAAACAATTAAAAAGCCGGAAATGTCCGGAAAATGCCAAAGGTGTACAGAACCCGTTGCTCCGTATGCTCGTTGTAATGGGCGTACCATTTTTCGGGGATTGGCAGCGTGCAGCGAGTTCTCACACCTCATAATATCATGCGATACGACCCATTTTGAAACGATTAAAAAGCCGAAACTGGCCGGAAATGGCCGAATATGTACAAGACAGGATTCTCCGCATGCTCGTTGTAATGGATGTACCATTCTTCGGGGATTGGCAGCGCGCAATGAGTTCTCTCACATCATAATATCCCGCGATACGACCCGTTTTTAATCACATAAAATGCCGGAAATGTCCGGAAAAGGCCGAAGGTGTACAGAACCCGTTGCTCCGTATGCTCGTTTTAATGGAAGGACCATTTTTCGGGGATTGGCAGCGTGCAGCGAGTTCTCACACATCATAATATCGTGCGATACGACCCTTTTTGAAACAATTAAAAAGCGGGAAAAATCCGGAAAAGGCTGAAGGTGTACAGAACCCGTTGCTCCGTATGCTCGTTGTAATGGGCGTACCATTTTTCGGGGATCGGCAGCGTGCAGCGAGTTCTCACACTTCATAATATCCTGCGATACGACCCATTTTGAAAGAATTAAATAGCCGGAAATGTCCGGAAAATGCCGAACGTGTACATAACCCGTTGCTCCGTATGCTCGTTGTAATGTAAGGACCATTTTTGGGGGATTGGCAGCGTGCAGCGAGTTCTCACACATCATAATATCCTGCGATACGTCCCGTTTTTAATCATATAAAATGCCGGAGATGTCCGGAAAAGCTCGAAGGTGTACAGAACCCAATGCTCCGTTTGCTCGTTGTAATGGAAGTACCATTTTTGGGGGGTTGGCAGAGAGCAACTGGTTCTTACACATCATAATATCCTGATATACGGCCCGTTTTTGATCACTTAAAATGCCGGAAATGTCCGGAAAAGGCCGAAGGTGTACAGAACCCGTTGCTCCGTATGCTCGTTGTAGTGGGCGTACCATTTTTCGGGGATTGGCAGCGTGCAGCGAGTTCTCACACCTCATAATATCCTGCGATACGACTCATTTTGAAACTATTAAAAAGCCGAAACTGGCCGGAAAAGGCCGAATATGTACAAGACAGGATTCTCCGCATGCTCATTGTAATGGAAGTACCATTCTTCGGGGATTGGCAGCGCGCAACGAGTTCTCTCACATCATAATATCCTGATATACGGCCCATTTGAAACAATTAAAAAGCCGGAAATGTCCGGAAAAGGCCGAAGGTGTACAGAACCCGTTGCTCCCTTTGCTTGTTGTAATGGAAGTACCATTTTTGGGGGGTTGGCAGAGAGGATCTGGTTCTTACACATCATAATATCCTGATATACGGCCCATTTTTGATCACTTAAAATGCCGGAAATGTCCGGGAAAGGCCGAAGGTGTACAGAACCTGATGCTCCGTATGCTCGTTGTAATAGGCGTACCATTTTTCGGGGATTTCCAGCGTGCAGCCAGTTCTCACACCTCATAATATCCTGCGATACGACCCATTTTGAAACTATTAAAAAGCCGAAACTGGCCGGAAATTGCCGAATATGTACAAGACAGGATTCTCCGCATGCTCGTTGTAATGGAAGTACCATTCTTCGGGGATTGGCAGCGCGCAACGAGTTCTCTCACATCGTAATATCCTGCTATACGGCCCGTTTTTAATCACATAAAATGCCGGAGATGTCCGGAAAAGGCAGAAGGTGTACAGAACCCGATGCTCCGTTTGCTCGTTGTAATGGAAGTACCATTTTTCGGGGATGGGCAACGTGCAGCGTGTTCTCACACATCATAATAACCTGCGATACGACCCATTTTGAAACAATTAAAAAGACGAAACTGCCCGGGAAAGGCCGAATATGTACAAGACAGGATTCTCCGCATGCTCGTTGTAATGGAAGTTCCATTCTTCGGGGATTTGCAGCGCGCAACGAGTTCCCTCACATCATAATATCCTGCTATACGGCCCGTTTTTAATCACATAAAATGCCGGAAATGTCCGGAAAAGGCCGAAGGTTTACAGAACCCGATGCTCCGTATGCTCGTTGTAAGGGAAGGACCATTTTTGGGGGATCGGCAACGCTCAACGCGTTTTTACACATCATAATATACTGGTGTACAGAACCTAATGCTCCGTATGCTCGTTGTAAGGGGCGTACCATTTCTCGGGGATTGGCAGCGCGTAACGTGTTCTCTCACATCATAATATCCTGATAAACGGCACATTTCGAAACAATTAAAAAGCCGGAAATGTCCGGAAAAGGCCGAAGGTGTACAGAACCCGTTGCTCCGTATGCTCGTTGAAGTGGGCGTACCATTTTTCGGGGATTGGCAGCGTGCAGCGAGCTCTCACACCTCATAATATCCTGCGATACGACTCATTTTGAAACTATTAAAAAGCCGAAACTGGCCGGAAAAGGCCGAATATGTACAAGACAGGATTCTCGTCATGCTCGTTGTAATGGAAGTACCATTTTTGGGGGGTTGGCAGAGAGCAACGAGTTCTCTCACATCATAATATCCTGCGATACGACCCGTTTTGAAACAATAAAATAGCCGGAAATGTCCGGAAAATGCCGAAGGTGTACAGAACCCGTTGCTCCGTATGCTCGTTGTAATGGAAGGACCATTTTTGGGGGATTGGCAGCGTGCAGCGAGTTCTCACACATCATAATATCCTGCGATACGACCCGTTTTTAATCACATAAAATGCCGGAAGTGTTCGGAAAAGGCCGAAGGTGTACAGAACCTGATGCTACGTATACTCGTTGTAAGGGGCGTTCCATTTCTCGGGGATTGGCTGCGCGTAACGAGTTCTCTCACATCATAATATCCTGATATACGGCCCATTTTGAAACAATTAAAAAGCCGGAAATGTCCGGAAAAGGCCGAAGGTGTACAGAAGCCGTTGCTCCGTATGCTCGTTGTAGTGGGCGTACCATTTTTCGGGGATTGGCAGCGTGCAGCGAGTTCTCACACCTCATAATATCCTGCGATACGACTCATTTTGAAACTATTAAAAAGCCGAAACTGGCCGGAAAAGGCCGAATATATACAAGACAGGATTCTCCGCAATGCTCATTGTAATGGAAGTACCATTCTTCGGGGATTGGCAGCGCGCAACGAGTTCTCTCACATCATAATATCCTGATATACGGCCCATTTGAAACAATTAAAAAGCCGGAAATGTCCGGAAAAGGCCGAAGGTGTACAGAACTCGTTGCTCCCTTTGCTTGTTGTAATGGAAGTACCATTTTTGGGGGGTTGGCAGAGAGGAACTGGTTCTTACACATCATAATATCCTGATATACGGCCCATTTTTGATCACTTAAAATGCCGGAAATGTCCGGAAAAGGCCGAAGGTGTACAGAACCTGATGCTCCGTATGCTCGTTGTAAGGGGCGTACCATTTCTCGGGGATTGGCAGCGCGTAACCAGTTCTCTCACATCATAATATCCTGAAATACGGCCCATTTTGAAACAATTAAAAACCCGGAAATGTCCGGAAAAGGGCGAAGGTGTACAGAACCTGATGCTCCGTATGCTCGTTGTAATGGGCGTACCATTTTGCGGGGATTGGCAGCGTGCTGCGAGTTCTCACACCTCATAATATCCTGCGATACGACCCATTTTGAAACTATTAAAAAGCCGAAACTGGCCGGGAAAGGCCGAATATGTACAAGACAGGATTCTCCGCATGCTCGTTGTAATGGATGTACCATTCTTCGGCGATTGGCAGCGCTCAACGAGTTCTCTCACGTCATAATATCCCGCGATACGACCCATTTTGAAACAATTAAAAAGACGAAACTGGCCGGAAAAGGCCGAATATGTACAAGACAGGATTCTCCGCATGCTCGTTGTATTGGAAGTACCATTCTTCGGGGATGGGCAGCGCGCACCGAGTTCCCTCACATCATAATATCCTGCTATACGGCCCGTTTTTAGTCACATAAAATGCCGGAGATGTCCGGAAAAGGCCGAAGGTGTACAGAACCCGATGCTCCGTTTGCTCGTTGTAATGGAAGTACCATTCTTCGGGGATTTGCAGCGCGCAACGAGTTCCCTCACATCATAATATCCTGCTATACGGCCCGTTTTTAATCACATAAAATGGCGGAGATGTCCGGAAAAGGCCGAAGGTGTACAGAACCCAATGCTCCGTTTGCTCGTTGTAATGGAAGTACCATTTTTGGGGGGTTGGCAGAGAGCAACTGGTTCTTACACATCATAATATCCTGATATACGGCCCATTTTGAAACATTTAAAAAGCCGGAAATGTCCGGAAAAGGCCAAAGGTGTACAGAACCTGATGCTCCGTATGCTCGTTGTAATGGAAGTACCATTCTTCGGGGATTGGCAGCGCGCAACGAGTTCTCTCACATCATAATATCCTGCGATACGACACATTTTGAAACAATTAAAAAGCCGGAAATGTCCGGAAAATGCCAAAGGTGTACAGAACCCGTTGCTCCGTATGCTCGTTGTAATGGAAGGACCATTTTTGGGGGATTGGCAGCGTGCAGCGAGTTCTCACACCTCATAATATCCTGCGAAACGACTCATTTTGAAACTATTAAAAGGCCGAAACTTGCCGGAAAAGGCCGAATATGTAAAAGACAGGATTCTCGTCATGCTCGTTGTAAAGGAAGTACCATTCTTCGGGGATTCGCAGCGCGCAACGAGTTCCCTCACATCATAATATCCTGCTATACGGCCCGTTTTTAATCACATAAAATGCCGGCGATGTCCGGAAAAGGCCGAAGGTGTACAGAACCCGATGCTCCGTTTGCTCGTTGTAATGGAAGTACCATTTTTGGGGGGTTGGCAGAGAGCAACGAGTTCTCTCACATCATAATATCCTGCGATACGACCCGTTTTGAAACAATAAAATAGCCGGAAATGTCCGGAAAATGCGGAAGGTGCACAGAACCCGTTGCTCCGTATGCTCGTTGTAATGGAAGGACCATTTTTGGGGGATTGGCAGAGAGCAACTGGTTCTTACACATCATAATATCCTGATATACGGCCCATTTTGAAACAATTAAAAAGCCGGAAATGTCCGGAAAAGGCCGAAGGTGTACAGAACCCGTTGCTCCGTATGCTCGTTGTAATGGGCGTACCATTTTTCGGGGATTGGCAGCGTGCAGCGAGATCTCACACATCATAATATCCTGCGATACGACCCTTTTTGAAACAATTAAAAAGCCGGAAATATCCGGAAAAGGCCGAAGGTGTACAGAACCCGTTGCTCCGTATGCTCGTTGTAATGGAAGGACCATTTTTGGGGGATTGGCAGCGTGCAGCGAGTTCTCACACCTCATAATATCCTGCGAAACGACTCATTTTGAAACTATTAAAAAGCCGAAACTTGCCGGAAAAGGCCGAATATGTAAAAGACAGGATTCTCGTCATGCTCGTTGTAATGGAAGTACCATTCTTCGGGGATTTGCAGCGCGCAACGAGTTCCCTCACATCATAATATCCTGCTATACGGCCCGTTTTTAATCACATAAAATACCGGCGATGTCCGGAAAAGGCCGAAGGTGTACAGAACCCGATGCTCCGTTTGCTCGTTGTAATGGAAGTACCATTTTTGGGGGGTTGGCAGAGAGCAACGAGTTCTCTCACATCATAATATCCTGATATACGGCCCATTCTGAAGCAATTAAAAAGCCGGAAATGTCCGGAAAATGCCGAAGGTGTACAGAACCCGTTGCTCCGTATGCTCGTTGTAATGGAAGGACCATTTTTGGGGGATTGGCAGCGTGCAGCGAGTTCTCACACATCATAATATCCTGCGATACGACCCTTTTTTAATCACATAAAATGCCGGAAATGTTCGGAAAAGGCCGAAGATGTACAGAACCTGATGCTACGTATACTCGTTGTAAGGGGCGTTCCATTTCTCGGGGATTGGCTGCGCGTAACGAGTACTCTCACATCATAATATCCTGATATACGGCCCATTTTGAAACTATTAAAAAGCCGAAACTTGCCGGAAAAGGCCGAAGGTATACAGAACCCGTTGCTCCGTATGCTCGTTGTAGTGGGCGTACCATTTTTCGGGGATTGGCAGCGTGCAGCGAGTTCTCACACCTCATAATATCCTGCGAAACGACTCATTTTGAAACTATTAAAAAGCCGAAACTTGCCGGAAAAGGCCGAATATGTAAAAGACAGGATTCTCGTCATGCTCGTTGTAATGGAAGTACCATTCTTCGGGGATTTGCAGCGCGCAACGAGTTCCCTCACATGATAATATCCTGCTATACGGCCCGTTTTTAATCACATAAAATGCCGGCGATGTCCGGAAAAGGCCGAAGGTGTACAGAACCCGATGCTCCGTTTGCTCGTTGTAATGGAAGTACCATTTTTGGGGGGTTGGCAGAGAGCAACGAGTTCTCTCACATCATAATATCCTGCGATACGACCCGTTTTGAAACAATAAAATAGCCGGAAATGTCCGGAAAATGCCGAAGGTGTACAGAACCCGTTGCTCCGTATGCTCGTTGTAATGGAAGGACCATTTTTGGGGGATTGGCAGCGTGCAGCGAGTTCTCACACATCATAATATCCTGCGATACGACCCTTTTTTAATCACATAAAATGCCGGAAATGTTCGGAAAAGGCCGAAGGTGTACAGAACCTGATGCTACGTATGCTCGTTGTAATGGAAGGACCATTTTTGGGGGATTGGCAGCGTGCAGCGAGTTCTCACACCTCATAATATCCTGCGAAACGACTCATTTTGAAACTATTAAAAAGCCGAAACTTGCCGGAAAAGGCCGAATATGTACAAGACAGTATTCTCCGCATGCTCGTTGTATTGGAAGTACCATTCTTCGGGGAATGGCAGCGCGCAACGAGTTCTCTCACATCATAATATCCTGATATACGGCCCATTTTGAAACAATTAAAAAGCCGGAAATGTCCGGAAAAGGCCGAAGGTGTACAGAACCCGTTGCTCCGTATGCTCGTTGTAATGGGCGTACCATTTTTCGGGGATTGGCAGCGTGCAGCGAGATCTCACACATCATAATATCCTGCGATACGACCCTTTTTGAAACAATTAAAAAGCCGGAAATATCCGGAAAAGGCCGAAGGTGTACAGAACCCGTTGCTCCGTATGCTCGTTGTAATGGAAGGACCATTTTTGGGGGATTGGCAGCGTGCAGCGAGTTCTCACACCTCATAATATCCTGCGAAACGACTCATTTTGAAACTATTAAAAAGCCGAAACATGCCGGAAAAGGCCGAGTATGTAAAAGACAGGATTCTCGTCATGCTCGTTGTAATGGATGTACCATTTTTGGGGGGTTGGCAGAGAGCAACTGGATCTTACACATCATAATATCCTGATATACGGCCCATTTTGAAGCAATTAAAAAGCCGGAAATGTCCGGAAAAGGCCGAAGGTGTACAGAACCCGTTGCTCCGTATGCTCGTTGTAATGGGCGTACCATTTTTCGGGGATTTCCAGCGTGCAGCCAGTTCTCACACCTCATAATATCCTGCGATACGACCCATTTTGAAACTATTAAAAAGCCGAAACTGGCCGGAAATGGCCGAATATGTACAAGACAGGATTCTCCGCATGCTCGTTGTAATGGAAGTACCATTCTTCGGGGATAGGCAGCGCGCAACGAGTTCTCTCACATCATAATATCCTGATATACGGCCCATTTTGAAACAATTAAAAAGCCGGAAATGTCCGGAAAAGGCCGAAGGTGTACAGAACCCGTTGCTCCCTTTGCTTGTTGTAATGGAAGTACCATTTTTGGGGGGTTGGCAGAGAGCAACTGGTTCTTACACATCATAATATCCTGATATACGGCCCCTATTGAAGCAATTAAAAAGCCGGAAATGTCCGGAAAAGGCCGAAGGTGTACAGAACCCGCTGCTCCGTATGCTCGTTGTAATGGGCGTACCATTTTTCGGGGATTTCCAGCGTGCAGCCAGTTCTCACACCTCATAATATCCTGCGATACGACCCATTTTGAAACTATTAAAAAGCCGGAACTGGCCGGAAATGGCCGAATATGTACAAGACAGGATTCTCCGCATGCTCGTTGTAATGGAAGTACCATTCTTCGGGGATTGGCAGCGCGCAACGAGTTCTCTCACATCATAATATCCTGCTATACGGCCCGTTTTTAATCACATAAAATGCCGGAGATGTCCGGAAAAGGCCGAAGGTGTACAGAACCCAATGCTCCGTTTGCTCGTTGTAATGGAAGTACCATTTTTGGGGGGTTGGCAGAGAGCAACTGGTTCTTACACATCATAATATCCTGATATACGGCCCATTTTGAAACAATTAAAAAGCCGGAAATATCCGGAAAAGGCCGAAGGTGTACAGAACCCGCTGCTCCGTATGCTCGTTGTAATGGGCGTACCATTTTTCGGGGATTTCCAGCGTGCAGCGAGTTCTCACACCTCATAATATCCTGCGATACGACTCATTTTGAAACTATTAAAAAGCCGAAACTGGCCGGAAAAGGCCGAATATGTACAAGACAGGATTCTCGTCATGCTCGTTGTAATGGAAGTACCATTCCTCGGGGATTTGCAGCGCGCAACGAGTTCCCTCACATCATAATATCCTGCTATACGGCCCGTTTTTAATCACATAAAATGCCGGAGATGTCCGGAAAAGGCCGAAGGTGTACAGAACCCAATGCTCCGTTTGCTCGTTGTAATGGAAGTACCATTTTTGGGGGGTTGGCAGAGAGCAACTGGTTCTTACACATAATAATATCCTGATATACGGCCCATTTTGAAACAATTAAAAAGCCGGAAATGTCCGGAAAAGGCCGAAGGTGTACAGAACCCGTTGCTCCGTATGCTCGTTGTAATGGGCGTACCATTTTTCGGGGATTGGCAGCGTGCAGCGAGATCTCACACATCATAATATCCTGCGATACGACCCTTTTTTAAACAATTAAAAAGCCGGAAATATCCGGAAAAGGCCGAAGGTGTACAGAACCCGTTGCTCCGTATGCTCGTTGTAATGGAAGGACCATTTTTGGGGGATTGGCAACGCTCAACGCGTTTTTACACATCATAATATCATGCTATTCGGCCCATTTTTGATCACTTAAAATGCCGGAAATGTCCGGAAAAGGCCGAAGATGTACAGAACCTGATGCTCCGTATGCTCGTTGTAAGGGGCGTACCATTTCTCGGGGATTGGCAGCGCGTAACGAGTTATCTCATATCATAATATCCTGAAATACGGCCCATTTTGAAACAATTAAAAAGCCGGAAATGTCCGGAAAAGGCCGAAGGTGTACAGAACCTGATGCTCCGTATGCTCGTTGTAATGGAAGTACCATTCTTCGGGGATTGGCAGCGCGCAACGAGTTCTCTCACATCATAATATCCTGCGATACGACTCATTTTGAAACAATTAAAAAGCCGGAAATGTCCGGAAAATGCCAAAGGTGTACAGAACCCGTTGCTCCGTATGCTCGTTGTAATGGGCGTACCATTTTTCGGGGATTGGCAGCGTGCAGCGAGTTCTCACACCTCATAATATCCTGCGATACGACCCATTTTGAAACTATTAAAAAGCCGAAACTGGTCGGAAAAGGCCGAATATGCACAAGACAAGATTCTCCGCATGCTCGTTGTAATGGATGTACCATTTTTCGGGGATTGGCAGCGCGCAACGAGTTCTCTCACATCATAATATCCTGATATACGGCCCATTTTGAAACAATTAAAAAGCCGGAAATGTCCGGAAAAGGCCGAAGGTGTACAGAACCCGTTGCTCCCTTTGCTTGTTGTAATGGAAGTACCATTTTTGGGGGGTTGGCAGAGAGCAACTGGTTCTTACACATCATAATATCCTGATATACGGCCCATTCTGATGCAATTAAAAAGCCGGAAATGTCCGGAAAAGGCCGAAGGTGTACAGAACCCGTTGCTCCGTATGCTCGTTGTAATGGGCGTACCATTTTTCGGGGATTTCCAGCGTGCAGCCAGTTCTCACACCTCATAATATCCTGCGATACGACCCATTTTGAAACTATTAAAAAGCCGAAACTGGCCGGAAATGGCCGAATATGTACAAGACAGGATTCTCCGCATGCTCGTTGTAATGGAAGTACCATTCTTCGGGGATAGGCAGCGCGCAACGAGTTCTCTCACATCATAATATCCTGATATACGGCCCATTTTGAAACAATTAAAAAGCCGGAAATGTCCGGAAAAGGCCGAAGGTGTACAGAACCCGTTGCTCCCTTTGCTTGTTGTAATGGAAGTACCATTTTTGGGGGGTTGGCAGAGAGCAACTGGTTCTTACACATCATAATATCCTGATATACGGCCCGTTTTTAATCACATAAAATGCCGGAGATGTCCGGAAAAGGCCGAAGGTGTACAGAACCCGTTGCTCCGTATGCTCGTTGTAATGGAAGGACCATTTTTTGGGGATTGGCAACGCTCAACGCGTTTTTACACATAAAAATATCCTGCTATTCGGCCCATTTTTGATCACTTAAAATGCCGGAAATGTCCGGAAAAGGCCGAAGGTGTACAGAACCTGATGCTCCGTATGCTCGTTGTAAGGGGCGTACCATTTCTCGGGGATTGGCAGCGCGTAACGAGTTCTGTCACATCATAATATCCTGAAATACGGCCCATTTTGAAACAATTAAAAAGCCGGAAATGTCCGGAAAAGGGCGAAGGTGTACAGAACCTGATGCTCCGTATGCTCGTTGTAATGGAAGTACCATTCTTCGGGGATTGGCAGCGCGCAACGAGTTCTCTCACATCATAATATCCTGCGATACGACCCATTTTGAAACTATTAAAAAGCCGAAACTGGCCGGGAAAGGCCGAATATGTACAAGACAGGATTCTCCGCATGCTCGTTGTAATGGATGTACCATTCTTCGGGGATTGGCAGCGCGCAACGAGTTCTCTCACGTCATAATATCCCGCGATACGACCCATTTTGAAACAATTAAAAAGACGAAACTGGCCGGAAAAGGCCGAATATGTACAAGACAGGATTCTCCGCATGCTCGTTGTATTGGAAGTACCATTCTTCGGGGATTGGCAGCGCGCACCGAGTTCCCTCACATCATAATATTCTGCTATACGGCCCTTCTTTAATCACATAAAATGCCGGAGATGTCCGGAAAAGGCCGAAGGTGTACAGAACCCGATACTCCGTTTGCTCGTTGTAATGGAAATACCATTTTTGGGGGGTTGGCAGCGTGCAGCGAGTTCTCACACATCATAATATCCTGCGATACGACCCATTTTGAAACAACTAAAAAGACGAAACTGGCCGGAAAAGGCCGAATATGTACATGACAGGATTCTCCGCATGCTCGTTGTATTGGAAGTACCATTCTTCGGGGATTGGCAGCGCGCACCGAGTTCCCTCACATCATAATATCCTGCGATACGACCCATTTTGAAACTATTAAAAAGCCGAAACTGGCCGGAAAAGGCCGAATACGTACAAGACAGGATTGTCGTCATGCTCGTTGTAATGGAAGTACCATTCTTCGGGGATTGGCAGCGTGCAGCGAGTTCTCACACCTCATAATATCCTGCGATACAACTCATTTTGAAACTATTAAAAAGCCGAAACTGGCCGGAAAAGGCCGAATATGTACAAGACAGGATTCTCGTCATGCTCGTTGTAATGGGCGTACCATTCTTCGGGGATTGGCAGCGCGCAACGAGTTCTCTCAAATCATAATATCGCGCGATACGACCCATTTTGAAACAATTAAAAAGCCGGAAATGTCCGGAAAAGGCCGAAGGTGTACAGAACCCGTTGCTCCGTATGCTCGTTGTAATGGGCGTACTATTTTTCGGGGATTGGCAGCGTGCAGCGAGTTCTCACACCTCATAATATCCTGCGATACGACCCTTTTTGAAACAATTAAAAAGCCGAAACTGGCCGGAAAAGGCCGAATATGTACAAGACAGGATTCTCGTCATGCTCGTTGTAATGGAAGTACCATTCTTCGGGGATTTGCAGCGCGCAACGAGTTCCCTCACATCATAATATCCTGCTATACGGCCCGTTTTTAATCACATAAAATGCCGGAGATGTCCGGAAAAGGCCGAAGGTGTACAGAACCCAATGCTCCGTTTGCTCGTTGTAATGGAAGTACCATTTTTGGGGGGTTGGCAGAGAGCAACTGGTTCTTACACATCATAGTATCCTGCTATTCGGCCCATTTTTGATCACTTAAAATGCCGGAAATGTCCGGAAAAGGCCGAAGGTGTACAGAACCTGATGCTCCGTATGCTCGTTGTAAGGGGCGTACCATTTCTCGGGGATTGGCAGCGCGTAACGATTTCTGTCACATCATAGTATCCTGAAATACGGCCCATTTTGAAACAATTAAAAAGCCGGAAATGTCCGGAAAAGGGCGAAGGTGTACAGAACCTGATGCTCCGTATGCTCGTTGTAATGGAAGTACCATTCTTCGGGGATTGGCAGCGCGCAACGAGTTCTCTCACATCATAATATCCTGCGATACGACCCATTTTGAAACAATTAAAAAGCCGGAAATGTCCGGAAAATGCCAATGGTGTACAGATCCCGTTGCTCCGTATGCTCGTTGTAATGGGCGTACCATTTTGCGGGGATTGGCAGGGTGCTGCGAGTTCTCACACCTCATAATATCCTGCGATACGACCCATTTTGAAACTATTAAAAAGCCGAAACTGGCCGGGAAAGGCCGAATATGTACAAGACAGGATTCTCCGCATGCTCGTTGTAATGGATGTACCATTCTTCGGGGATTGGCAGCGCGCAACGAGTTCTCTCACGTCATAATATCCCGCGATACGACCTATTTTGAAACAATTAAAAAGACGAAACTGGCCGGAAAAGGCCGAATATGTACAAGACAGGATTCTCCGCATGCTCGTTGTAATGGATGTACCATTTTTCGGGGATTGGAAGCGTGCAGCGAGATCTCACACATCATAATATCCCGCGATACGACCCATTTTGAAACAATTAAAAAGACGAAACTGGCCGGAAAAGGCCGAATATGTACAAGACAGGATTCTCCGCATGCTCGTTGTATTGGAAGTACCATTCTTCGGGGTTTGGCAGCGCGCACCGAGTTCCCTCACATCATAATATCCTGCTATACGGCCCGTTTTTAATCACATAAAATGCCGGAGATGTCCGGAAAAGGCCGAAGGTGTACAGAACCCGATGCTCCGTTTGCTCGTTGTAATGGAAGTACCATTTTTGGGGGGTTGGCAGCGTGCAGCGAGTTCTCACACATCATAATATCCTGCGATACGACCCATTTTGAAACAACTAAAAAGACGAAACTGGCCGGAAAAGGCCGAATATGTACATGACAGGATTCTCCGCATGCTCGTTGTATTGGAAGTACCATTCTTCGGGGATTGGCAGCGCGCACCGAGTTCCCTCACATCATAATATCCTGCTATACGGCCCGTTTTTAATCACATAAAATGCCGGAGATGTCCGGAAAAGGTCGAAGGTGTACAGAACCCGATGCTCCGTTTGCTCGTTGTAATGGAAGTACCATTTTTGGGGGGTTGGCAGAGAGCAACTGGCTCTTACACATCATAAGAATCTGATATACGGCCCATTTTGAAACAATTAAAAAGCCGGAAATGTCCGGAAATGGCCGAAGGTGTACAGAACCCGTTGCTCCGTATGCTCGTTGTAATGGCCGTACCATTTTTCGGGGATTGGAAGCGTGCAGCGAGATCTCACACATCATAATATCGTGCGATACGACCCATTTTGAAACAATTAAAAAGCCGGAAATGTCCGGAAAATGCCAAAGGTGTACAGAACCCGTTGCTCCGTATGCTCGTTGTAATGGGCGTACCATTTTTCGGGGATTGGCAGCGTGCAGCGAGTTCTCACACCTCATAACATCCTGCGAAACGACTCATTTTGAAACTATTAAAAAGCCGAAACTTGCCGGAAAAGGCCGAATATGTAAAAGACAGGATTCTCCGCATGCTCGTTGTAATGGAAGTACCATTCTTCGGGGATTGGCAGCGTGCAGCGAGTTCTCACACCTCATAATATCCTGCGATACGACTCATTTTGAAACTATTAAAAAGCCGAAACTGGCCGGAAAAGGCCGAATATGTACAAGACAGGATTCTCGTCATGCTCGTTGTATTGGGCGTACCATTCTTCGGGGATTGGCAGCGCGCAACGAGTTCTCTCACATCATAATATCGCGCGATACGACCCATTTTGAAACAATTAAAAAGCTGGAAATGTCCGGAAAAGGCCGAAGGTGTACAGAACCCGTTGCTCCGTATGCTCGTTGTAATGGGCGTACTATTTTTCGGGGATTGGCAGCGTGCAGCGAGTTCTCACACCTCATAATATCCTGCGATACGACCCTTTTTGAAACAATTAAAAAGCCGAAACTGGCCGGAAAAGGCCGAATATGTACAAGACAGGATTCTCGTCATGCTCGTTGTAATGGAAGTACCATTCTTCGGGGATTTGCAGCGCGCAACGAGTTCCCTCACATCATAATATCCTGCTATACGGCCCGTTTTTAATCACATAAAATGCCGGAGATGTCCGGAAAAGGCCGAAGGTGTACAGAATCCAATGCTCCGTTTGCTCGTTGTAATGGAAGTACCATTTTTGGGGGGTTGGCAGGGAGCAACTGGTTCTTACACATCATAGTATCCTGCTATTCGGCCCATTTTTGATCACTTAAAATGCCGGAAATGTCCGGAAAAGGCCGAAGGTGTACAGAACCTGATGCTCCGTATGCTCGTTGTAAGGGGCGTACCATTTCTCGGGGATTGGCAGCGCGTAACGATTTCTGTCACATCATAATATCCTGAAATACGGCCCATTTTGAAACAATTAAAAAGCCGGAAATGTCCAGAAAAGGGCGAAGGTGTACAGAACCTGATGCTCCGTATGCTCGTTGTAATGGAAGTACCATTCTTCGGGGATTGGCAGCGCGCAACGAGTTCTCTCACATCATAATATCCTGCGATACGACCCATTTTGAAACAATTAAAAAGCCGGAAATGTCCGGAAAATGCCAATGGTGTACAGAACCCGTTGCTCCGTATGCTCGTTGTAATGGGCGTACCATTTTGCGGGGATTGGCAGGGTGCTGCGAGTTCTCACACCTCATAATATCCTGCGATACGACCCATTTTGAAACTATTAAAAAGCCGAAACTGGCCGGGAAAGGCCGAATATGTACAAGACAGGATTCTCCGCATGCTCGTTGTAATGGATGTACCATTCTTCGGGGATTGGCAGCGCGCAACGAGTTCTCTCACGTCATAATATCCCGCGATACGACCCATTTTGAAACAATTAAAAAGACGAAACTGGCCGGAAAAGGCCGAATATGTACAAGACAGGATTCTCCGCATGCTCGTTGTAATGGATGTACCATTTTTCGGGGATTGGAAGCGTGCAGCGAGATCTCACACATCATAATATCCCGCGATACGACCCATTTTGAAACAATTAAAAAGACGAAACTGGCCGGAAAAGGCCGAATATGTACAAGACAGGATTCTCCGCATGCTCGTTGTATTGGAAGTACCATTCTTCGGGGATTGGCAGCGCGCACCGAGTTCCCTCACATCATAATATCCTGCAATACGGCCCGTTTTTAATCACATAAAATGCCGGAGATGTCCGGAAAAGGCCGAAGGTGTACAGAACCCGATGCTCCGTTTGCTCGTGGTAATGGAAGTACCATTTTTGGGGGGTTGGCAGCGTGCAGCGAGTTCTCACACATCATAATATCGTGCGATACGACCCATTTTGAAACAATTAAAAAGCCGAAACTGGCCGGAAAAGGCCGAATATGTACAAGACAGGATTCTCGTCATGCTCGTTGTAATGGAAGTACCATTCTTCGGGGATTTGCAGCCCGCAACGAGTTCCCTCACATCATAATATCCTGCTATACGGCCCGTTTTTAATCACATAAAATGCCGGAGATGTCTGGAAAAGGCCGAAGGTGTACAGAACCCAATGCTCCGTTTGCTCGTTGTAATGGAAGTACCATTTTTGGGGGGTTGGCAGAGAGCAACTGGTTCTTACACATCATAATATCCTGATATACGGCCCATTTTGAAACAATTAAAAAGCCGGAAATATCCGGAAAAGGCCGAAGGTGTACAGAACCCGTTGCTCCGTATGCTCGTTGTAATGGGCGTACAATTTTTCGGGGATTGGCAGCGTGCAGCGAGATCTCACTCATCATAATAACCTGCGATACGACCCTTTTTGAAACAATTAAAAAGCCGGAAATATCCGGAAAAGGCCGAAGGTGTACAGAACCCGTTGCTCCGTATGCTCGTTGTAATGGAAGGGCCATTTTTGGGGGATTGGAAACGCTCAACGCGTTTTTACACATCATAATATCCTGCTATTCGGCCCATTTTTGATCACATAAAATGCCGGAAATGTTCGGAAAAGGCCGAAGGTGTACAGGACCTGATGCTACGTATACTCGTTGTAAGGGGCGTTCCATTTCTCGGGGATTGGCTGCGCGTAACGAGTTCTCTCACATCATAATATCCTGATATACGGCCCATTTTGAAACAATTAAAAAGCCGAAACTTGCCGGAAAAGGCCGAATATGTACAAGACAGGATTCTCCGCATGCTCGTTGTAATGGAAGTACCATTCTTCGGGGATTGGCAGCGCGCAACGAGTTCTCTCACATCATAATATCCTGATATACGGCCCACTTTGAAACAATTAAAAAGCCGGAAATGTCCGGAAAAGGCCGAAGGTGTACAGAACCCGTTGCTCCCTTTGCTCGTTGTAGTGGGCGTACCATTTTTCGGGGATTGGCAGCGTGCAGCGAGCTCTCACACCTCATAATATCCTGCGATACGACTCATTTTGAAACTATTAAAAAGCCGAAACTGGCCGGAAAAGGCCGAATATGTACAAGACAGGATTCTCGTCATGCTCGTTGTAATGGAAGTACCATTCTTCGGGGATTTGCAGCGCGCAACGAGTTCCCTCACATCATAATATCCTGCTATACGGCCCGTTTTTAATCACATAAAATGCCGGAGATGTCCGGAAAAGGCCGAAGGTGTACAGAACCCAATGCACCGTTTGCTCGTTGTAATGGAAGTACCATTTTTGGGGGGTTGGCAGAGAGCAACTGGTTCTTACACATCATAATATCCTGATATACGGCCCATTTTGAAACATTTAAAAAGCCGGAAATGTCCGGAAAAGGCCGAAGGTGTACAGAACCTGATGCTCCGTAAGCTCGTTGTAATGGAAGTACCATTCTTCGGGGATTGGCAGCGCGCAACGAGTTCTCTCACATCATAATATCCTGCGATACGACCCATTTTGAAACAATTAAAAAGCCGGAAATGTCCGGAAAATGCCAAAGGTGTACAGAACCCGTTGCTCCGTATGCTCGTTGTAATGGGCGTACCATTTTTCGGGGATTGGCAGCGTGCAGCGACTTCTCACACCTCATAATATCCTGCGATACGACCTATTTTGAAACTATTAAAAAGCCGAAACTGGCCGGAAAAGGCCGAATATGTACAAGACAGGATTCTCGTCATGCTCGTTGTAATGGAAGTACCATTCTTCGGGGATTTGTAGCGCGCAACGAGTTCCCTCACATCATAATATCCTGCTATACGGCCCGTTTTTAATCACATAAAATGCCGGAGATGTCCGGAAAAGGCCGAAGGTGTACAGAACCCAATGCTCCGTTTGCTCGTTGTAATGGAAGTACCATTTTTGGGGGTTGGCAGAGAGCAACTGGTTCTTACACATCATAATAACCTGATATACGGCCCATTTTGAAACAATTAAAAAGCCGGAAATGTCCGGAAAAGGCCGAAGGTGTACAGAACCCGTTGCTCCGTATGCTCGTTGTAATGGAAGGACCATTTTTGGGGGATTGGCAGCGTGCAGCGAGTTCTCACACCTCATAATATCCTGCGAAACGACTCATTTTGAAACTATTAAAAAGCCGAAACTTGCCGGAAAAGGCCGAATATGTAAAAGACAGGATTCTCCGCATGCTCGTTGTAATGGATGTACCATTCTTCGGGGATTGGCAGCGCGCAACGAGTTCTCTCACGTCATAATATCCCGCGATACGACCCATTTTGAAACAATTAAAAAGACGAAACTGGCCGGAAAAGGCCGAATATGTACAAGACAGGATTCTCCGCATGCTCGTTGTAATGGAAGTACCATTCTTCGGGGATTGGCAGCGCGCAACGAGTTCTCTCACATCATAATATCCTGCTATACGGCCCGTTTTTAATCACATAAAATGCCGGAGATGTCCGGAAAAGGCCGAAGGTGTACAGAACCCGATGCCCCGTTTGCTCGTTGTAATGGAAGTACCATTTTTCGGGGATGGGCAGCGTGCAGCGAGTTCTCACACCTCATAATATCCTGCGAAACGACTCATTTTGAAACTATTAAAAAGCCGAAACTTGCCGGAAAAGGCCGAATATGTACAAGACAGGATTCTCCGCATGCTCGTTGTAATGGAAGTACCATTCTTCGGGGATTGGCAGCGCGCAACGAGTTCTCTCACATCATAATATCCTGATATACGGCCCACTTTGAAACAATTAAAAAGCCGGAAATGTCCGGAAAAGGCCGAAGGTGTACAGAACCCGTTGCTCCCTTTGCTCGTTGTAGTGGGCGTACCATTTTTCGGGGATTGGCAGCGTGCAGCGAGCTCTCACACCTCATAATATCCTGCGATACGACTCATTTTGAAACTATTAAAAAGCCGAAACTGGCCGGAAAAGGCCGAATATGTACAAGACAGGATTCTCGTCATGCTCGTTGTAATGGAAGTACCATTCTTCGGGGATTTGCAGCGCGCAACGAGTTCCCTCACATCATAATATCCTGCTATACGGCCCGTTTTTAATCACATAAAATGCCGGCGATGTCCGGAAAAGGCCGAAGGTGTACAGAACCCGATGCTCCGTTTGCTCGTTGTAATGGAAGTACCATTTTTGGGGGGTTGGCAGAGAGCAACGAGTTCTCTCACATCATAATATCCTGCGATACGACCCGTTTTGAAACAATAAAATAGCGGGAAATGTCCGGAAAATGCCGAAGGTGTACAGAACCCGTTGCTCCGTATGCTCGTTGTAATGGAAGGACCATTTTTGGGGGATTGGCAGCGTGCAGCGAGTTCTCACACATCATAATATCCTGCGATACGACCCGTTTTTAATCACATAAAATGCCGGAAATGTTCGGAAAAGGCCGAAGGTGTACAGAACCTGATGCTCCGTTTGCTCGTTTTAAGGGGCGTTCCATTTCTCGGGGATTGGCTGCGCGTAACGAGTTCTCTCACATCATAATATCCTGATATACGGCCCATTTTGAAACAATTAAAAAGCCGGAAATGTCCGGAAAAGGCCGAAGGTATACAGAACCCGTTGCTCCGTATGCTCGTTGTAGTGGGCGTACCATTTTTCGGGGATTGGCAGTGTGCAGCGAGTTCTCACACCTCATAATATCCTGCGATACGACTCATTTTGAAACTATTAAAAAGCCGAAACTGGCCGGAAAAGGCCGAATATGTACAAGACAGGATTCTCGTCATGCTCGTTGTAATGGAAGTAGCATTCTTCGGGGATTTGCAGCGCGCAACGAGTTCCCTCACATCATAATATCCTGCTATACGGCCCGTTTTTAATCACATAAAATGCCGGAGATGTGCGGAAAAGGCCGAAGGTGTACGGAACCCGTTGCTCCGTATGCTCGTTGTAACAGGCGTACCATTTCTCGGGGATTGGCAGCGCGTAACGAGTTCTCTCACATCATAATATCCTGCGATACGACCCATTTTGAAACAATTAAAAAGCCGGAAATGTCCGGAAAATGCCAAAGGTGTACAGAACCCGTTGCTCCGTATGCTCGTTGTAATGGGCGTACCATTTTTCGGGGATTGGCAGCGTGCAGCGAGTTCTCACACCTCATAATATCCTGCGATACGACCCATTTTGAAACTATTAAAAAGCCGAAACTGGCCGGAAAAGGCCGAATATGTACAAGAGAGGAATCTCCGCATGCTCGTTGTAATGGATGTACCATTCTTCGGGGATTGGCAGCGCGCAACGAGTTCTCTCACATCATAATATCCCGCGATACGACCCATTTTGAAACAATTAAAAAGCCGGAAATGTCCGGAAAATGCCGAAGGTGTACAGAACCCGTTGCTCCGTATGCTCGTTGTAATGGAAGGACCATTTTTGGGGGATTGGCAGCGTGCAGCGAGTTCTCACACATCATAATATCCTGCGATACGACCCGTTTTTAATCACATAAAATGCCGGAAATGTCCGGAAAAGGCCGAAGGTGTACAGAACCTGATGCTACGTATACTCGTTGTAAGGGGCGTACCATTTCTCGGGGATTGGCAGCGCGCAACGAGGTCTCACACATCATAATATCCTGCGATACGACCCTTTTTGAAACAATTAAAAAGCCGGAAATATCCGGAAAAGGCTGAAGGTGTGCAGAACCCGTTGTTCGGTATGCTCGTTGTAATGGGCGTACCATTTTTCGGGGATTGGCAGCGTGCAGCCAGTTCTCACACCTCATAATATCCTGCGATACGACCCATTTTGAAACTATTAAAAAGCCGAAACTGGCAGGAAATGGCCGAATATGTACAAGACAGGATTCTCCGCATGCTCGTTATAATGGAAGCACCATTCTTCGGGGATTGGCAGCGCGCAACGAGTTCTCTCACATTATAATATCCTGCTATACGGCCCGTTTTTAATCACATAAAATGCCGGAGATGTCCGGAAAAGGCCGAAGGTGTACAGAACCCGATGCTCCGTTTGCTCGTTGTAAGGGGCGTACCATTTCTCGGGGATTGGCAGCGCGCAACGAGGTCTCACACATCATAATATCCTGCGATACGACCCTTTTTGAAACAATTAAAAAGCCGGAAATATCCGGAAAAGGCTGAAGGTGTGCAGAACCCGTTGCTCCGTATGCTCGTTGTAATGGGCGTACCATTTTTCGGGGATTGGCAGCGTGCAGCCAGTTCTCACACCTCATAATATCCTGCGATACGACCCATTTTGAAACTATTAAAAAGCCGAAACTGGCAGGAAATGGCCGAATATGTACAAGACAGGATTCTCCGCATGCTCGTTATAATGGAAGTACCATTCTTCGGGGATTGGCAGCGCGCAACGAGTTCTCTCACATTATAATATCCTGCTATACGGCCCGTTTTTAATCACATAAAATGCCGGAGATGTCCGGAAAAGGCCGAAGGTGTACAGAACCCGATGCTCCGTTTGCACGTTGTAATGGAAGTACCATTTTTGGGGGGTTGGCAGAGAGCAACTGGTTCTTACACATCATAATAATCTGATATACGGCCCATTTTGAAGCAATGAAAAAGCCGGAAATGTCCGGAAAAGGCCGAAGGTGTACAGAACCCGTTGCTCCGTATGCTCCTTGTAGTGGGCGTACCATTTTTCGGGGATTTCCAGCGTGCAGCCAGTTCTCACACCTCATAATATCCTGCGATACGACCCATTTTGAAACTATTAAAAAGCCGAAACTGGCAGGAAATGGCCGAATATGTACAAGACAGGATTCTCCGCATGCTCGTTATAATGGAAGTACCATTCTTCGGGGATTGGCAGCGCGCAACGAGTTCTCTCACATTATAATATCCTGCGATACGACCCATTTTGAAACAATTAAAAAGCCGGAAATGTCCGGAAAATGCCAAAGGTGTACAGAACCCGTTGCTCCGTATGCTCGTTGTAATGGGCGTACCATTTTTCGGGGATTGGCAGCGTGCAGCGAGTTCTCACACCTCATAATATCCTGCGATACGACCCATTTTGAAACTATTAAAAAGCCGAAACTGGCCGGAAAAGGCCGAATATGTACAAGAGAGGAATCTCCGCATGCTCGTTGTAATGGATGTACCATTCTTCGGGGATTGGCAGCGCGCAACGAGTTCTCTCACATCATAATATCCCGCGATACGACCCATTTTGAAACAATTAAAAAGCCGGAAATGTCCGGAAAATGCCGAAGGTGTACAGAACCCGTTGCTCCGTATGCTCGTTGTAATGGAAGGACCATTTTTGGGGGATTGGCAGCGTGCAGCGAGTTCTCACACATCATAATATCCTGCGATACGACCCGTTTTTAATCACATAAAATGCCGGAAATGTCCGGAAAAGGCCGAAGGTGTACAGAACCTGATGCTACGTATACTCGTTGTAAGGGGCGTACCATTTCTCGGGGATTGGCAGCGCGCAACGAGGTCTCACACATCATAATATCCTGCGATACGACCCTTTTTGAAACTATTAAAAAGCCGAAACTTGCCGGAAAAGGCCGAATATGTACAAGACAGGATTCTCGTCATGCTCGCTGTAATGGGCGTACCATTCTTCGGGGATTGGCAGCGTGCAGCCAGTTCTCACACCTCATAATATCCTGCGATACGACCCATTTTGAAACTATTAAAAAGCCGAAACTGGCAGGAAATGGCCGAATATGTACAAGACAGGATTCTCCGCATGCTCGTTATAATGGAAGTACCATTCTTCGGGGATTGGCAGCGCGCAACGAGTTCTCTCACATTATAATATCCTGCTATACGGCCCGTTTTTAATCACATAAAATGCCGGAGATGTCCGGAAAAGGCCGAAGGTGTACAGAACCCGATGCTCCGTTTGCACGTTGTAATGGAAGTACCATTTTTGGGGGGTTGGCAGAGAGCAACTGGTTCTTACACATCATAATAATCTGATATACGGCCCATTTTGAAGCAATGAAAAAGCCGGAAATGTCCGGAAAAGGCCGAAGGTGTACAGAACCCGTTGCTCCGTATGCTCCTTGTAGTGGGCGTACCATTTTTCGGGGATTTCCAGCGTGCAGCCAGTTCTCACACCTCATAATATCCTGCGATACGACCCATTTTGAAACTATTAACAAGCCGAAACTGGCCGGAAATGGCCGAATATGTACAAGACAGGATTCTCCGCATGCTCGTTGTAATGGAAGTACCATTCTTCGGGGATTGGCAGCGCGCAACGAGTTCTCTCACATCATAATATCCTGATATACGGCCCATTTTGAAACAATTAAAAAGCCGGAAATGTCCGGAAAAGGCCGAAGGTGTACAGAACCTGATGCTCCGTATGCTCGTTGTAATGGAAGTACCATTCTTCGGGGATTGGCAGCGCGCAACGAGTTCTCTCACATCATAATATCCTGCGATACGACCCATTTTGAAACAATTAAAAAGCCGGAAATGTCCGGAAAAGGCCGAATATGTACAAGACAGGATTCTCCGCATGCTCGTTGTAATGGAAGTACCATTCTTCGGGGATTTGCAGCGCGCAACGAGTTCCCTCACATCATAATATCCTGCTATACGGCCCGTTTTTAATCACATAAAATGCCGGAGATGTCCGGAAAAGGCCGAAGGTGTACAGAACCCAATGCTCCGTTTGCTCGTTGTAATGGAAGTACCATTTTTGGGGGGTTGGCAGAGAGCAACTGGTTCTTACACATCATAATATCCTGATATACGTCCCATTTTGAAACAATTAAAAAGCCGGAAATATCCGGAAAAGGCCGAAGGTGTACAGAACCTGATGCTCCGTATGCTCGTTGTAAGGGGCGTACCATTTCTCGGGGATTGGCAGCGCGTAACGAGTTCTCTCACATCATAATATCCTGAAATACGGCCCATTTTGAAACAATTAAAAAGAAGGAAATGTCCGGAAAAGGGCGAAGGTGTACAGGACCTGATGCTCCGTATGCTCGTTGTAATGGAAGTACCATTCTTCGGGGATTGGCAGCGCGCAACGTGTTCTCTCACATCATAATATCCTGCGATACGACCCATTTTGAAACAATTAAAAAGCCGGAAATGTCCGGAAAATGCCAAAGGTGTACAGAACCCGTTGCTCCGTATGCTCGTTGTAATGGGCGTACCATTTTGCGGGGATTGGCAGCGTGCTGCGAGTTCTCACACCTCATAATATCCTGCGATACGACCCATTTTGAAACTATTAAAAAGCCGAAACTGGCCGGGAAAGGCCGAATATGTACAAGACAGGATTATCCGCATGCTCGTTGTAATGGATGTACCATTCTTCGGGGATTGGCAGCGCGCAACGAGTTCTCTCACGTCATAATATCCCGCGATACGACCCATTTTGAAACAATTAAAAAGACGAAACTGGCCGGAAAAGGCCGAATATGTACAAGACAGGATTCTCCGCATGCTCGTTCTATTGGAAGTACCATTCTTCGGGGATTGGCAGCGCGCACCGAGTTCCCTCACATCATAATATCCTGCTATACGGCCCGTTTTTAATCACATAAAATGCCGGAGATGTCCGGAAAAGTCCGAAGGTGTACAGAACCCGATGCTCCGTTTGCTCGTTGTAATGGAAGTACCATTTTTGGGGGGTTGGCAGCGTGCAGCGAGTTCTCACACATCATAATATCCTGCGATACGACCCATTTTGAAACAACTAAAAAGATGAAACTGGCCGGAAAAGGCCGAATATGTACATGACAGGATTCTCCGCATGCTTGTTGTATTCGAAGTACCATTCTTCGGGGATTGGCAGCGCGCACCGAGTTCCCTCACATCACAATATCCTGCTATACGGCCCGTTTTTAATCACATAAAATGCCGGAGATGTCCGGAAAAGGCCGAAGGTGTACAGAACCCGATGCTCCGTTTGCTCGTTGTAATGGAAGTACCACTTTTGGGGGGTTGGCAGAGAGCAACTGGCTCTTACACATCATAATAATCTGATATACGGCCCATTTTGAAACAATTAAAAAGCCGGAAATGTCCGGAAAAGGCCGAAGGTGTACAGAACCCGTTGCTCCGTATACTCGTTGTAATGGGCGTACCATTTTTCGGGGATTGGAAGCGTGCAGCGAGATCTCACACATCATAATATCGTGCGATACGACCCATTTTGAAACAATTAAAAAGCCGGAAATGTCCGGAAAATGCCAAAGGTGTACAGAACCCGTTGCTCCGTATGCTCGTTGTAATGGGCGTACCACTTTTCGGGGATTGGCAGCGTGCAGCGAGTTCTCACACCTCATAATATCCTGCGATACGACTCATTTTGAAACTATTAAATAGCCGAAACTGGCCGGAAAAGGCCGAATATGTACAAGACAGGATTCTCGTCATGCTCGTTGTAATGGAAGTACCATTCTTCGGGGATTGGCAGCGTGCAGCGAGTTCTCACACCTCATAATATCCTGCGATACGACTCATTTTGAAACTATTAAAAAGCCGAAACTGGCCGGAAAAGGCCGAATATGTACAAGACAGGATTCTCGTCATGCTCGTTGTAATGGAAGTACCATTCTTCGGGGATTTGCAGCGCGCAACGAGTTCCCTCACATCATAATATCATGCTATACGGCCCGTTTTTAATCACATAAAATGCCGGCGATGTCCGGAAAAGGCCGAAGGTGTACAAAACCCGATGCTCCGTTTGCTCGTTGTAATGGAAGTACCATTTTTGGGGGGTTGGCAGAGAGCAACGTGTTCTCTCACATCATAATATCCTGCGATACGACCCGTTTTGAAACAATAAAATAGCCGGAAATGTCCGGAAAATGCCGAAGGTGTACAGAACCCGTTGCTCCGCATGCTCGTTGTAATGGAAGGACCATTTTTGGGGGATTGGCAGCGTGCAGCGAGTTCTCACACATCATAATATCCTGCGATACGACCCGTTTTTAATCACATAAAATGCCGGAAATGTTCGGAAAAGGCCGAAGGTGTACAGAACCTGATGCTACGTATACTCGTTGTAAGGGGCGTTCCATTTCTCGGGGATTGGCTGCGCGTAACGAGTTCTCTCACATCATAATATCCTGATATACGGCCCATTTTGAAACAATTAAAAAGCCGGAAATGTCCGGAAAAGGCCGAAGGTATACAGAACCCGTTGCTCCGTATGCTCGTTGTAGTGGGCGTACCATTTTGCGGGGATTGGCAGTGTGCAGCGAGCTCTCACACCTCATAATATCCTGCGAAACGACTCATTTTGAAACTATTAAAAAGCCGAAACTTGCCGGAAAAGGCCGAATATGTACAAGACAGTATTCTCCGCATGCTCGTTGGAATGGATGTACCATTCTTCGGGGATTGGCAGCACGCAACGAGTTCTCTCACATCATAACATCCCGCGATACGACCCATTTTGAAACAATTAAAAAGCCGGAAATGTCCGGAAAATGCCGAAGGTGTACAGAACCCGTTGCTCCGTATGCTCGTTGTAATGGGCGTACCATTTTTCGGGGATTGGAAGCGTGCAGCGAGATCTCACACATCATAATATCGTGCGATACGACCCTTTTTGAAACAATTAAAAAGCCGGAAATATCCGGAGAAGGCCGAAGGTTTACAGAACCCGATGCTCCGTATGCTCGTTGTAAGGGAAGGACCATTTTTGGGGGATCGGCAACGCTCAACGCGTTTTTACACATCATAATATACTGGTGTACAGAACCTGATGCTCCGTATGCTCGTTGTAAGGGGCGTACCATTTCTCGGGGATTGGCAGCGCGTAACGTGTTCTCTCACATCATAATATCCTGATAAACGGCACATTTTGAAACAATTAAAAAGCCGGAAATATCCGGAAAAGGCCGAAGGTGTACAGAACCCGTTGCTCCGTATGCTCGTTGTAGTGGGCGTACCATTTTTCGGGGATTGGCAGCATGCAGCGAGCTCTCACACCTCATAATATCCTGCGATACGACTCATTTTGAAACTATTAAAAAGCCGAAACTGGTCGGAAAAGGCCGAATATGTACAAGACAGGATTCTCGTCATGCTCGTTGTAATGGAAGTACCATTCTTCGGGGATTTGCAGCGCGCAACGAGTTCCCTCACATCATAATATCCTGCTATACGGCCCGTTTTTAATCACATAAAATGCCGGCGATGTCCGGAAAAGGCCGAAGGTGTACAGAACCCGATGCTCCGTTTGCTCGTTGTAATGGAAGTACCATTTTTGGGGGGTTGGCAGAGAGCAACGAGTTCTCTCACATCATAATATCCTGCGATACGACCCGTTTTGAAACAATAAAATAGCCGGAAATGTCCGGAAAATGCCGAAGGTGTACAGAACCCGTTGCTCCGTATGCTCGTTGTAATGGAAGGACCATTTTTGGGGGATTGGCAGCGTGCAGCGAGTTCTCACACATCATAATATCCTGCGATACGACCCGTTTTTAATCACATAAAATGCCGGAAATGTTCGGAAAAGGCCGAAGGTGTACAGAACCTGATGCTACGTATACTCGTTGTAAGGGGCGTTCCATTTCTCGGGGATTGGCTGCGCGTAACGAGTTTTCTCACATCATAATATCCTGATATACGGCCCATTTTGAAACAATTAAAAAGCCGGAAATGTCCGGAAAAGGCCGAAGGTGTACAGAACCCGTTGCTCCGTATGCTCGTTGTAATGGAAGGACCATTTTTGGGGGATTGGCAGCGTGCAGCGAGTTCTCTCACATCGTAATATCCTGCTATACGGCCCGTTTTTAATCACATAAAATGCCGGAGATGTCCGGAAAAGGCAGAAGGTGTACAGAACCCGATGCTCCGTTTGCTCGTTGTAATGGAAGTACCATTTTTCGGGGATGGGCAGCGTGCAGCGTGTTCTCACACATCATAATAACCTGCGATACGACCCATTTTGAAACAATTAAAAAGACGAAACTGGCCGGGAAAGGCCGAAGGTGTACAGAACCCGATGCTCCGTATGCTCGTTGTAAGGGAAGGACCATTTTTGGGGGATCGGCAACGCTCAACGCGTTTTTACACATCATAATATCCTGCTATTCGGCCCGTTTTTGATCACTTAAAATGCCGGAAATGTCCGGAAAAGGCCGAAGGTGTACAGAACCTGATGCTCGGTATGCTCGTTTTAAGGGGCGTACCATTTCTCGGTGATTGGCAGCGCGCAACGAGTTCTCTCACATCATAATATCCTGCGATACGACCCATTTTGAAACAATTAAAAAGCCGGAAATGTCCGGAAAATGCCAAAGGTGTACAGAACCCGTTGCTCCGTATGCTCGTTGTAATGGGCGTACCATTTTTCGGGGATTGGCAGCGTGCAGCGAGTTCTCACACCTCATAATATACTGCGATACGACCCATTTTGAAACAATTAAAAAGCCGGAAATGTCCGGCAAATGCCGAAGGTGTACAGAACCCGTTGCTCCGTATGCTCGTTGTAATGGAAGGACCATATTTGGGGGGTTGGCAGCGTGCAGCGAGTTCTCACACATCATAATATCCTGCGATACGACCAGTTTTTAATCACATAAAATGCCGGAAATGTCCGGAAAAGGCCGAAGGTGTACAGAACCCGTTGCTCCGTATGCTCGTTGTAATGGGCGTACAATTTTTCGGGGATTGGCAGCGTGCAGCGAGATCTCACTCATCATAATAACCTGCGATACGACCCTTTTTGAAACAATTAAAAAGCCGGAAATATCCGGAAAAGGCCGAAGGTGTACAGAACCCGTTGCTCCGTATGCTCGTTGTAATGGAAGGGCCATTTTTGGGGGATTGGAAACGCTCAACGCGTTTTTACACATCATAATATCCTGCTATTCGGCCCATTTTTGATCACATAAAATGCCGGAAATGTTCGGAAAAGGCCGAAGGTGTACAGGACCTGATGCTACGTATACTCGTTGTAAGGGGCGTTCCATTTCTCGGGGATTGGCTGCGCGTAACGAGTTCTCTCACATCATAATATCCTGATATACGGCCCATTTTGAAACCATTAAAAAGCCGAAACTTGCCGGAAAAGGCCGAATATGTACAAGACAGGATTCTCCGCATGCTCGTTCTAATGGAAGTACCATTCTTCGGGGATTGGCAGCGCGCAACGAGTTCTCTCACATCATAATATCCTGATATACGGCCCACTTTGAAACAATTAAAAAGCCGGAAATGTCCGGAAAAGGCCGAAGGTGTACAGAACCCGTTGCTCCCTTTGCTCGTTGTAGTGGGCGTACCATTTTTCGGGGATTGGCAGCGTGCAGCGAGCTCTCACACCTCACAATATCCTGCGAGACGACTCATTTTGAAACTATTAAAAAGCCGAAACTGGCCGGAAAAGGCCGAATATGTACAAGACAGGATTCTCGTCATGCTCGTTGTAATGGAAGTACCATTCTTCGGGGATTTGCAGCGCGCAACGAGTTCCCTCACATCATAATATCATGCTATACGGCCCGTTTTTAATCACATAAAATGCCGGAGATGTCCGGAAAAGGCCGAAGGTGTACAGAACCCAATGCACCGTTTGCTCGTTGTAATGGAAGTACCATTTTTGGGGGGTTGGCAGAGAGCAACTGGTTCTTACACATCATAATATCCTGATATACGGCCCATTTTGAAGCAATTAAAAAGCCGGAAATGTCAGGAAAATGCCAAAGGTGTACAGAACCCGTTGCTCCGTATGCTCGTTGTAATGGGCGTACCACTTTTCGGGGATTGGCAGCGTGCAGCGAGTTCTCACACCTCATAATATCCTGCGATACGACTCATTTTGAAACTATTAAAAAGCCGAAACTGGCCGGAAAAGGCCGAATATGTACAAGACAGGATTCTCGTCATGCTCGTTGTAATGGAAGTACCATTCTTCGGGGATTGGCAGCGTGCAGCGAGTTCTCACACCTCATAATATCCTGCGATACGACTCATTTTGAAACTATTAAAAAGCCGAAACTGGCCGGAAAAGGCCGAATATGTACAAGACAGGATTCTCCGCATGCTCGTTGTAATGGAAGTACCATTCTTCGGGGATTTGCAGCGCGCAACGAGTTCCCTCACATCATAATATCCTGCTATACGGCCCGTTTTTAATCACATAAAATGCCGGAGATGTCCGGAAAAGGCCGAAGGTGTACAGAACCCAATGCACCGTTTGCTCGTTGTAATGGAAGTACCATTTTTGGGGGGTTGGCAGAGAGCAACTGGTTCTTACACATCATAATATCCTGATATACGGCCCATTTTGAAACATTTAAAAAGCCGGAAATGTCCGGAAAAGGCCGAAGGTGTACAGAACCTGATGCTCCGTAAGCTCGTTGTAATGGAAGTACCATTCTTCGGGGATTGGCAGCGCGCAACGAGTTCTCTCACATCATAATATCCTGCGATACGACCCATTTTGAAACAATTAAAAAGCCGGAAATGTCCGGAAAATGCCAAAGGTGTACAGAACCCGTTGCTCCGTATGCTCGTTGTAATGGGCGTACCATTTTTCGGGGATTGGCAGCGTGCAGCGACTTCTCACACCTCATAATATCCTGCGATACGACCTATTTTGAAACTATTAAAAAGCCGAAACTGGCCGGAAAAGGCCGAATATGTACAAGACAGGATTCTCGTCATGCTCGTTGTAATGGAAGTACCATTCTTCGGGGATTTGTAGCGCGCAACGAGTTCCCTCACATCATAATATCCTGCTATACGGCCCGTTTTTAATCACATAAAATGCCGGAGATGTCCGGAAAAGGCCGAAGGTGTACAGAACCCAATGCTCCGTTTGCTCGTTGTAATGGAAGTACCATTTTTGGGGGTTGGCAGAGAGCAACTGGTTCTTACACATCATAATAACCTGATATACGGCCCATTTTGAAACAATTAAAAAGCCGGAAATGTCCGGAAAAGGCCGAAGGTGTACAGAACCCGTTGCTCCGTATGCTCGTTGTAATGGAAGGACCATTTTTGGGGGATTGGCAGCGTGCAGCGAGTTCTCACACCTCATAATATCCTGCGAAACGACTCATTTTGAAACTATTAAAAAGCCGAAACTTGCCGGAAAAGGCCGAATATGTAAAAGACAGGATTCTCCGCATGCTCGTTGTAATGGATGTACCATTCTTCGGCGATTGGCAGCGCGCAACGAGTTCTCTCACGTCATAATATCCCGCGATACGACCCATTTTGAAACAATTAAAAAGACGAAACTGGCCGGAAAAGGCCGAATATGTACAAGACAGGATTCTCCGCATGCTCGTTGTAATGGAAGTACCATTCTTCGGGGATTGGCAGCGCGCAACGAGTTCTCTCACATCATAATATCCTGCTATACGGCCCGTTTTTAATCACATAAAATGCCGGAGATGTCCGGAAAAGGCCGAAGGTGTACAGAACCCGATGCCCCGTTTGCTCGTTGTAATGGAAGTACCATTTTTCGGGGATGGGCAGCGTGCAGCGAGTTCTCACACCTCATAATATCCTGCGAAACGACTCATTTTGAAACTATTAAAAAGCCGAAACTTGCCGGAAAAGGCCGAATATGTACAAGACAGGATTCTCCGCATGCTCGTTATAATGGAAGTACCATTCTTCGGGGATTGGCAGCGCGCAACGAGTTCTCTCACATCATAATATCCTGATATACGGCCCACTTTGAAACAATTAAAAAGCCGGAAATGTCCGGAAAAGGCCGAAGGTGTACAGAACCCGTTGCTCCCTTTGCTCGTTGTAGTGGGCGTACCATTTTTCGGGGATTGGCAGCGTGCAGCGAGCTCTCACACCTCATAATATCCTGCGATACGACTCATTTTGAAACTATTAAAAAGCCGAAACTGGCCGGAAAAGGCCGAATATGTACAAGACAGGATTCTCGTCATGCTCGTTGTAATGGAAGTACCATTCTTCGGGGATTTGCAGCGCGCAACGAGTTCCCTCACATCATAATATCCTGCTATACGGCCCGTTTTTAATCACATAAAATGCCGGCGATGTCCGGAAAAGGCCGAAGGTGTACAGAACCCGATGCTCCGTTTGCTCGTTGTAATGGAAGTACCATTTTTGGGGGGTTGGCAGAGAGCAACGAGTTCTCTCACATCATAATATCCTGCGATACGACCCGTTTTGAAACAATAAAATAGCCGGAAATGTCCGGAAAATGCCGAAGGTGTACAGAACCTGGGGCTCCGTATGCTCGTTGTAATGGAAGGACCATTTTTGGGGGATTGGCAGCGTGCAGCGGGTTCTCACACATCATAATATCCTGCGATACGACCCGTTTTTAATCACATAAAATGCCGGAAATGTTCGGAAAAGGCCGAAGGTGTACAGAACCTGATGCTCCGTTTGCTCGTTGTAAGGGGCGTTCCATTTCTCGGGGATTGGCTGCGCGTAACGAGTTCTCTCACATCATAATATCCTGATATACGGCCCATTTTGAAACAATTAAAAAGCCGGAAATGTCCGGAAAAGGCCGAAGGTATACAGAACCCGTTGCTCCGTATGCTCGTTGTAGTGGGCGTACCATTTTTCGGGGATTGGCAGTGTGCAGCGAGTTCTCACACCTCATAATATCCTGCGATACGACTCATTTTGAAACTATTAAAAAGCCGAAACTGGCCGGAAAAGGCCGAATATATACAAGACAGGATTCTCGTCATGCTCGTTGTAATGGAAGTACCATTCTTCGGGGATTTGCAGCGCGCAACGAGTTCCCTCACATCATAATATCCTGCTATACGGCCCGTTTTTAATCACATAAAATGCCGGAGATGTCCGGAAAAGGCCGAAGGTGTACAGAACCCGATGCTCCGTTTGCTCGTTGTAATGGAAGTACCATTTTTGGGGGGTTGGCAGAGAGCAACGAGTTCTCTCACATCATAATATCCCGCGATACGACCCGTTTTGAAACAATAAAATAGCGGGAAATGTCCGCAAAATGCCGAAGGTGTACAGAACCCGTTGCTCCGTATGCTCGTTGTAATGGAAGGACCATTTTTGGGGGATTGGCAGCGTGCAGCGAGTTCTCACACATCATAATATCCTGCGATACGACCCGTTTTTAATCACATAAAATGCCGGAAATGTTCGGAAAAGGCCGAAGGTGTACAGAACCTGATGCTCCGTTTGCTCGTTTTAAGGGGCGTTCCATTTCTCGGGGATTGGCTGCGCGTAACGAGTTCTCTCACATCATAATATCCTGATATACGGCCCATTTTGAAACAATTAAAAAGCCGGAAATGTCCGGAAAAGGCCGAAGGTATACAGAACCCGTTGCTCCGTATGCTCGTTGTAGTGGGCGTACCATTTTTCGGGGATTGGCAGTGTGCAGCGAGTTCTCACACCTCATAATATCCTGCGATACGACTCATTTTGAAACTATTAAAAAGCCGAAACTTGCCGGAAAAGGCCGAATATGTACAAGACAGTATTCTCCGCATGCTCGTTGTATTGGAAGTACCATTCTTCGGGGAATGGCAGCGCGCAACGAGTTCTCTCACATCATAATATCCTGCGATACGACCCATTTTGAAACAATTAAAAAGCCGGAAATGTCCGGAAAATGCCAAAGGTGTACAGAACCCGTTGCTCCGTATGCTCGTTGTAATGGGCGTACCATTTTTCGGGGATTGGCAGCGTGCAGCGAGTTCTCACACCTCATAATATCCTGCGATACGACCCATTTTGAAACTATTAAAAAGCCGAAACTGGCCGGAAAAGGCCGAATATGTACAAGAGAGGAATCTCCGCATGCTCGTTGTAATGGATGTACCATTCTTCGGGGATTGGCAGCGCGCAACGAGTTCTCTCACATCATAATATCCCGCGATACGACCCATTTTGAAACAATTAAAAAGCCGGAAATGTCCGGAAAATGCCGAAGGTGTACAGAACCCGTTGCTCCGTATGCTCGTTGTAATGCAAGGACCATTTTTGGGGGATTGGCAGCGTGCAGCGAGTTCTCACACATCATAATATCCTGCGATACGACCCGTTTTTAATCACATAAAATGCCGGAAATGTCCGGAAAAGGCCGAAGGTGTACAGAACCTGATGCTACGTATACTCGTTGTAAGGGGCGTACCATTTCTCGGGGATTGGCAGCGCGCAACGAGGTCTCACACATCATAATATCCTGCGATACGACCCTTTTTGAAACAATTAAAAAGCCAGAAATATCCGGAAAAGGCTGAAGGTGTGCAGAACCCGTTGTTCGGTATGCTCGTTGTAATGGGCGTACCATTTTTCGGGGATTGGCAGCGTGCAGCCAGTTCTCACACCTCATAATATCCTGCGATACGACCCATTTTGAAACTATTAAAAAGCCGAAACTGGCAGGAAATGGCCGAATATGTACAAGACAGGATTCTCCGCATGCTCGTTATAATGGAAGTACCATTCTTCGGGGATTGGCAGCGCGCAACGAGTTCTCTCACATTATAATATCCTGCTATACGGCCCGTTTTTAATCACATAAAATGCCGGAGATGTCCGGAAAAGGCCGAAGGTGTACAGAACCCGATGCTCCGTTTGCTCGTTGTAAGGGGCGTACCATTTCTCGGGGATTGGCAGCGCGCAACGAGGTCTCACACATCATAATATCCTGCGATACGACCCTTTTTGAAACAATTAAAAAGCCGGAAATATCCGGAAAAGGCTGAAGGTGTGCAGAACCCGTTGCTCCGTATGCTCGTTGTAATGGGCGTACCATTTTTCGGGGATTGGCAGCGTGCAGCCAGTTCTCACACCTCATAATATCCTGCGATACGACCCATTTTGAAACTATTAAAAAGCCGAAACTGGCAGGAAATGGCCGAATATGTACAAGACAGGATTCTCCGCATGCTCGTTATAATGGAAGTACCATTCTTCGGGGATTGGCAGCGCGCAACGAGTTCTCTCACATTATAATATCCTGCTATACGGCCCGTTTTTAATCACATAAAATGCCGGAGATGTCCGGAAAAGGCCGAAGGTGTACAGAACCCGATGCTCCGTTTGCACGTTGTAATGGAAGTACCATTTTTGGGGGGTTGGCAGAGAGCAACTGGTTCTTACACATCATAATAGTCTGATATACGGCCCATTTTGAAGCAATGAAAAAGCCGGAAATGTCCGGAAAAGGCCGAAGGTGTACAGAACCCGTTGCTCCGTATGCTCGTTGTAGTGGGCGTACCATTTTTCGGGGATTTCCAGCGTGCAGCCAGTTCTCACACCTCATAATATCCTGCGATACGACCCATTTTGAAACTATTAACAAGCCGAAACTGGCCGGAAATGGCCGAATATGTACAAGACAGGATTCTCCGCATGCTCGTTGTAATGGAAGTACCATTCTTCGGGGATTGGCAGCGCGCAACGAGTTCTCTCACATCATAATATCCTGATATACGGCCCATTTTGAAACAATTAAAAAGCCGGAAATGTCCGGAAAAGGCCGAAGGTGTACAGAACCTGATGCTCCGTATGCTCGTTGTAATGGAAGTACCATTCTTCGGGGATTGGCAGCGCGCAACGAGTTCTCTCACATCATAATATCCTGCGATACGACCCATTTTGAAACAATTAAAAAGCCGGAAATGTCCGGAAAAGGCCGAATATGTACAAGACAGGATTCTCCACATGCTCGTTGTAATGGATGTACCATTCTTCGGGGATTGGCAGCGCGCAACGAGTTCTCTCACATCATAATATCGCGCGATACGACCCATTTTGAAACAATTAAAAAGCCGAAACTGGCCGGAAAAGGCCGAATATGTACAAGACAGGATTCTCGTCATGCTCGTTGTAATGGAAGTACCATTCTTCGGGGATTTGCAGCGCGCAACGAGTTCCCTCACATCATAATATCCTGCTATACGGCCCGTTTTTAATCACATAAAATGCCGGAGATGTCCGGAAAAGGCCGAAGGTGTACAGAACCCAATGCTCCGTTTGCTCGTTGTAATGGAAGTACCATTTTTGGGGGGTTGGCAGAGAGCAACTGGTTCTTACACATCATAATATCCTGATATACGGCCCATTTTGAAACAATTAAAAAGCCGGAAATATCCGGAAAAGGCCGAAGGTGTACAGAACCTGATGCTCCGTATGCTCGTTGTAAGGGGCGTACCATTTCTCGGGGATTGGCAGCGCGTAACGAGTTCTCTCACATCATAATATCCTGAAATACGGCCCATTTTGAAACAATTAAAAAGAAGGAAATGTCCGGAAAAGGGCGAAGGTGTACAGGACCTGATGCTCCGTATGCTCGTTGTAATGGAAGTACCATTCTTCGGGGATTGGCAGCGCGCAACGTGTTCTCTCACATCATAATATCCTGCGATACGACCCATTTTGAAACAATTAAAAAGCCGGAAATGTCCGGAAAATGCCAAAGGTGTACAGAACCCGTTGCTCCGTTGGCTCGTTGTAATGGAAGTACCACTTTTGGGGGGTTGGCAGAGAGCAACTGGCTCTTACACATCATAATAATCTGATATACGGCCCATTTTGAAACAATTAAAAAGCCGGAAATGTCCGGAAAAGGCCGAAGGTGTACAGAACCCGTTGCTCCGTATACTCGTTGTAATGGGCGTACCATTTTTCGGGGATTGGAAGCGTGCAGCGAGATCTCACACATCATAATATCGTGCGATACGACCCATTTTGAAACAATTAAAAAGCCGGAAATGTCCGGAAAATGCCAAAGGTGTACAGAACCCGTTGCTCCGTATGCTCGTTGTAATGGGCGTACCACTTTTCGGGGATTGGCAGCGTGCAGCGAGTTCTCACACCTCATAATATCCTGCGATACGACTCATTTTGAAACTATTAAATAGCCGAAACTGGCCGGAAAAGGCCGAATATGTACAAGACAGGATTCTCGTCATGCTCGTTGTAATGGAAGTACCATTCTTCGGGGATTGGCAGCGTGCAGCGAGTTCTCACACCTCATAATATCCTGCGATACGACTCATTTTGAAACTATTAAAAAGCCGAAACTGGCCGGAAAAGGCCGAATATGTACAAGACAGGATTCTCGTCATGCTCGTTGTAATGGAAGTACCATTCTTCGGGGATTTGCAGCGCGCAACGAGTTCCCTCACATCATAATATCATGCTATACGGCCCGTTTTTAATCACATAAAATGCCGGCGATGTCCGGAAAAGGCCGAAGGTGTACAGAACCCGATGCTCCGTTTGCTCGTTGTAATGGAAGTACCATTTTTGGGGGGTTGGCAGAGAGCAACGTGTTCTCTCACATCATAATATCCTGCGATACGACCCGTTTTGAAACAATAAAATAGCCGGAAATGTCCGGAAAATGCCGAAGGTGTACAGAACCCGTTGCTCCGCATGCTCGTTGTAATGGAAGGACCATTTTTGGGGGATTGGCAGCGTGCAGCGAGTTCTCACACATCATAATATCCTGCGATACGACCCGTTTTTAATCACATAAAATGCCGGAAATGTTCGGAAAAGGCCGAAGGTGTACAGAACCTGATGCTACGTATACTCGTTGTAAGGGGCGTTCCATTTCTCGGGGATTGGCTGCGCGTAACGAGTTCTCTCACATCATAATATCCTGATATACGGCCCATTTTGAAACAATTAAAAAGCCGGAAATGTCCGGAAAAGGCCGAAGGTATACAGAAACCGTTGCTCCGTATGCTCGTTGTAGTGGGCGTACCATTTTGCGGGGATTGGCAGTGTGCAGCGAGCTCTCACACCTCATAATATCCTGCGAAACGACTCATTTTGAAACTATTAAAAAGCCGAAACTTGCCGGAAAAGGCCGAATATGTACAAGACAGTATTCTCCGCATGCTCGTTGAAATGGATGTACCATTCTTCGGGGATTGGCAGCACGCAACGAGTTCTCTCACATCATAACATCCCGCGATACGACCCATTTTGAAACAATTAAAAAGCCGGAAATGTCCGGAAAATGCCGAAGGTGTACAGAACCCGTTGCTCCGTATGCTCGTTGTAATGGGCGTACCATTTTTCGGGGATTGGAAGCGTGCAGCGAGATCTCACACATCATAATATCGTGCGATACGACCCTTTTTGAAACAATTAAAAAGCCGGAAATATCCGGAGAAGGCCGAAGGTTTACAGAACCCGATGCTCCGTATGCTCGTTGTAAGGGAAGGACCATTTTTGGGGGATCGGCAACGCTCAACGCGTTTTTACACATCATAATATACTGGTGTACAGAACCTGATGCTCCGTATGCTCGTTGTAAGGGGCGTACCATTTCTCGGGGATTGGCAGCGCGTAACGTGTTCTCTCACATCATAATATCCTGATAAACGGCACATTTTGAAACAATTAAAAAGCCGGAAATATCCGGAAAAGGCCGAAGGTGTACAGAACCCGTTGCTCCGTATGCTCGTTGTAGTGGGCGTACCATTTTTCGGGGATTGGCAGCGTGCAGCGAGCTCTCACACCTCATAATATCCTGCGATACGACTCATTTTGAAACTATTAAAAAGCCGAAACTGGCCGGAAAAGGCCGAATATGTACAAGACAGGATTCTCGTCATGCTCGTTGTAATGGAAGTACCATTCTTCGGGGATTTGCAGCGCGCAACGAGTTCCCTCACATCATAATATCCTGCTATACGGCCCGTTTTTAATCACATAAAATGCCGGCGATGTCCGGAAAAGGCCGAAGGTGTACAGAACCCGATGCTCCGTTTGTCGTTGTAATGGAAGTACCATTTTTGGGGGGTTGGCAGAGAGCAACGAGTTCTCTCACATCATAATATCCTGCGATACGACCCGTTTTGAAACAATAAAATAGCCGGAAATGTCCGGAAAATGCCGAAGGTGTACAGAACCCGTTGCTCCGTATGCTCGTTGTAATGGAAGGACCATTTTTGGGGGATTGGCAGCGTGCAGCGAGTTCTCACACATCATAATATCCTGCGATACGACCCGTTTTTAATCACATAAAATGCCGGAAATGTTCGGAAAAGGCCGAAGGTGTACAGAACCCGTTGCTCCGTATGCTCGTTGTAATGGAAGGACCATTTTTGGGGGATTGGCAGCGTGCAGCGAGTTCTCACACCTCATAATATCCTGCGAAACGACTCATTTTGAAACTATTAAAAAGCCGAAACTTGCCGGAAAAGGCCGAATATGTACAAGACAGTATTCTCCGCATGCTCGTTGTATTGGAAGTACCATTCTTCGGGGAATGGCAGCGCGCAACGAGTTCTCTCACATCATAATATCCTGCGATACGACCCATTTTGAAACAATTAAAAAGCCGGAAATGTCCGGAAAATGCCAAAGGTGTACAGAACCCGTTGCTCCGTATGCTCGTTGTAATGGGCGTACCATTTTTCGGGGATTGGCAGCGTGCAGCGAGTTCTCACACCTCATAATATCCTGCGATACGACCCATTTTGAAACTATTAAAAAGCCGAAACTGGCCGGAAAAGGCCGAATATGTACAAGACAGGATTCTCCGCATGCTCGTTGTAATGGATGTACCATTCTTCGGGGATTGGCAGCGCGCAACGAGTTCGCTCACATCATAATATCCCGCGATTCGACCCATTTTGAAACAATTAAAAAGCCGGAAATGTCCGGAAAATGCCGAAGGTGTACATAACCCGTTGCTCCGTATGCTCGTTGTAATGGAAAGACCATTTTTGGGGGATTGGCAGCGTGCAGCGAGTTCTCACACATCATAATACCCTGCGATACGACCCGTTTTTAATCACATAAAATGCCGGAAATGTCCGGAAAAGGCCGAAGGTGTACAGAACCTGATGCTACGTATACTCGTTGTAAGGGGCGTACCATTTCTCGGGGATTGGCAGCGCGCAACGAGATCTCACACATCATAATATCCTGCGATACGACCCTTTTTGAAACAATTAAAAAGCCGGAAATATCCGGAAAAGGCCGAAGGTGTACAGAAAACGTTGCTCCTTATGCTCGTTGTAATGGGAGTACCATTTTTCGGGGATTGGCAGCGTGCAGCGAGATCTCACACATCATAATATCCTGCGATACGACCCTATTTGAAACAATTAAAAAGCCGGAAATATCCGGAAAAGGCTGAAGGTGTGCAGAACCCGTTGCTCCGTATGCTCGTTGTAATGGGCGTACCATTTTTCGGGGATTGGCAGCGTGCAGCGAGTTCTCACACCTCATAATATCCTGCGATACGACTCATTTTGAAACTATTAAAAAGCCGATACTGGCCGGAAAAGGCCGAATATGTACAAGACAGGATTCTCCGCATGCTCGTTGTAATGGAAGTACCATTCTTCGGGGATTGGCTGCGCGCAACGAGTTCTCTCACATCATAATATCCTGCGATACGACCCATTTTGAAACAATTAAAAAGCCGAAACTGGCCGGAAAAGGCCGAATATGTACAAGACAGGATTCTCCGGATGCTGGTTGTATTGGAAGTTCTATTCTTCGGGGATTGGCAGCGCACACCGTGTTCTCTCACATCATAATATCCTGCTATTCGGCCCGTTTTAGATCACTTAAAATGCCGGAAATGTCCGGAAAAGGCCGAAGGTGTACAGAACCTGATGCTCCGTATGCTCGTTGTAAGGGCCGTACCTTTTCTCGGGGATTGGCAGCGCGTAACGTGTTCTCTCACATCATAATATCCTGCGTTACGACCCATTTTGAAACAATTAAAAAGACGAAACTGGCCGGAAAAGGCCGAATATGTACAAGACAGGATTCTCCGCATGCTCGTTGTAATGGAAGTACCATTCTTCGGGGATTGGCAGCGCGCAAAGAGTTCTCTCACATCATAATATCCTGATATACGGCCCATTTTGAAACAATTAAAAAGCCGGAAATGTCCGGAAAAGGCCGAAGGTGTACAGAACCCGTTGCTCCCTTTGCTTGTTGTAATGGGCGTACCATTTTTCGGGGATTTCCAGCGTGCAGCCAGTTTTCACACCTCATAATATCCTGCGATACGACCCATTTTGAAACTATTAAATAGCCGGAAATGTCCGGAAAATGCCGAACGTGTACATAACCCGTGGCTCCGTATGCTCGTTGTAATGGGCGTACCATTTTTCGGGGATTGGCAGCGTGCAGCGAGATCTCACACATCATAATATCCTGCGATACGACCCGTTTTTAATCACATAAAATGCCGGAAATGTCCGGAAAAGGCCGAAGGTGTACAGAACCCGTTGCTCCGTATGCTCGTTGTAAGGGGCGTACCATTTCTCGGGGATTGGCAGCGCGTAACGAATTCTCTCACATCATAATATCCTGATATACGGCCCATTTTGAAACAATTAAAAAGCCGGAAATGTCCGGAAAAGGCCGAAGGTGTACAGAACCCGTTGCTCCGTATGCTCGTTGTAATGGGCGTACCATTTTTCGGGGATTGGCAGCGTGCAGCGAGATCTCACACATCATAATATCCTGCGATACGACCCTTTTTGAAACAATTATAAAGCCGGAAAAATCCGGAAAAGGCCGAAGGTGTACAGAACCCGTTGCTCCGTATGCTCGTTGTAATGGGCGTACCATTTTTCGGGGATTGGCAGCGTGCAGCGAGATCTCACACATCATAATATCCTGCGATGCGACCCTTTTTGAAACAATTATAAAGCCGGAAAAATCCGGAAAAGGCCGAAGGTGTACAGAACCCGTTGCTCCGTATGCTCGTTGTAATGGGCGTACTATTTTTCGGGGATTGGCAGCGTGCAGCGAGTTCTCACACCTCATAATATCCTGCGATACGACTCATTTTGAAACTATTAAAAAGCCGAAACTGGCCGGAAAAGGCCGAATATGTACAAGACAGGATTCTCGTCATGCTCGTTGTAATGGAAGTACCATTCTTCGGGGATTTGCAGCGCGCAACGAGTTCCCTCACATCATAATATCCTGCTATACGGCCCGTTTTTAATTACATAAAATGCCGGAGATGTCCGGAAAAGGCCGAAGGTGTACAGAAACCAATGCTCCGTTTGCTCGTTGTAATGGAAGTACCATTTTTGGGGGGTTGGCAGAGAGCAACAGGTTCTTACACATCATAATATCCTGATATACGGCCCATTTTGAAACAATTAAAAAGCCGGAAATGTCCGGAAAAGGCCGAAGGTGTACGGAACCCGTTGCTCCGAATGCTCGTTGTAATGGGCGTACCATTTTTCGGGGATTGGCAGCGTGCAGCGAAATCTCACACATCATAATATCCTGCGATATGACCCTTTTTGAAACAATTAAAAAGCCGGAAATATCCGGAAAAGGCCGAAGGTGTACAGAACCCAATGCTCCGTTTGCTCGTTGTAATGGAAGTACCATTTTTGGGGGGTTGGCAGAGAGCAACTGGTTCTTACACATCATAATATCCTGATATACGGCCCGTTTTTGATCACTTAAAATGCCGGAAATGTCCGGAAAAGGCCGAAGGTGTACAGAACCTGATGCTCCGTATGCTCGTTGTAAGGGGCGTACCATTTCTCAGGGATTGGCAGCGCGTAACGAGTTCTCTCACATCATAATATCCTGAAATACGGCCCATTTTGAAACAATTAAAAAGCCGGAAATGTCCGGAAAAGGCCGAAGGTGTACAGAACCTGATGCTCCGTATGCTCGTTGTAATGGAAGTACCATTCTTCGGGGACTGGCAGCGCGCAACGAGTTCTCTCACATCATAATATCCTGCGATACGACCCATTTTGAAACAATTAAAAAGCCGGAAATGTCCGGAAAATGCCAAAGGTGTACAGAACCCGTTGCTCCGTATGCTCGTTGTAATGGGCGTACCATTTTTCGGGGATTGGCAGCGTGCAGCGAGTTCTCACACCTCATAATATCCTGCGATACGACCCATTTTGAAACTATTAAATAGCCGAAACTGGCCGGAAAAGGCCGAATATGTACAAGACAGGATTCTCCGCATTCTCGTTGTAATGGATGTACCATTCTTCGGGGATTGGCAGCTCGCAACGAGTTCTCTCACATCATAATATCCCGCGATACGACCCATTTTGAAACAATTAAAAAGCCGGAAATGTCCGGAAAATGCCGAAGGTGTACAGAACCCGTTCCTCCGTATGCTCGTTGTAATGGAAGGACCATATTTGGGGGATTGGCAGCGTGCAGCGAGTTCTCACACATCATAATATCCTGCGATACGACCCGTTTTTAATCACATAAAATGCCGGAAATGTCCGGAAAAGGCCGAAGGTGTACAGAACCCGATGCTCCGTTTGCTCGTTGTAATGGAAGTACCATTTTTGGGTGGTTGGCAGAGAGCAACTGGCTCTTACACATCATAATAATCTGATATACGGCCCATTTTGAAACAATTAAAAAGCCGGAAATATCCGGAAAAGGCCGAAGGTGTACAGAACCCGTTGCTCCGTATGCTCGTCGTAATGGGCGTACCATTTTTCGGGGATTGGCAGCGTGCAGCGAGATCTCACACATCATAATATCCTGCGATACGACCCTTTTTGAAACAATTAAAAAGCGGGAAATATCCGGAAAAGGCTGAAGGTGTACAGAACCCGTTTCTCCGTATGCTCGTTGTAATGGGCGTACCATTTTTCGGGGATTGGCAGCGTGCAGCGAGTTCTCACACTTCATAATATCCTGCGATACGACCCATTTTGAAACTATTAAAAAGCCGAAACTGGCCGGAAAAGGCCGAATATGTACAAGACAGGATTCTCCGCATGCTCGTTGAAATGGATGTACCATTCTTCGGGGATTGGCAGCGCGCAACGAGTACTCTCACATCATAATATCCTGCGATACGACCCATTTTGAAACAATTAAATAGCCGGAAATGTCCGGAAAATGCCGAACGTGTACAGAACCCGATGCTCCGTTTGCTCGTTGTAATGGAAGTACCATTTTTGGGGAGTTGGCAGAGAGCAACTGGCTCTTACACATCATAATAATCTGATATACGGCCCATTTTGAAACAATTAAAAAGCCGGAAATGTCCGGAAAAGGCCGAAGGTGTACAGAACCCGTTGCTCCGTATGCTCGTTGTAATGGGCGTACCATTTTTCGGAGATTGGAAGCGTGCAGCGAGATCTCACACATCATAATATCGTGCAATACGACCCTTTTTGAAACAATTAAAAAGCCGGAAGTATCCGGAAATGGCCGAAGGTGTACAGAACCCGATGCACCGTATGCTCGTTGTAAGGGAAGGACCATTTTTGGGGGATCGGCAACGCTCAACGCGTTTTTACACATCATAATATCCTGCTATTCGGCCCGTTTTTGATCACTTAAAATGCCGGAAATGTCCGGAAAAGGCCGAAGGTGTACAGAACCTGATGCTCCGTATGCTCGTTGTAAGGGGCGTACAATTTCTCGGGGATTGGCAGCGCGTAACGTGTTCTCTCACATCATAATATCCTGATAAACGGCACATTTTGAAACAATTAAAAAGCCGGAAATTTCCGGAAAAGGCCGAAGGTGTACAGAACCCGTTGCTCCGTATGCTCGTTGTAATGGGCGTACCATTTTGCGGGGATTGGCAGCGTGCAGCGAGATATCACACATCATAATATCCTGCGATACGACCCTTTTTGAAACAATTAAAAAGCCTGAAATATCTGGAAAAGGCCGAAGGTGTTCAGAACCCGTTGCTCCGTATGCTCGTTGTAATGGAAGGACCATTTTTGGGGGATTGGCAACGCTCAACGCGTTTTTACACATCATAATATCCTGCTATTCGGCCCATTTTTGATCACTTAAAATGCCGGAAATGTCCGGAAAAGGCCGAAGGTGTACAGAACCTGATGCTCCGTATGCTCGTTGTAACAGGCGTACCATTTCTCGGGGATTGGCAGCGCGTAACGAGTTCTCTCACATCATAATATCCTGCGATACGACCCATTTTGAAACAATTAAAAAGCCGGAAATGTCCGGAAAATGCCAAAGGTGTACAGAACCCGTTGCTCCGTATGCTCGTTGTAATGGGCGTACCATTTTTCGGGGATTGGCAGCGTGCAGCGAGTTCTCACACCTCATAATATCCTGCGATACGACCCATTTTGAAACTATTAAAAAGCCGAAACTGGCAGGAAAAGGCCGAATATGTATAAGACAGGATTCTCCGCATGCTCGTTGTAATGGATGTACCATTCTTCGGGGATTGGCAGCGCGCAACGAGTTCGCTCACATCATAATATCCCGCGATACGACCCATTTTGAAACAATTAAAAAGCCGGAAATGTCCGGAAAATGCCGAAGGTGTACATAACTCGTTGCTCCGTATGCTCGTTGTAATGGAAAGACCATTTTTGGGGGATTGGCAGCGTGCAGCGAGTTCTCACACATCATAATACCCTGCGATACGACCCGTTTTTAATCACATAAAATGCCGGAAATGTCCGGAAAAGGCCGAAGGTGTACAGAACCTGATGCTACGTATACTCGTTGTAAGGGGCGTACCATTTCTCGGGGATTGGCAGCGCGCAACGAGATCTCACACATCATAATATCCTGCGATACGACCCTTTTTCAAACAATTAAAAAGCCGGAAATATCCGGAAAAGGCCGAAGGTGTACAGAAAACGTTGCTCCGTATGCTCGTTGTAATGGGAGTACCATTTTTCGGGGATTGGCAGCGTGCAGCGAGATCTCACACATCATAATATCCTGCGATACGACCCTATTTGAAACAATTAAAAAGCCGGAAATATCCGGAAAAGGCTGAAGGTGTGCAGAACCCGTTGCTCCGTATGCTCGTTGTAATGGGCGTACCATTTTTCGGGGATTGGCAGCGTGCAGCGAGTTCTCACACCTCATAATATCCTGCGATACGACTCATTTTGAAACTATTAAAAAGCCGATACTGGCCGGAAAAGGCCGAATATGTACAAGACAGGATTCTCCGCATGCTCGTTGTAATGGAAGTACCATTCTTCGGGGATTGGCTGCGCGCAACGAGTTCTCTCACATCATAATATCCTGCGATACGACCCATTTTGAAACAATTAAAAAGCCGAAACTGGCCGGAAAAGGCCGAATATGTACAAGAGAGGATTCTCCGGATGCTGGTTGTATTGGAAGTTCTATTCTTCGGGGATTGGCAGCGCACACCGTGTTCTCTCACATCATAATATCCTGCTATTCGGCCCGTTTTAGATCACTTAAAATGCCGGAAATGTCCGGAAAAGGCCGAAGGTGTACAGAACCTGATGCTCCGTATGCTCGTTGTAAGGGCCGTACCTTTTCTCGGGGATTGGCAGCGCGTAACGTGTTCTCTCACATCATAATATCCTGCGATACGACCCATTTTGAAACAATAAAATAGCCGGAAATGTCCGGAAAATGCCGAAGGTGTACAGAACCCGTTGCTCCGCATGCTCGTTGTAATGGAAGGACCATTTTTGGGGGATTGGCAGCGTGCAGCGAGTTCTCACACATCATAATATCCTGCGATACGACCCGTTTTTAATCACATAAAATGCCGGAAATGTCCGGAAAAGGCCGAAGGTGTACAGAACCTGATGCTACGTATACTCGTTGTAAGGGGCGTACCATTCCTCGGGGATTGGCAGCGCGCAACGAGATCTCACACATCATAATATCCTGCGATACGACCCTTTTTGAAACAATTAAAAAGCCGGAAATATCCGGAAAAGGCCGAAGGTGTACAGAACCCGTTGCTCCGTATGCTCGTTGTAGTGGGCGTACCATTTTTCGGGGATTGGCAGCGTGCAGCGAGTTCTCACACCTCATAATATCCTGCGATACGACTCATTTTGAAACTATTAAAAAGCCGAAACTGGCCGGAAAAGGCCGAATATGTACAGGACAGGATTCTCCGCATGCTCGTTGTAATGGGCGTACCATTTTTCGGGGATTGGCTGCGAGCAACGAATTCTCACACATCATAATATCCTGCGATACGACCCATTTTGAAACAATTAAAAAGACGAAACTGGCCGGAAAAGGCCGAATATGTACAAGACAGGATTCTCCGCATGCTCGTTGTATTGGAAGTACCATTCTTCGGGGAATGGCAGCGCGCACCGAGTTCTCTCACACCATAATATCCTGCGATACGACCAGTTATTATCACATAAAATGCCGGAGATGTCCGGAAAAGGCCGAAGGTGTACAGAACCCAATGCTCCGTTTGCTCGTTGTAATGGAAGTACCATTTTTGGGGGGTTGGCAGAGAGCAACTGGTTCTTACACATCATAATATCCTGATATACGGCCCGTTTTTGATCACTTAAAATGCCGGAAATGTCCGGAAAAGGCCGAAGGTGTACAGAACCTGATGCTCCGTATGCTCGTTGTAAGGGGCGTACCATTTCTCGGGGATTGGCTGCGCGTAACGAATTCTCTCACATCATAATATCCTGATATACGGCCCATTTTGAAACAATTAAAAAGCCGGAAATGTCCGGAAAAGGCCGAAGGTGTACAGAACCCGTTGCTCCGTATGCTCGTTGTAAGGGGCGTACCATTTCTCGGGGATTGGCAGCGCGTAACGAATTCTCTCACATCATAATATCCTGATATACGGCCCATTTTGAAACAATTAAAAAGCCGGAAATGTCCGGAAAAGGCCGAAGGTGTACAGAACCCGTTGCTCCGTATGCTCGTTGTAATGGGCGTACCATTTTTCGGGGATTGGCAGCGTGCAGCGAGATCTCACACATCATAATATCCTGCGATACGACCCTTTTTGAAACAATTATAAAGCCGGAAAAATCCGGAAAAGGCCGAAGGTGTACAGAACCCGTTGCTCCGTATGCTCGTTGTAATGGGCGTACCATTTTTCGGGGATTGGCAGCGTGCAGCGAGATCTCACACATCATAATATCCTGCGATACGACCCTTTTTGAAACAATTATAAAGCCGGAAAAATCCGGAAAAGGCCGAAGGTGTACAGAACCCGTTGCTCCGTATGCTCGTTGTAATGGGCGTACCATTTTTCGGGGATTGGCAGCGTGCAGCGAGTTCTCACATCTCATAATATCCTGCGATACGACTCATTTTGAAACTATTGAAAAGCCGAAACTGGCCGGAAAAGGCCGAATATGTACAAGACAGGATTCTCGTCATGCTCGTTGTAATGGAAGTACCATTCTTCGGGGATTTGCAGCGCGCAACGAGTTCTCTCACATCATAATATCCTGCGATATGACCCTTTTTGAAACAATTAAAAAGCCGGAAATATCCGGAAAAGGCCGAAGGTGTACAGAACCCAATGCTCCGTTTGCTCGTTGTAATGGAAGTACCATTTTTGGGGGGTTGGCAGAGAGCAACTGGTTCTTACACATCATAATATCCTGATATACGGCCCGTTTTTGATCACTTAAAATGCCGGAAATGTCCGGAAAAGGCCGAAGGTGTACAGAACCTGATGCTCCGTATGCTCGTTGTAAGGGGCGTACCATTTCTCGGGGATTGGCAGCGCGTAACGAGTTCTCTCACATCATAATATCCTGAAATACGGCCCATTTTGAAACAATTAAAAAGCCGGAAATGTCCGGAAAAGGCCGAAGGTGTACAGAACCTGATGCTCCGTATGCTCGTTGTAATGGAAGTACCATTCTTCGGGGACTCGCAGCGCGCAACGAGTTCTCTCACATCATAATATCCTGCGATACGACCCATTTTGAAACAATTAAAAAGCCGGAAATGTCCGGAAAATGCCAAAGGTGTACAGAACCCGTTGCTCCGTATGCTCGTTGTAATGGGCGTACCATTTTTCGGGGATTGGCAGCGTGCAGCGAGTTCTCACACCTCATAATATCCTGCGATACGACCCATTTTGAAACTATTAAATAGCCGAAACTGGCCGGAAAAGGCCGAATATGTACAAGACAGGATTCTCCGCATTCTCGTTGTAATGGATGTACCATTCTTCGGGGATTGGCAGCTCGCAACGAGTTCTCTCACATCATAATATCCCGCGATACGACCCATTTTGAAACAATTAAAAAGCCGGAAATGTCCGGAAAATGCCGAAGGTGTACAGAACCCGTTCCTCCGTATGCTCGTTGTAATGGAAGGACCATATTTGGGGGATTGGCAGCGTGCAGCGAGTTCTCACACATCATAATATCCTGCGATACGACCCGTTTTTAATCACATAAAATGCCGGAAATGTCCGGAAAAGGCCGAAGGTGTACAGAACCCGATGCTCCGTTTGCTCGTTGTAATGGAAGTACCATTTTTGGGGGGTTGGCAGAGAGCAACTGGCTCTTACACATCATAATAATCTGATATACGGCCCATTTTGAAACAATTAAAAAGCCGGAAATATCCGGAAAAGGCCGAAGGTGTACAGAACCCGTTGCTCCGTATGCTCGTCGTAATGGGCGTACCATTTTTCGGGGATTGGCAGCGTGCAGCGAGATCTCACACATCATAATATCCTGCGATACGACCCTTTTTGAAACAATTAAAAAGCGGGAAATATCCGGAAAAGGCTGAAGGTGTACAGAACCCGTTGCTCCGTATGCTCGTTGTAATGGGCGTACCATTTTTCGGGGATTGGCAGCGTGCAGCGAGTTCTCACACTTCATAATATCCTGCGATACGACCCATTTTGAAACTATTATAAAGCCGAAACTGGCCGGAAAAGGCCGAATATGTACAAGACAGGATTCTCCGCATGCTCGTTGAAATGGATGTACCATTCTTCGGGGATTGGCAGCGCGCAACGAGTACTCTCACATCATAATATCCTGCGATACGACCCATTTTGAAACAATTAAATAGCCGGAAATGTCCGGAAAATGCCGAACGTGTAAAGAACCCGTTGCTCCGTATGCTCGTTGTAATGTAAGGACCATTTTTGGGGGATTGGCAGCGTGCAGCGAGTTCTCACACATCATAATATCCTGCGATAGGACCCGTTTTTAATCACATAAAATGCCGGAGATGTCCGGAAAAGGCCGAAGGTGTACAGAACCCAATGCTCCGTTTGCTCGTTGTAATGGAAGTACCATTTTTGGGGGATTGGCAGCGTGCAGCGAGATCTCACACATCATAATATCCTGATATACGGCCCATTTTGAAACAATTAAAAAGCCGGAAATGTCCGGAAAAGGCCGAAGGTGTACAGAACCTGATGCTCCGTATGCTCCTTGTAAGGGGCGTACCATTTCTCGGGGATTGGCAGCGCGTAACGAGTTCTCTCACATCATAATATCCTGAAATACGGCCCATTTTGAAACAATTAAAAAGCCGGAAATGTTCGGAAAAGGCGGAAGGAGTACAGAACCTGATGCTCCGTATGCTCGTTGTATGGGGCGTACCATTTCTCGGGGATTGGCAGCGCGTAACGAATTCTCTCACATCATAATATCCTGATATACGGCCCATTTTGAAACAATTAAAAAGCCGGAAATGTCCGGAAAAGGCCGAAGGTGTACAGAACCCGTTGCTCCGTATGCTCGTTGTAATGGGCGTACCATTTTTCGGGGATTGGCAGCGTGCAGCGAGATCTCACATATCATAATATCCTGCGATACGACCCTTTTTGAAACAATTATAAAGCCGGAAAAATCCGGAAAAGGCCGAAGGTGTACAAAACCCGTTGCTCCGTATGCTCATTGTAATGGAAGGACCATTTTTGGGTGATTGGCAACGCTCAACGCGTTTTTACACATCATAATATCCTGCTATTCGGCCCATTTTGAAACAATTAAAAAGCCGGAAATGTCCGGAAAAGGCCGAAGGTGTACAGAACCCGTTGCTCCGTATGCTCGTTGTAATGGGCGTACTATTTTTCGGGGATTGGCAGCGTGCAGCGAGTTCTCACACCTCATAGTATCCTGCGATACGACTCATTTTGAAACTATTAAAAAGCCGAAACTGGCCGGAAAAGGCCGAATATGTACAAGACAGGATTCTCGTCATGCTCGTTGTAATGGAAGTACCATTCTTCGGGGATTTGCAGCGCGCAACGAGTTCCCTCACATCATAATATCCTGCTATACGGCCCGTTTTTAATTACATAAAATGCCGGAGATGTCCGGAAAAGGCCGAAGGTGTACAGAAACCAATGCTCCGTTTGCTCGTTGTAATGGAAGTACCATTTTTGGGGGGTTGGCAGAGAGCAACAGGTTCTTACACATCATAATATCCTGATATACGGCCCATTTTGAAACAATTAAAAAGTCGGAAATGTCCGGAAAAGGCCGAAGGTGTACAGAACCCGTTGCTCCGAATGCACGTTGTAATGGGCGTACCATTTTTCGGGGATTGGCAGCGTGCAGCGAAATCTCACACATCATAATATCCTGCGATATGACCCTTTTTGAAACAATTAAAAAGCCGGAAACATCCGGAAAAGGCCGAAGGTGTACAGAACCCGTTGCTCCGTATGCTCGTTGTAATGGAAGAACCATTTTTGGAGGATTGGCAACGCTCAACGCGTTTTTACACATCATAATATCCTGCTATTCGGCCCATTTTTGATCACTTAAAATGCCGGAAATGTCCGGAAAAGGCCGAAGGTGAACAGAACCTGATGCTCCGTATGCTCGTTGTAAGGGGCGTACCATTTCTCGGGGATTGGCAGCGCGTAACGAGTTCTCTCACATCATAATATCCTGAAATACGGCCCATTTTGAAACAATTAAAAAGCCGGAAATGTCCGGAAAAGGCCGAAGGTGTACAGAACCTGATGCTCCGTATGCTCGTTGTAATGGAAGTACCATTCTTCGGGGATTGGCAGCGCGCAACGAGTTCTCTCACATCATAATATCCTGCGATACGACCCATTTTGAAACAATTAAAAAGCCGGAAATGTCCGGAAAATGCCAAAGGTGTACAGAACCCGTTGCTCCGTATGCTCGTTGTAATGGGCGTACCATTTTTCGGGGATTGGCAGCGTGCAGCGAGTTCTCACACCTCATAATATCCTGCGATACGACCCATTTTGAAACTATTAAATAGCCGAAACTGGCCGGAAAAGGCCGAATATGTACAAGACAGGATTCTCCGCATTCTCGTTGTAATGGATGTACCATTCTTCGGGGATTGGCAGCTCGCATCGAGTTCTCTCACATCATAATATCCCGCGATACGACCCATTTTGAAACAATTAAAAAGCCGGAAATGTCCGGAAAATGCCGAAGGTGTACAGAACCCGTTCCTCCGTATGCTCGTTGTAATGGAAGGACCATATTTGGAGGATTGGCAGCGTGCAGCGAGTTCTCACACATCATAATATCCTGCGATACGACCCGTTTTTAATCACATAAAATGCCGGAAATGTCCGGAAAAGGCCGAAGGTGTACAGAACCCGATGCTCCGTTTGCTCGTTGTAATGGAAGTACCATTTTTGGGGGGTTGGCAGAGAGCAACTGGCTCTTACACATCATAATAATCTGATATACGGCCCATTTTGAAACAATTAAAAAGCCGGAAATATCCGGAAAAGGCCGAAGATGTACAGAACCCGTTGCTCCGTATGCTCGTTGTAATGGGCGTACCATTTTTCGGGGATTGGCAGCGTGCAGCGAGATCTCACACATCATAATATCCTGCGATACGACCCTTTTTGAAACAATTAAAAAGCGGGAAATATCCGGAAAAGGCTGAAGGTGTACAGAACCCGTTGCTCCGTATGCTCGTTGTAATGGGCGTACCATTTTTCGGGGATTGGCAGCGTGCAGCGAGTTCTCACACTTCATAATATCCTGCGATACGACCCATTTTGAAACTATTAAAAAGCCGAAACTGGCCGGAAAAGGCCGAATATGTACAAGACAGGATTCTCCGCATGCTCGTTGAAATGGATGTACCATTCTTCGGGGATTGGCAGCGCGCAACGAGTACTCTCACATCATAATATCCTGCGATACGACCCATTTTGAAACAATTAAATAGCCGGAAATGTCCGGAAAATGCCGAACGTGTACAGAACCCGTTGCTCCGTATGCTCGTTGTAATGTAAGGACCATTTTTGGGGGATTGGCAGCGTGCAGCGAGTTCTCACACATCATAATATCCTGCGATAGGACCCGTTTTTAATCACATAAAATGCCGGAGATGTCCGGAAAAGGCCGAAGGTGTACAGAACCCAATGCTCCGTTTGCTCGTTGTAATGGAAGTACCATTTTTGGGGGGTTGGCAGAGAGCAACTGGTTCTTACACATCATAATATCCTGATATACGGCCCGTTTTTGATCACTTAAAGTGCCGGAAATGTCCGGAAAAGGCCGAAGGTGTACAGAACCTGATGCTCCGTATGCTCGTTGTAAGGGGCGTACCATTTCTCGGGGATTGGCAGCGCGTAACGAATTCTCTCACATCATAATATCCTGATATACGGCCCATTTTGAAACAATTAAAAAGCCGGAAATGTCCAGAAAATGCCGAAGGTGTACAGAACCCGTTGCTCCGTATGCTCGTTGTAATGGGCGTACCATTTTTCGGGGATTGGAAGCGTGCAGCGAGATCTCACACATCATAATATCGTGCGATGCGACCCTTTTTGAAACAATTAAAAAGCCGGAAATATCCGGAAAAGGCCGAAGGTGTACAGAACCCGATGCTCCGTATGCTCGTTGTAAGGGAAGGACCATTTTTGGGGGATCGGCAACGCTCAACGCGTTTTTACACATCATAATATCCTGCTATTCGGCCCGTTTTTGATCACTTAAAATGCCGGAAATGTCCGGAAGAGGCCGAAGGTGTACAGAACCTGATGCTCCGTATGCTCGTTGTAAGGGGCGTACCATTTCTCGGGGATTGGCAGCGCGTAACATGTTCTCTCACATCATAATATCCTGATAAACGGCACATTTTGAAACAATTAAAAAGCCGGAAATGTCCGGAAAAGGCCGAAGGTGTACAGAACCCAATGCTCCGTATGCTCGTTGTAATGGGCGTACCATTTTTCGGGGATTGGAAGCGTGCAGCGAGATCTCACACATCATAATATCGTGCGATGCGACCCTTTTTGAAACAATTAAAAAGCCGGAAATATCCGGAAAAGGCCGAAGGTGTACAGAACCCGATGCTCCGTATGCTCGTTGTAAGGGAAGGACCATTTTTGGGGGATCGGCAACGCTCAACGCGTTTTCACACATCATAATATCCTGCTATTCGGCCCGTTTTTGATCACTTAAAATGCCGGAAATGTCCGGAAGAGGCCGAAGGTGTACAGAACCTGATGCTCCGTATGCTCGTTGTAAGGGGCGTACCATTTCTCGGGGATTGGCAGCGCGTAACATGTTCTCTCACATCATAATATCCTGATAAACGGCACATTTTGAAACAATTAAAAAGCCGGAAATGTCCGGAAAAGGCCGAAGGTGTACAGAACCCGTTGCTCCGTATGCTCGTTGTAATGGAAGTACCATTTTTGGGGGGTTGGCAGAGAGCAACTGGTTCTTACACATCATAATATCCTGATATACGGCCCATTTTGAAACAATTAAAAAGCCGGAAATGTCCGGAAAAGGCCGAAGGTGTACAGAACCCGTTGCTCCGTATGCTCGTTGTAATGGGCGTACCATTTTTCGGGGATTGGCAGCGTGCAGCGAGATCTCACACATCATAATATCCTGCGATACGACCCTTTTTGAAACAATTATAAAGCCGGAAAAATCCGGAAAAGGCCGAAGGTGTACAAAACCCGTTGCTCCGTATGCTCGTTGTAATGGAAGGACCATTTTTGGGGGATTGGCAACGCTCAACGCGTTTTTACACATCATAATATCCTGCTATTCGGCCCATTTTTGATCACTTAAAATGCCGGAAATGTCCGGAAAAGGCCGAAGGTGTACAGAACCTGATGCTCCGTATGCTCGTTGTAATGGAAGTACCATTCTTCGGGGATTGGCAGCGCGCAACGAGTTCTCTCACATCATAATATCCTGCGATACGACCCATTTTGAAACAATTAAAAAGCCGGAAATGTCCGGAAAATGCCAAAGGTGTACAGAACCCGTTGCTCCGTATGCTCGTTGTAATGGGCGTACCATTTTTCGGGGATTGGCAGCGTGCAGCGAGTTCTCTCACATCATAATATCCTGCTATACGGCCCGTTTTTAATCACATAAAATGCCGGAGATGTCCGGAAAAGGCCGAAGGTGTACAGAACCTGATGCTCCGTATGCTCGTTGTAATGGAAGTACCATTCTTCGGGGATTGGCACCGCGCAACGAGTTCTCTCACATCATAATATCCCGCGATACGAACCATTTTGAAACAATTAAAAAGTCGGAAATGTCCGGAAAATGCCGAAGGTGTACAGAACCCGTTGCTCCGTATGCTCGTTGTAATGGAAGGACCATTTTTGAGGGATTGGCAGCGTGCAGCGAGTTCTCACACATCATAATATCCTGCGATACGACCCATTTTGAAACAATTAAAAAGCCGGAAATGTCCGGAAAAGGCCGAATATGTACAAGACAAGATTCTCCGCATGCTCGTTGTAATGGATGTACCATTCTTCGGGGATTGGCAGCGCGCAACGAGTTCTCTCACATCATAATATCGCGCGATACGACCCATTTTGAAACAATTAAAAAGCCGGAAATGTCCGGAAAATGCCGAAGGTGTACAGAACCCGTTGCTCCGTATGCTCGTTGTAATGGAAGGACCATTTTTGGGGGATTGGCAGCGTGCAGCGAGTTCTCACACCTCATAATATCCTGCGATACGACTCATTTTGAAACTATTAAAAAGGCGAAACTGGCCGGAAAAGGCCGAATATGTACAAGACAGGATTCTCGTCATGCTCGTTGTAATGGAAGTACCATTCTTCGGGGATTTGCAGCGCGCATCGAGTTCCCTCACATCATAATATCCTGCTATACGGCCCGTTTTTAATCACATAAAATGCCGGAGATGTCCGGAAAAGGCCGAAGGTGTACAGAACCCAATGCTCCGTTTGCTCGTTGTAATGGAAGTACCATTTTTGGGGGGTTGGCAGAGAGCAACTGCTTCTTACACATCATAATATCCTGATATACGGCCAATTTTGAAGCAATTAAGAAGCCGGAAATGTCCGGAAAAGGCCGAAGGTGTACAGAACCCGTTGCTCCCTTTGCTTGTTGTAATGGAAGTACCATTTTTGGGGGGTTGGCAGAGAGCAACTGGTTCTTACACATCATAATATCCTGATATACGGCCCCTATTGAAGCAATTAAAAAGCCGGAAATGTCCGGAAAAGGCCGAAGGTGTACAGAACCCGTTGCTCCCTTTGCTTGTTGTAATGGAAGTACCATTTTTGGGGGGTTGGCAGAGAGCAACTGGTTCTTACACATCATAATATCCTGATATACGGCCCATTTTGAAACAATTAAAAAGCCGGAAATATCCGGAAAAGGCCGAAGGTGTACAGAACCCGTTGCTCCGTATGCTCGTTGTAATGGAATTACCATTTTTGGGAGATTGGCAACGCTCAACGCGTTTTTACACATCATAATATCCTGCGATACGACTCATTTTGAAACTATTAAAAAGCCGAAACTGGCCGGAAAAGGCCGAATATGTACAAGACAGGATTCTCCGCATGCTCGTTGTAATGGATGTACCATTCTTCGGGGATTGGCAACGCGCAACGAGTTCTCTCACATCATAATATCGCGCGATACGACCCATTTTGAAACAATTAAAAAGCCGGAAATGTCCGGAAAATGCCGAAGGTGTACAGAACCCGTTGCTCCGTATGCTCGTTGTAATGGAAGGACCATTTTTGGGGGATTGGCAGCGTGCAGCGAGTTCTCACACCTCATAATATCCTGCGATACGACTCATTTTGAAACTATTAAAAAGCCGAAACTGGCCGGAAAAGGCCGAATATGTACAAGACCGGATTCTCGTCATGCTCGTTGTAATGGAAGGACCATTTTTGGGGGATTGGCAACGCTCAACGCGTTTTTACACATCATAATATCATGCTATTCGGCCCATTTTTGATCACTTAAAATGCCGGAAATGTCCGGAAAAGGCCGAAGATGTACAGAACCTGATGCTCCGTATGCTCGTTGTAAGGGGCGTACCATTTCTCGGGGATTGGCAGCGCGTAACGAGTTATCTCATATCATAATATCCTGAAATACGGCCCATTTTGAAACAATTAAAAAGCCGGAAATGTCCGGAAAAGGCCGAAGGTGTACAGAACCTGATGCTCCGTATGCTCGTTGTAATGGAAGTACCATTCTTCGGGGATTGGCAGCGCGCAACGAGTTCTCTCACATCATAATATCCTGCGATACGACCCATTTTGAAACAATTAAAAAGCCGGATATGTCCGGAAAATGCCAAAGGTGTACAGAACCCGTTGCTCCGTATGCTCGTTGTAATGGGCGTACCATTTTTCGGGGATTGGCAGCGTGCAGCGAGTTCTCACACCTCATAATATCCTGCGATACGACCCATTTTGAAACTATTAAAAAGCCGAAACTGGTCGGAAAAGGCCGAATATGCACAAGACAGGATTCTCCGCATGCTCGTTGTAATGGATGTACCATTTTTCGGGGATTGGCAGCGCGCAACGAGTTCTCTCACATCATAATATCCTGATATACGGCCCATTTTGAAACAATTAAAAAGCCGGAAATGTCCGGAAAAGGCCGAAGGTGTACAGAACCCGTTGCTCCCTTTGCTTGTTGTAATGGAAGTACCATTTTTGGGGGGTTGGCAGAGAGCAACTGGATCTTACACATCATAATATCCTGATATACGGCCCATTTTGAAGCAATTAAAAAGCAGGAAATGTCCGGAAAAGGCCGAAGGTGTACAGAACCCGTTGCTCCGTATGCTCGTTGTAATGGGCGTACCATTTTTCGGGGATTTCCAGCGTGCAGCCAGTTCTCACACCTCATAATATCCTGCGATACGACCCATTTTGAAACTATTAAAAAGCCGAAACTGGCCGGAAATGGCCGAATATGTACAAGACAGGATTCTCCGCATGCTCGTTGTAATGGAAGTACCATTCTTCGGGGATAGGCAGCGCGCAACGAGTTCTCTCACATCATAATATCCTGATATACGGCCCATTTTGAAACAATTAAAAAGCCGGAAATGTCCGGAAAAGGCCGAAGGTGTACAGAACCCGTTGCTCCCTTTGCTTGTTGTAATGGAAGTACCATTTTTGGGGGGTTGGCAGAGAGCAACTGGTTCTTACACATCATAATATCCTGATATACGGCCCCTATTGAAGCAATTAAAAAGCGGCAAATGTCCGGAAAAGGCCGAAGGTGTACAGAACCCGCTGCTCCGTATGCTCGTTGTAATGGGCGTACCATTTTTCGGGGATTTCCAGCGTGCAGCCAGTTCTCACACCTCATAATATCCTGCGATACGACCCATTTTGCAACTATTAAAAAGCCGAAACTGGCCGGAAATGGCCGAATATGAACAAGACAGGATTCTCGTCATGCTCGTTGTAATGGAAGTACCATTCTTCGGGGATTTGCAGCGCGCAACGAGTTCCCTCACATCATAATATCCTGCTATACGGCCCGTTTTTAATCACATAAAATGCCGGAGATGTCCGGAAAAGGCCGAAGGTGTACAGAACCCAATGCTCCGTTTGCTCGTTGTAATGGAAGTACCATTTTTGGGGGGTTGGCAGAGAGCAACTGGTTCTTACACATCATAATATCCTGATATACGGCCCATTTTGAAACAATTAAAAAGCCGGAAATATCCGGAAAAGGCCGAAGGTGTACAGAACCCGTTGCTCCGTATGCTCGTTGTAATGGAATTACCATTTTTGGGGGATTGGCAACACTCAACGCGTTTTTACACATCATAATATCCTGCGATGCGACCCATTTTGAAACTATTAAAAAGCCGAAACTGGCCGGAAATGGCCGAATATGAACAAGACAGGATTCTCGTCATGCTCGTTGTAATGGAAGTACCATTCTTCGGGGATTTGCAGCGCGCAACGAGTTCCCTCACATCATGATATCCTGCTATACGGCCCGTTTTTAATCACATAAAATGCCGGAGATGTCCGGAAAAGGCCGAAGGTGTACAGAACCCAATGCTCCGTTTGCTCGTTGTAATGGAAGTACCATTTTTGGGGGGTTGGCAGAGAGCAACTGGTTCTTACACATCATAATATCCTGATATACGGCCCATTTTGAAACAATTAAAAAGCCGGAAATATCCGGAAAAGGCCGAAGGTGTACAGAACCCGTTGCTCCGTATGCTCGTTGTAATGGAATTACCATTTTTGGGGGATTGGCAACGCTCAACGCGTTTTTACACATCATAATATCCTGCGATGCGACCCATTTTGAAACTATTAAAAAGCCGAAACTGGTCGGAAAAGGCCGAATATGTACAAGACAGGATTCTCCGCATGCTCGTTGTAATGGATGTACCATTTTTCGGGGATTGGCAGCGCGCAACGAGTTCTCTCACATCATAATATCCTGCGATACGACTCATTTTGAAACTATTAAAAAGCCGAAACTGGCCGGAAAAGGACGAATATGTACAAGACAGGATTCTCCGCATGCTCGTTGTAATGGAAGTACCATTCTTCGGGGATTGGCTGCGCGCAACGAGTTCTCTCACATCATAATATCCTGCGATACGACCCATTTTGAAACAATTAAAAAGCCGAAACTGGCCGGAAAAGGCCGAAAATGTACAAGACAGGATTCTCCGGATGCTGGTTGTATTGGAAGTACCATTCTTCGGGGATTGGCAGCGCGCACCGTGTTCTGTCACATCATAATATGATGCTATTCTGCCCGTTTTTGATCACTTAATATGCCGGAAATGTCCGGAAAAGGCCGAAGGTGTACAGAACCTGATGCTCCGTATGCTCGTTGTAAGGGGCGTACCACTTCTCGGGGATTGGAAGCGCGTAACGTGTTCTCTCACATCATAATATCCTGATAAACGGCACATTTTGAAACAATTAAAAAGCCGGAAATGTCCGGAAAAGGCCGAAGGTGTACAGAACCCGTTGCTCCGTATGCTCGTTGTAGTGGGCGTACCATTTTTCGGGGATTGGCAGCGTGCAGCGAGATCTCCAACATCATAATATCCTGCGATACGACCCTTTTTGAAACAATTAAAAAGCCGGTAATATCCGGAAAAGGCCGAAGGTGTACAGAACCCGTTGCTCCGTATGCTCGTTGTAATGGAAGGACCATTCTTCGGGGATTTGCAGCGCGCAACGAGTTCCCTCACATCATAATATCCTGCTATACGGCCCGTTTTTAATCACATAAAATGCCGGAGATGTCCGGAAAAGGCCGAAGGTGTACAGAACCCAATGCTCCGTTTGCTCGTTGTAATGGAAGTACCATTTTTGGGGGGTTGGCAGAGAGCAACTGGTTCTTACACATCATAATATCCTGATATACGGCCCATTTTGAAACAATTAAAAAGCCGGAAATATCCGGAAAAGGCCGAAGGTGTACAGAACCCGTTGCTCCGTATGCTCGTTGTAATGGAATTACCATTTTTGGGGGATTGGCAACGCTCAACGCGTTTTTACACATCATAATATCCTGCGATGCGACCCATTTTGAAACTATTAAAAAGCCGAAACTGGTCGGAAAAGGCCGAATAAGTACAAGACAGGATTCTCCGCATGCTCGTTGTAATGGAAGTACCATTCTTCGGGGATTGGCTGCGCGCAACGAGTTCTCTCACATCATAATATCCTGATATACGGCCCATTTTGAAACAATTAAAAAGCCGGAGATGTCCGGAAAAGGCCGAAGGTGTACAGAACCTGATGCTCCGTATGCTCGTTGTAATGGAAGTACCATTCTTCGGGGATTGGCAGCGCGCAACGAGTTCTCTCACATCATAATATCCTGCGATACGACCCATTTTGAAACAATTAAAAAGCCGGAAATGTCCGGAAAATGCCAAAGGTGTACAGAACCCGTTGCTCCGTATGCTCGTTGTAATGGGCGTACCATTTTTCGGGGATTGGCAGCGTGCAGCGAGTTCTCACACCTCATAATATCCTGCGATACGACTCATTTTGAAACTATTAAAAAGCCGAAACTGGCCGGAAAAGGCCGAATATGTACAAGACCGGATTCTCGTCATGCTCGTTGTAATGGAAGGACCATTTTTGGGGGATTGGCAACGCTCAACGCGTTTTTACACATCATAATATCATGCTATTCGGCCCATTTTTGATCACTTAAAATGCCGGAAATGTCCGGAAAAGGCCGAAGATGTACAGAACCTGATGCTCCGTATGCTCGTTGTAAGGGGCGTACCATTTCTCGGGGATTGGCAGCGCGTAACGAGTTATCTCATATCATAATATCCTGAAATACGGCCCATTTTGAAACAATTAAAAAGCCGGAAATGTCCGGAAAAGGCCGAAGGTGTACAGAACCTGATGCTCCGTATGCTCGTTGTAATGGAAGTACCATTCTTCGGGGATTGGCAGCGCGCAACGAGTTCTCTCACATCATAATATCCTGCGATACGACCCATTTTGAAACAATTAAAAAGCCGGATATGTCCGGAAAATGCCAAAGGTGTACAGAACCCGTTGCTCCGTATGCTCGTTGTAATGGGCGTACCATTTTTCGGGGATTGGCAGCGTGCAGCGAGTTCTCACACCTCATAATATCCTGCGATACGACCCATTTTGAAACTATTAAAAAGCCGAAACTGGTCGGAAAAGGCCGAATATGCACAAGACAGGATTCTCCGCATGCTCGTTGTAATGGATGTACCATTTTTCGGGGATTGGCAGCGCGCAACGAGTTCTCTCACATCATAATATCCTGATATACGGCCCATTTTGAAACAATTAAAAAGCCGGAAATGTCCGGAAAAGGCCGAAGGTGTACAGAACCCGTTGCTCCCTTTGCTTGTTGTAATGGAAGTACCATTTTTGGGGGGTTGGCAGAGAGCAACTGGATCTTACACATCATAATATCCTGATATACGGCCCATTTTGAAGCAATTAAAAAGCAGGAAATGTCCGGAAAAGGCCGAAGGTGTACAGAACCCGTTGCTCCGTATGCTCGTTGTAATGGGCGTACCATTTTTCGGGGATTTCCAGCGTGCAGCCAGTTCTCACACCTCATAATATCCTGCGATACGACCCATTTTGAAACTATTAAAAAGCCGAAACTGGCCGGAAATGGCCGAATATGTACAAGACAGGATTCTCCGCATGCTCGTTGTAATGGAAGTACCATTCTTCGGGGATAGGCAGCGCGCAACGAGTTCTCTCACATCATAATATCCTGATATACGGCCCATTTTGAAACAATTAAAAAGCCGGAAATGTCCGGAAAAGGCCGAAGGTGTACAGAACCCGTTGCTCCCTTTGCTTGTTGTAATGGAAGTACCATTTTTGGGGGGTTGGCAGAGAGCAACTGGTTCTTACACATCATAATATCCTGATATACGGCCCCTATTGAAGCAATTAAAAAGCGGCAAATGTCCGGAAAAGGCCGAAGGTGTACAGAACCCGCTGCTCCGTATGCTCGTTGTAATGGGCGTACCATTTTTCGGGGATTTCCAGCGTGCAGCCAGTTCTCACACCTCATAATATCCTGCGATACGACCCATTTTGCAACTATTAAAAAGCCGAAACTGGCCGGAAATGGCCGAATATGAACAAGACAGGATTCTCGTCATGCTCGTTGTAATGGAAGTACCATTCTTCGGGGATTTGCAGCGCGCAACGAGTTCCCTCACATCATAATATCCTGCTATACGGCCCGTTTTTAATCACATAAAATGCCGGAGATGTCCGGAAAAGGCCGAAGGTGTACAGAACCCAATGCTCCGTTTGCTCGTTGTAATGGAAGTACCATTTTTGGGGGGTTGGCAGAGAGCAACTGGTTCTTACACATCATAATATCCTGATATACGGCCCATTTTGAAACAATTAAAAAGCCGGAAATATCCGGAAAAGGCCGAAGGTGTACAGAACCCGTTGCTCCGTATGCTCGTTGTAATGGAATTACCATTTTTGGGGGATTGGCAACACTCAACGCGTTTTTACACATCATAATATCCTGCGATGCGACCCATTTTGAAACTATTAAAAAGCCGAAACTGGCCGGAAATGGCCGAATATGAACAAGACAGGATTCTCGTCATGCTCGTTGTAATGGAAGTACCATTCTTCGGGGATTTGCAGCGCGCAACGAGTTCCCTCACATCATAATATCCTGCTATACGGCCCGTTTTTAATCACATAAAATGCCGGAGATGTCCGGAAAAGGCCGAAGGTGTACAGAACCCAATGCTCCGTTTGCTCGTTGTAATGGAAGTACCATTTTTGGGGGGTTGGCAGAGAGCAACTGGTTCTTACACATCATAATATCCTGATATACGGCCCATTTTGAAACAATTAAAAAGCCGGAAATATCCGGAAAAGGCCGAAGGTGTACAGAACCCGTTGCTCCGTATGCTCGTTGTAATGGAATTACCATTTTTGGGGGATTGGCAACGCTCAACGCGTTTTTACACATCATAATATCCTGCGATGCGACCCATTTTGAAACTATTAAAAAGCCGAAACTGGTCGGAAAAGGCCGAATATGTACAAGACAGGATTCTCCGCATGCTCGTTGTAATGGATGTACCATTTTTCGGGGATTGGCAGCGCGCAACGAGTTCTCTCACATCATAATATCCTGCGATACGACTCATTTTGAAACTATTAAAAAGCCGAAACTGGCCGGAAAAGGACGAATATGTACAAGACAGGATTCTCCGCATGCTCGTTGTAATGGAAGTACCATTCTTCGGGGATTGGCTGCGCGCAACGAGTTCTCTCACATCATAATATCCTGCGATACGACCCATTTTGAAACAATTAAAAAGCCGAAACTGGCCGGAAAAGGCCGAAAATGTACAAGACAGGATTCTCCGGATGCTGGTTGTATTGGAAGTACCATTCTTCGGGGATTGGCAGCGCGCACCGTGTTCTGTCACATCATAATATGATGCTATTCTGCCCGTTTTTGATCACTTAATATGCCGGAAATGTCCGGAAAAGGCCGAAGGTGTACAGAACCTGATGCTCCGTATGCTCGTTGTAAGGGGCGTACCACTTCTCGGGGATTGGAAGCGCGTAACGTGTTCTCTCACATCATAATATCCTGATAAACGGCACATTTTGAAACAATTAAAAAGCCGGAAATGTCCGGAAAAGGCCGAAGGTGTACAGAACCCGTTGCTCCGTATGCTCGTTGTAGTGGGCGTACCATTTTTCGGGGATTGGCAGCGTGCAGCGAGATCTCCAACATCATAATATCCTGCGATACGACCCTTTTTGAAACAATTAAAAAGCCGGTAATATCCGGAAAAGGCCGAAGGTGTACAGAACCCGTTGCTCCGTATGCTCGTTGTAATGGAAGGACCATTCTTCGGGGATTTGCAGCGCGCAACGAGTTCCCTCACATCATAATATCCTGCTATACGGCCCGTTTTTAATCACATAAAATGCCGGAGATGTCCGGAAAAGGCCGAAGGTGTACAGAACCCAATGCTCCGTTTGCTCGTTGTAATGGAAGTACCATTTTTGGGGGGTTGGCAGAGAGCAACTGGTTCTTACACATCATAATATCCTGATATACGGCCCATTTTGAAACAATTAAAAAGCCGGAAATATCCGGAAAAGGCCGAAGGTGTACAGAACCCGTTGCTCCGTATGCTCGTTGTAATGGAATTACCATTTTTGGGGGATTGGCAACGCTCAACGCGTTTTTACACATCATAATATCCTGCGATGCGACCCATTTTGAAACTATTAAAAAGCCGAAACTGGTCGGAAAAGGCCGAATAAGTACAAGACAGGATTCTCCGCATGCTCGTTGTAATGGAAGTACCATTCTTCGGGGATTGGCTGCGCGCAACGAGTTCTCTCACATCATAATATCCTGATATACGGCCCATTTTGAAACAATTAAAAAGCCGGAGATGTCCGGAAAAGGCCGAAGGTGTACAGAACCTGATGCTCCGTATGCTCGTTGTAATGGAAGTACCATTCTTCGGGGATTGGCAGCGCGTAACGAGTTCTCTCACATCATAATATCCTGCGATACGACCCATTTTGAAACAATTAAAAAGCCGGAAATGTCCGGAAAATGCCAAAGGTGTACAGAACCCGTTGCTCCGTATGCTCGTTGTAATGGGCGTACCATTTTTCGGGGATTGGCAGCGTGCAGCGAGTTCTCACACCTCATAATATCCTGCGATACGACCCATTTTGAAACTATTAAAAAGCCGAAACTGGTCGGAAAAGGCCGAATACGTACAAAACAGGATTCTCCGCATGCTCGTTGTAATGGATGTACCATTTTTCGGGGATTGGCAGCGCGCAACGAGTTCTCTCACATCATAATATCCTGATATACGGCCCATTTTGAAACAATTAAAAAGCCGGAAATGTCCGGAAAAGGCCGAAGGTGTACAGAACCCGTTTCTCCGTATGCTCGTTGTAATGGGCGTACCATTTTTGGGGGATTTCCAGCGTGCAGCCAGTTCTCACACCTCATAATATCCTGCGATACGACCCATTTTGAAACTATTAAAAAGCCGAAACTGGCCGGAAATGGCCGAATATGCACAAGACAGGATTCTCCGCATGCTCGTTGTAATGGAAGTACCATTCTTCGGGGATAGGCAGCGCGCAACGAGTTCTCTCACACCATAATATCCTGATATACGGCCCATTTTGAAACAATTAAAAAGCCGGAAATGTCCGGAAAAGGCCGAAGGTGTACAGAACCCGTTGCTCCCTCTCCTTGTTGTAATGGAAGTACCATTTTTGGTGGGTTTGCAGAGAGCAACTGGTTCTTACACATCATAATATCCTGATATACGGCCCCTATTGAAGCAATTAAAAAGCCGGAAATGTCCGGAAAAGGCCGAATATGTACCAGACAGGATTCTCGTCATGCTCGTTGAAATGGAAGTACCATTCTTCGGGGATTTGCAGCGCGCAACGAGTTCCCTCACATCATAATATCCTGCTATACGGCCCGTTTTTAATCACATAAAATGCCGGAGATGTCCGGAGAAGGCCGAAGGTGTACAGAACCCAATGCTCCGTTTGCTCGTTGTAAGGGGCGTACCATTTCTCGGGGATTGGCAGCGCGTAACGTGTTCTCTCTCATCATAATATCCTGATAAACGGCACAATTTGAAACAATTAAAAAGCCGGAAATGTCCGGAAAAGGCCGAAGGTGTACAGAACCCGTTGCTCCGTATGCTCGTTGTAGTGTGCGTACCATTTTTCGGGGATTGGCAGCGTGCAGCGAGTTCTCACACCTCATAATATCCTGCGATACGACTCATTTTGAAACTATTAAAAAGCCGAAACTGGCCGGAAAAGGCCGAATATGTACAAGACAGGATTCTCCGCATGCTCGTTGTAATGGAAGTACCATTCTTCGGGGATTGGCTGCGCGCAACGAGTTCTCTCACATCATAATATCCTGCGATACGACCCATTTTGAAACAATTAAAAAGCCGAAACTGGCCGGAAAAGGCCGAAAATGTACAAGACAGGATTCTCCGGATGCTGGTTGTATTGGAAGTACCATTCTTCGGGGATTGGCAGCGCGCACCGTGTTCTCTCACATCATAATATCCTGCTATTCTGCCCGTTTTTGATCACTTAATATGCCGGAAATGTCCGGAAAAGGCCGAAGGTGTACAGAACCTGATGCTCCGTATGCTCGTTGTAAGGGGGCGTACCATTTCTCGGGGATTGGCAGCGCGTAACGTGTTCTCTCACATCATAATATCCTGATATACGGCCCATTTTGAAGCAATTAAAAAGCCGGAAATATCCGGAAAAGGCCGAAGGTGTACAGAACCCGTTGCTCCGTATGCTCGTTGTAATGGGCGTACCATTTTTCGGGGATTTCCAGCGTGCAGCCAGTTCTCACACCTCATAATATCCTGCGATACGAACCATTTTGAAACTATTAAAAAGCCGAAACTGGCCGGAAATGGCCGAATATGTACAAGACAGGATTCTCCGCATGCTCGTTGTAATGGAAGTACCATTCTTCGGGGATTGGCAGCGCGCAACGAGTTCTCTCACATCATAATATCCTGATATACGGCCCATTTTGAAACAATTAAAAAGCCGGAAATGTCCGGAAAAGGCCGAAGGTGTACAGAACCCGTTGCTCCGTATGCTCGTTGTAATGGAAGTACCATTTTTGGGGGGTTGGCAGAGAGCAACTGGTTCTTACACATCATAATATCCTGATATACGGCCCATTTTGAAACAATTAAAAAGCCGGAAATGTCCGGAAAAGGCCGAAGGTGTACAGAACCCGTTGCTCCGTATGCTCGTTGTAATGGGCGTACCATTTTTCGGGGATTGGCAGCGTGCAGCGAGATCTCACACATCATAATATCCTGCGATACGACCCTTTTTGAAACAATTATAAAGCCGGAAAAATCCGGAAAAGGCCGAAGGTGTACAAAACCCGTTGCTCCGTATGCTCGTTGTAATGGAAGGACCATTTTTGGGGGATTGGCAACGCTCAACGCGTTTTTACACATCATAATATCCTGCTATTCGGCCCATTTTTGATCACTTAAAATGCCGGAAATGTCCGGAAAAGGCCGAAGGTGTACAGAACCTGATGCTCCGTATGCTCGTTGTAATGGAAGTACCATTCTTCGGGGATTGGCAGCGCGCAACGAGTTCTCTCACATCATAATATCCTGCGATACGACCCATTTTGAAACAATTAAAAAGCCGGAAATGTCCGGAAAATGCCAAAGGTGTACAGAACCCGTTGCTCCGTATGCTCGTTGTAATGGGCGTACCATTTTTCGGGGATTGGCAGCGTGCAGCGAGTTCTCTCACATCATAATATCCTGCTATACGGCCCGTTTTTAATCACATAAAATGCCGGAGATGTCCGGAAAAGGCCGAAGGTGTACAGAACCTGATGCTCCGTATGCTCGTTGTAATGGAAGTACCATTCTTCGGGGATTGGCACCGCGCAACGAGTTCTCTCACATCATAATATCCCGCGATACGAACCATTTTGAAACAATTAAAAAGTCGGAAATGTCCGGAAAATGCCGAAGGTGTACAGAACCCGTTGCTCCGTATGCTCGTTGTAATGGAAGGACCATTTTTGAGGGATTGGCAGCGTGCAGCGAGTTCTCACACATCATAATATCCTGCGATACGACAAATTTTGAAACAATTAAAACGACGAAACTGGCCGGAAAAGGCCGAATATGTACAAGACAGGATTCTCCGCATGCTCGTTTTATTGGAAGTACCATTCTTCGGGGATTGGCAGCGCGCACAGAGTTCCCTCACATCATAATATCCTGAAATACGGCCCATTTTGAAACAATTAAAAAGCCGGAAATGTCCGGAAAAGGCCGAAGGTGTACAGAACCTGATGCTCCGTATGCTCGTTGTAATGGAAGTACCATTCTTCGGGGATTGGCAGCGCGCAACGAGTTCTCTCACATCATAATATCCTGCGATACGACCCATTTTGAAACAATTAAAAAGCCGGAAATGTCCGGAAAAGACCGAAGGTGTACAGAACCCGTTGCTCCGTATGCTCGTTGTAATGGGTGTACCATTTTTCGGGGATTTCCAGCGTGCAGCCAGTTCTCACACCTCATAATATCCTGCGATACGACCCATTTTGAAACTATTAAAAAGCCGAAACTGGCAGGAAATGGCCGAATATGTACAAGACAGGATCCTCCGCATGCTCGTTGTAATGGAAGTACCATTCTTCGGGGATTGGCAGCGCGCAACGAGTTCTCTCACATTATAATATCCTGCTATACGGCCCATTTTGAAACAATTAAAAAGCCGGAAATGTCCGGAAAAGGCCGAAGTTGTACAGAACCTGATGCTCCGTATGCTCGTTGTAATGGAAGTACCATTCTTCGGGGATTGGCAGCGCGCAACGAGTTCTCTCACATCATAATAACCTGCGATACGACCCATTTTGAAACAATTAAAAAGCCGGAAATGTCCGGAAAAGGCCGAATATGTACAAGACAAGATTCTCCGCATGCTCGTTGTAATGGATGTACCATTCTTCGGGGATTGGCAGCGCGCAACGAGTTCTCTCACATCATAATATCGCGCGATACGACCCATTTTGAAACAATTAAAAAGCCGGAAATGTCCGGAAAATGCCGAAGGTGTACAGAACCCGTTGCTCCGTATGCTCGTTGTAATGGAAGGACCATTTTTGGGGGATTGGCAGCGTGCAGCGAGTTCTCACACCTCATAATATCCTGCGATACGACTCATTTTGAAACTATTAAAAAGGCGAAACTGGCCGGAAAAGGCCGAATATGTACAAGACAGGATTCTCGTCATGCTCGTTGTAATGGAAGTACCATTCTTCGGGGATTTGCTGCGCGCAACGAGTTCCCTCACATCATAATATCCTGCTATACGGCCCGTTTTTAATCACATAAAATGCCGGAGATGTCCGGAAAAGGCCGAAGGTGTACAGAACCCAATGCTCCGTTTGCTCGTTGTAATGGAAGTACCATTTTTGGGGGGTTGGCAGAGAGCAACTGCTTCTTACACATCATAATATCCTGATATACGGCCAATTTTGAAGCAATTAAAAAGCCGGAAATGTCCGGAAAAGGCCGAAGGTGTACAGAACCCGTTGCTCCCTTTGCTTGTTGTAATGGAAGTACCATTTTTGGGGGGTTGGCAGAGAGCAACTGGTTCTTACACATCATAATATCCTGATATACGGCCCCTATTGAAGCAATTAAAAAGCCGGAAATGTCCGGAAAAGGCCGAAGGTGTACAGAACCCGTTGCTCCCTTTGCTTGTTGTAATGGAAGTACCATTTTTGGGGGGTTGGCAGAGAGCAACTGGTTCTTACACATCATAATATCCTGATATACGGCCCATTTTGAAACAATTAAAAAGCCGGAAATATCCGGAAAAGGCCGAAGGTGTACAGAACCCGTTGCTCCGTATGCTCGTTGTAATGGAATTACCATTTTTGGGAGATTGGCAACGCTCAACGCGTTTTTACACATCATAATATCCTGCGATACGACTCATTTTGAAACTATTAAAAAGCCGAAACTGGCCGGAAAAGGCCGAATATGTACAAGACAGGATTCTCCGCATGCTCGTTGTAATGGATGTACCATTCTTCGGGGATTGGCAACGCGCAACGAGTTCTCTCACATCATAATATCGCGCGATACGACCCATTTTGAAACAATTAAAAAGCCGGAAATGTCCGGAAAATGCCGAAGGTGTACAGAACCCGTTGCTCCGTATGCTCGTTGTAATGGAAGCACCATTTTTGGGGGATTGGCAGCGTGCAGCGAGTTCTCACACCTCATAATATCCTGCGATACGACTCATTTTGAAACTATTAAAAAGCCGAAACTGGCCGGAAAAGGCCGAATATGTACAAGACCGGATTCTCGTCATGCTCGTTGTAATGGAAGGACCATTTTTGGGGGATTGGCAACGCTCAACGCGTTTTTACACATCATAATATCATGCTATTCGGCCCATTTTGAAACAATTAAAAAGCCGGAAATGTCCGGAAAAGGCCGAAGGTGTACAGAACCCGTTGCTCCCTTTGCTTGTTGTAATGGAAGTACCATTTTTGGGGGGTTGGCAGAGAGCAACTGGATCTTACACATCATAATATCCTGATATACGGCCCATTTTGAAGCAATTAAAAAGCAGGAAATGTCCGGAAAAGGCCGAAGGTGTACAGAACCCGTTGCTCCGTATGCTCGTTGTAATGGGCGTACCATTTTTCGGGGATTTCCAGCGTGCAGCCAGTTCTCACACCTCATAATATCCTGCGATACGACCCATTTTGAAACTATTAAAAAGCCGAAACTGGCCGGAAATGGCCGAATATGTACAAGACAGGATTCTCCGCATGCTCGTTGTAATGGAAGTACCATTCTTCGGGGATAGGCAGCGCGCAACGAGTTCTCTCACATCATAATATCCTGATATACGGCCCATTTTGAAACAATTAAAAAGCCGGAAATGTCCGGAAAAGGCCGAAGGTGTACAGAACCCGTTGCTCCCTTTGCTTGTTGTAATGGAAGTACCATTTTTGGGGGGTTGGCAGAGAGCAACTGGTTCTTACACATCATAATATCCTGATATACGGCCCCTATTGAAGCAATTAAAAAGCGGCAAATGTCCGGAAAAGGCCGAAGGTGTACAGAACCCGCTGCTTCGTATGCTCGTTGTAATGGGCGTACCATTTTTCGGGGATTTCCAGCGTGCAGCCAGTTCTCACACCTCATAATATCCTGCGATACGACCCATTTTGCAACTATTAAAAAGCCGAAACTGGCCGGAAATGGCCGAATATGAACAAGACAGGATTCTCGTCATGCTCGTTGTAATGGAAGTACCATTCTTCGGGGATTTGCAGCGCGCAACGAGTTCCCTCACATCATAATATCCTGCTATACGGCCCGTTTTTAATCACATAAAATGCCGGAGATGTCCGGAAAAGGCCGAAGGTGTACAGAACCCAATGCTCCGTTTGCTCGTTGTAATGGAAGTACCATTTTTGGGGGGTTGGCAGAGAGCAACTGGTTCTTACACATCATAATATCCTGATATACGGCCCATTTTGAAACAATTAAAAAGCCGGAAATATCCGGAAAAGGCCGAAGGTGTACAGAACCCGTTGCTCCGTATGCTCGTTGTAATGGAATTACCATTTTTGGGGGATTGGCAACGCTCAACGCGTTTTTACACATCATAATATCCTGCGATGCGACCCATTTTGAAACTATTAAAAAGCCGAAACTGGTCGGAAAAGGCCGAATATGTACAAGACAGGATTCTCCGCATGCTCGTTGTAATGGATGTACCATTTTTCGGGGATTGGCAGCGCGCAACGAGTTCTCTCACATCATAATATCCTGCGATACGACTCATTTTGAAACTATTAAAAAGCCGAAACTGGCCGGAAAAGGACGAATATGTACAAGACAGGATTCTCCGCATGCTCGTTGTAATGGAAGTACCATTCTTCGGGGATTGGCTGCGCGCAACGAGTTCTCTCACATCATAATATCCTGCGATACGACCCATTTTGAAACAATTAAAAAGCCGAAACTGGCCGGAAAAGGCCGAAAATGTACAAGACAGGATTCTCCGGATGCTGGTTGTATTGGAAGTACCATTCTTCGGGGATTGGCAGCGCGCACCGTGTTCTCTCACATCATAATATGATGCTATTCTGCCCGTTTTTGATCACTTAATATGCCGGAAATGTCCGGAAAAGGCCGAAGGTGTACAGAACCTGATGCTCCGTATGCTCGTTGTAAGGGGCGTACCATTTCTCGGGGATTGGCAGCGCGTAACGTGTTCTCTCACATCATAATATCCTGATAAACGGCACATTTTGAAACAATTAAAAAGCCGGAAATGTCCGGAAAAGGCCGAAGGTGTACAGAACCCGTTGCTCCGTATGCTCGTTGTAGTGGGCGTACCATTTTTCGGGGATTGGCAGCGTGCAGCGAGATCTCAAACATCATAATATCCTGCGATACGACCCTTTTTGAAACAATTAAAAAGCCGGTAATATCCGGAAAAGGCCGAAGGTGTACAGAACCCGTTGCTCCGTATGCTCGTTGTAATGGAAGGACCATTCTTCGGGGATTTGCAGCGCGCAACGAGTTCCCTCACATCATAATATCCTGCTATACAGCCCGTTTTTAATCACATAAAATGCCGGAGATGTCCGGAAAAGGCCGAAGGTGTACAGAACCCAATGCTCCGTTTGCTCGTTGTAATGGAAGTACCATTTTTGGGGGGTTGGCAGAGAGCAACTGGTTCTTACACATCATAATATCCTGATATACGGCCCATTTTGAAACAATTAAAAAGCCGGAAATATCCGGAAAAGGCCGAAGGTGTACAGAACCCGTTGCTCCGTATGCTCGTTGTAATGGAATTACCATTTTTGGGGGATTGGCAACGCTCAACGCGTTTTTACACATCATAATATCCTGCGATGCGACCCATTTTGAAACTATTAAAAAGCCGAAACTGGTCGGAAAAGGCCGAATAAGTACAAGACAGGATTCTCCGCATGCTCGTTGTAATGGAAGTACCATTCTTCGGGGATTGGCTGCGCGCAACGAGTTCTCTCACATCATAATATCCTGATATACGGCCCATTTTGAAACAATTAAAAAGCCGGAGATGTCCGGAAAAGGCCGAAGGTGTACAGAACCTGATGCTCCGTATGCTCGTTGTAATGGAAGTACCATTCTTCGGGGATTGGCAGCGCGCAACGAGTTCTCTCACATCATAATATCCTGCGATACGACCCATTTTGAAACAATTAAAAAGCCGGAAATGTCCGGAAAATGCCAAAGGTGTACAGAACCCGTTGCTCCGTATGCTCGTTGTAATGGGCGTACCATTTTTCGGGGATTGGCAGCGTGCAGCGAGTTCTCACACCTCATAATATCCTGCGATACGACCCATTTTGAAACTATTAAAAAGCCGAAACTGGTCGGAAAAGGCCGAATACGTACAAAACAGGATTCTCCGCATGCTCGTTGTAATGGATGTACCATTTTTCGGGGATTGGCAGCGCGCAACGAGTTCTCTCACATCATAATATCCTGATATACGGCCCATTTTGAAACAATTAAAAAGCCGGAAATGTCCGGAAAAGGCCGAAGGTGTACAGAACCCGTTTCTCCGTATGCTCGTTGTAATGGGCGTACCATTTTTGGGGGATTTCCAGCGTGCAGCCAGTTCTCACACCTCATAATATCCTGCGATACGACCCATTTTGAAACTATTAAAAAGCCGAAACTGGCCGGAAATGGCCGAATATGCACAAGACAGGATTCTCCGCATGCTCGTTGTAATGGAAGTACCATTCTTCGGGGATAGGCAGCGCGCAACGAGTTCTCTCACATCATAATATCCTGATATACGGCCCATTTTGAAACAATTAAAAAGCCGGAAATGTCCGGAAAAGGCCGAAGGTGTACAGAACCCGTTGCTCCCTCTCCTTGTTGTAATGGAAGTACCATTTTTGGTGGGTTTGCAGAGAGCAACTGGTTCTTACACATCATAATATCCTGATATACGGCCCCTATTGAAGCAATTAAAAAGCCGGAAATGTCCGGAAAAGGCCGAAGGTGTACAGAACCCGTTGCTCCGTATGCTCGTTGTAATGGAATTACCATTTTTGGGGGATTGGCAACGCTCAACGCGTTTTTACACATCATAATATCCTGCGATACGACTCATTTTGAAACTATTAAAAAGCCGAAACTGGCCGGAAAAGGCCGAATATGTACCAGACAGGATTCTCGTCATGCTCGTTGAAATGGAAGTACCATTCTTCGGGGATTTGCAGCGCGCAACGAGTTCCCTCACATCATAATATCCTGCTATACGGCCCGTTTTTAATCACATAAAATGCCGGAGATGTCCGGAGAAGGCCGAAGGTGTACAGAACCCAATGCTCCGTTTGCTCGTTGTAAGGGGCGTACCATTTCTCGGGGATTGGCAGCGCGTAACGTGTTCTCTCTCATCATAATATCCTGATAAACGGCACAATTTGAAACAATTAAAAAGCCGGAAATGTCCGGAAAAGGCCGAAGGTGTACAGAACCCGTTGCTCCGTATGCTCGTTGTAGTGTGCGTACCATTTTTCGGGGATTGGCAGCGTGCAGCGAGTTCTCACACCTCATAATATCCTGCGATACGACTCATTTTGAAACTATTAAAAAGCCGAAACTGGCCGGAAAAGGCCGAATATGTACAAGACAGGATTCTCCGCATGCTCGTTGTAATGGAAGTACCATTCTTCGGGGATTGGCTGCGCGCAACGAGTTCTCTCACATCATAATATCCTGCGATACGACCCATTTTGAAACAATTAAAAAGCCGAAACTGGCCGGAAAAGGCCGAAAATGTACAAGACAGGATTCTCCGGATGCTGGTTGTATTGGAAGTACCATTCTTCGGGGATTGGCAGCGCGCACCGTGTTCTCTCACATCATAATATCCTGCTATTCTGCCCGTTTTTGATCACTTAATATGCCGGAAATGTCCGGAAAAGGCCGAAGGTGTACAGAACCTGATGCTCCGTATGCTCGTTGTAAGGGGCGTACCATTTCTCGGGGATTGGCAGCGCGTAACGTGTTCTCTCACATCATAATATCCTGATATACGGCCCATTTTGAAGCAATTAAAAAGCCGGAAATATCCGGAAAAGGCCGAAGGTGTACAGAACCCGTTGCTCCGTATGCTCGTTGTAATGGGCGTACCATTTTTCGGGGATTTCCAGCGTGCAGCCAGTTCTCACACCTCATAATATCCTGCGATACGAACCATTTTGAAACTATTAAAAAGCCGAAACTGGCCGGAAATGGCCGAATATGTACAAGACAGGATTCTCCGCATGCTCGTTGTAATGGAAGTACCATTCTTCGGGGATTGGCAGCGCGCAACGAGTTCTCTCACATCATAATATCCTGATATACGGCCCATTTTGAAACAATTAAAAAGCCGGAAATGTCCGGAAAAGGCCGAAGGTGTACAGAACCCGTTGCTCCCTTTGCTTGTTGTAATGGAAGTACCATTTTTGGGGGGTTGGCAGAGAGCAACTGGTTCTTACACATCATAATATCCTGATATACGGCCCCTATTGAAGCAATTAAAAAGCCGGAAATGTCCGGAAAAGGCCGAAGGTGCACAGAACCCGCTGCTCCGTATGCTCGTTGTAATGGGCGTACCATTTTTCGGGGATTTCCAGCGTGCAGCCAGTTCTCACACCTCATAATATCCTGCGATACGACCCATTTTGAAACTATTAAAAAGCCGAAACTGGCCGGAAATGGCCGAATATGTACAAGACAGGATTCTCCGCATGGTCGTTGTAATGGAAGTACCATTCTTCGGGGATTGGCAGCGCTCAGCGAATTCTTTCACATCATAATATCCTGCTATACGGCCCGTTTTTAATCACATAAAATGCCGGAGATGTCCGGAAAAGGCCGAAGGTGTACAGAACCCAATGCTCCGTTTGCTCGTTGTAATGGAAGTACCATTTTTGGGGGGTTGGCAGAGAGCAACTGGTTCTTACACATCATAATATCCTGATATACGGCCCATTTTGAAACAATTAAAAAGCCGGTAATATCCGGAAAAGGCCGAAGGTGTACAGAACCCGTTGCTCCGTATGCTCGTTGTAATGGAAGGACCATTTTTGGGGGATTGGCAGCGTGCAGCGAGTTCTCACACCTCATAATATCCTGCGAAACGACTCATTTTGAAACTATTAAAATGCAGAAACTTGCCGGAAAAGGCCGAATATGTACAAGACAGGATTCTCCGCATGCTCGTTGTAATGGAAGTACCATTCTTCGGGGATTGGCTGCGCGCAACGAGTTCTCTCACATCATAATATCCTGCGATACGACCCATTTTGAAACAATTAAAAAGCCGAAACTGGCCGGAAAAGGCCGAAAATGTACAAGACAGGATTCTCCGGATGCTGGTTGTATTGGAAGTACCATTCTTCGGGGATTGGCAGCGCGCACCGTGTTCTCTCACATCATAATATCCTGCTATTCTGCCCGTTTTTGATCACTTAATATGCCGGAAATGTCCGGAAAAGGCCGAAGGTGTACAGAACCTGATGCTCCGTATGCTCGTTGTAAGGGGCGTACCATTCCTCGGGGATTGGCAGCGCGTAACGTGTTCTCTCACATCATAATATCCTGATATACGGCCCATTTTGAAGCAATTAAAAAACCGGAAATATCCGGAAAAGGCCGAAGGTGTACAGAACCCGTTGCTCCGTATGCTCGTTGTAATGGGCGTACCATTTTTCGGGGATTTCCAGCGTGCAGCCAGTTCTCACACCTCATAATATCCTGCGATACGAACCATTTTGAAACTATTAAAAAGCCGAAACCGGCCGGAAATGGCCGAATATGTACAAGACAGGATTCTCCGCATGCTCGTTGTAATGGAAGTACCATTCTTCGGGGATTGGCAGCGCGCAACGAGTTCTCTCACATCATAATATCCTGATATACGGCCCATTTTCAAACAATTAAAAAGCCGGAAATGTCCGGAAAAGGCCGAAGGTGTACAGAACCCGTTGCTCCCTTTGCTTGTTGTAATGGAAGTACCATTTTTGGGGGGTTGGCAGAGAGCAACTGGTTCTTACACATCATAATATCCTGATATACGGCCCCTATTGAAGCAATTAAAAAGCCGGAAATGTCCGGAAAAGGCCGAAGGTGTACAGAACCCGCTGCTCCGTATGCTCGTTGTAATGGGCGTACCATTTTTCGGGGATTTCCAGCGTGCAGCCAGTTCTCACACCTCATAATATCCTGCGATACGACCCATTTTGAAACTATTAAAAAGCCGAAACTGGCCGGAAATGGCCGAATATGTACAAGACAGGATTCTCCGCATGCTCGTTGTAATGGAAGTACCATTCTTCGGGGATTGGCAGCGCGCAACGAGTTCTCTCACATCATAATATCCTGATATACGGCCCATTTTGAAACAATTAAAAAGCCGGAAATGTCCGGAAAAGGCCGAAGGTGTACAGAACCTGATGCTCCGCATGCTCGTTGTAATGGAAGTACCATTCTTCGGGGATTGGCAGCGCGCAACGAGTTCTCTCACATCATAATATCCTGATATACGGCCCATTTTGAAACAATTAAAAAGCCGGAAATGTCCGGAAAAGGCCGAAGGTGTACAGAACCTGATGCTCCGTATGCACGTTGAAATGGAAGGACTATTTTTGGGGGATTGGCAGCGTGCAGCGAGTTCTCACACCTCATAATATCCTGCGAAACGACTCATTTTGAAACTATTAAAAAGCCGAAACTGGCCGGAAAAGGCCGAATATGTACAAGACAGGATTCTCCGCATGCTCGTTGTAATGGATGTACCATTCTTCGGGGATTGGCAACGCGCAACGAGTTCTCTCACATCATAATATCGCGCGATACGACCCATTTTGAAACAATTAAAAAGCCGGAAATGTCCGGACTATGCCGAAGGTGTACAGAACCCGTTGCTCCGTATGCTCGTTGTAATGGAAGGACCATTTTTGGGGGATTGGCAGCGTGCAGCGAGTTCTCACACCTCATAATATCCTGCGATACGACTCATTTTGAAACTATTAAAAAGCCGAAACTGGCCGGAAAAGGCCGAATATGTACAAGACCGGATTCTCGTCATGCTCGTTGTAATGGAAGGACCATTTTTGGGGGATTGGCAACGCTCAACGCGTTTTTACACATCATAATATCATGCTATTCGGCCCATTTTTGATCACTTAAAATGCCGGAAATGTCCGGAAAAGGCCGAAGATGTACAGAACCTGATGCTCCGTATGCTCGTTGTAAGGGGCGTACCATTTCTCGGGGATTGGCAGCGTGTAACGAGTTATCTCATATCATAATATCCTGAAATACGGCCCATTTTGAAACAATTAAAAAGCCGGAAATGTCCGGAAAAGGCCGAAGGTGTTCAGAACCTGATGCTCCGTATGCTCGTTGTAATGGAAGTACCATTCTTCGGGGATTGGCAGCGCGCAACGAGTTCTCTCACATCATAATATCCTGCGATACGACCCATTTTGAAACAATTAAAAAGCCGGAAATGTCCGGAAAATGCCAAAGGTATACAGAACCCGTTGCTCCGTATGCTCGTTGTAATTGGCGTACCATTTTTCGGGGATTGGCAGCGTGCAGCGAGTTCTCACACCTCATAATATCCTGCGATACGACCCATTTTGAAACTATTAAAAAGCCGAAACTGGTCGGAAAAGGCCGAATATGCACAAGACAGGATTCTCCGCATGCTCGTTGTAATGGATGTACCATTTTTCGGGGATTGGCAGCGCGCAACGAGTTCTCTCACATCATAATATCCTGATATACGGCCCATTTTGAAACAATTAAAAAGCCGGAAATGTCCGGAAAAGGCCGAAGGTGTACAGAACCCGTTGCTCCCTTTGCTTGTTGTAATGGAAGTACCATTTTTGGGGGGTTGGCAGAGAGCAACTGGATCTTACACATCATAATATCCTGATATACGGCCCATTTTGAAGCAATTAAAAAGCAGGAAATGTCCGGAAAAGGCCGAAGGTGTACAGAACCCGTTGCTCCGTATGCTCGTTGTAATGGGCGTACCATTTTTCGGGGATTTCCAGCGTGCAGCCAGTTCTCACACCTCATAATATCCTGCGATACGACCCATTTTGAAACTATTAAAAAGCCGAAACTGGCCGGAAATGGCCGAATATGTACAAGACAGGATTCTCCGCATGCTCGTTGTAATGGAAGTACCATTCTTCGGGGATAGGCAGCGCGCAACGAGTTCTCTCACATCATAATATCCTGATATACGGCCCATTTTGAAACAATTAAAAAGCCGGAAATGTCCGGAAAAGGCCGAAGGTGTACAGAACCCGTTGCTCCCTTTGCTTGTTGTAATGGAAGTACCATTTTTGGGGGGTTGGCAGAGAGCAACTGGTTCTTACACATCATAATATCCTGATATACGGCCCCTATTGAAGCAATTAAAAAGCGGCAAATGTCCGGAAAAGGCCGAAGGTGTACAGAACCCGCTGCTCCGTATGCTCGTTGTAATGGGCGTACCATTTTTCGGGGATTTCCAGCGTGCAGCCAGTTCTCACACCTCATAATATCCTGCGATACGACCCATTTTGCAACTATTAAAAAGCCGAAACTGGCCGGAAATGGACGAATATGTACAAGACAGGATTCTCGTCATGCTCGTTGTAATGGAAGTACCATTCTTCGGGGATTTGCAGCGCGCAACGAGTTCCCTCACATCATAATATCCTGCTATACGGCCCGTTTTTAATCACATAAAATGCCGGAGATGTCCGGAAAAGGCCGAAGGTGTACAGAACCCGCTGCTCCGTATGCTCGTTGTAATGGGCGTACCATTTTTCGGGGATTTCCAGCGTGCAGCCAGTTCTCACACCTCATAATATCCTGCGATACGACCCATTTTGAAACTATTAAAAAGCCGAAACTGGCCGGAAATGGCCGAATATGTACAAGACAGGATTCTCCGCATGCTCGTTGTAATGGAAGTACCATTCTTCGGGGATTGGCAGCGCGCAACGAGTTCTCTCACATCATAATATCCTGATATACGGCCCATTTTGAAACAATTAAAAAGCCGGAAATGTCCGGAAAAGGCCGAAGGTGTACAGAACCTGATGCTCCGCATGCTCGTTGTAATGGAAGTACCATTCTTCGGGGATTGGCAGCGCGCAACGAGTTCTCTCACATCATAATATCCTGATATACGGCCCATTTTGAAACAATTAAAAAGCCGGAAATGTCCGGAAAAGGCCGAAGGTGTACAGAACCTGATGCTCCGTATGCACGTTGAAATGGAAGGACTATTTTTGGGGGATTGGCAGCGTGCAGCGAGTACTCACACCTCATAATATCCTGCGAAACGACTCATTTTGAAACTATTAAAAAGCCGAAACTGGCCGGAAAAGGCCGAATATGTACAAGACAGGATTCTCCGCATGCTCGTTGTAATGGATGTACCATTCTTCGGGGATTGGCAACGCGCAACGAGTTCTCTCACATCATAATATCGCGCGATACGACCCATTTTGAAACAATTAAAAAGCCGGAAATGTCCTGAAAATGCCGAAGGTGTACAGAACCCGTTGCTCCGTATGCTCGTTGTAATGGAAGGACCATTTTTGGGGGATTGGCAGCGTGCAGCGAGTTCTCACACCTCATAATATCCTGCGATACGACTCATTTTGAAACTATTAAAAAGCCGAAACTGGCCGGAAAAGGCCGAATATGTACAAGACCGGATTCTCGTCATGCTCGTTGTAATGGAAGGACCATTTTTGGGGGATTGGCAACGCTCAACGCGTTTTTACACATCATAATATCATGCTATTCGGCCCATTTTTGATCACTTAAAATGCCGGAAATGTCCGGAAAAGGCCGAAGATGTACAGAACCTGATGCTCCGTATGCTCGTTGTAAGGGGCGTACCATTTCTCGGGGATTGGCAGCGCGTAACGAGTTATCTCATATCATAATATCCTGAAATACGGCCCATTTTGATCACTTAAAATGCCGGAGATGTCCGGAAAAGGCCGAAGGTGTACAGAACCCAATGCTCCGTTTGCTCGTTGTAATGGAAGTACCATTTTTGGGGGGTTGGCAGAGAGCAACTGGTTCTTACACATCATAATATCCTGATATACGGCCCATTTTGAAACAATTAAAAAGCCGGAAATATCCGGAAAAGGCCGGAGGTGTACAGAACCCGTTGCTCCGTATGCTCGTTGTAATGGAATTACCATTTTTGGGGGATTGGCAACGCTCAACGCGTTTTTACACATCATAATATCCTGCGATGCGACCCATTTTGAAACTATTAAAAAGCCGAAACTGGTCGGAAAAGGCCGAATATGTACAAGACAGGATTCTCCGCATGCTCGTTGTAATGGATGTACCATTTTTCGGGGATTGGCAGCGCGCAACGAGTTCTCTCACATCATAATATCCTGCGATACGACTCATTTTGAAACTATTAAAAAGCCGAAACTGGCCGGAAAAGGACGAATATGTACAAGACAGGATTCTCCGCATGCTCGTTGTAATGGAAGTACCATTCTTCGGGGATTGGCTGCGCGCAACGAGTTCTCTCACATCATAATATCCTGCGATACGACCCATTTTGAAACAATTAAAAAGCCGAAACTGGCCGGAAAAGGCCGAAAATGTACAAGACAGGATTCTCCGGATGCTGGTTGTATTGGAAGTACCATTCTTCGGGGATTGGCAGCGCGCACCGTGTTCTCTCACATCATAATATGATGCTATTCTGCCCGTTTTTGATCACTTAATATGCCGGAAATGTCCGGAAAAGGCCGAAGGTGTACAGAACCTGATGCTCCGTATGCTCGTTGTAAGGGGCGTACCATTTCTCGGGGATTGGCAGCGCGTAACGTGTTCTCTCACATCATAATATCCTGATAAACGGCACATTTTGAAACAATTAAAAAGCCGGAAATGTCCGGAAAAGGCCGAAGGTGTACAGAACCCGTTGCTCCGTATGCTCGTTGTAGTGGGCGTACCATTTTTCGGGGATTGGCAGCCTGCAGCGAGATCTCAAACATCATAATATCCTGCGATACGACCCTTTTTGAAACAATTAAAAAGCCGGTAATATCCGGAAAAGGCCGAAGGTGTACAGAACCCGTTGCTCCGTATGCTCGTTGTAATGGAAGTACCATTTTTGGGGGATTGGCAGCGTGCAGCGAGTTCTCACACCTCATAATATCCTGCGAAACGACTCATTTTGAAACTATTAAAATGCCGAAACTTGCCGGAAAAGGCCGAATAAGTACAAGACAGGATTCTCCGCATGCTCGTTGTAATGGAAGTACCATTCTTCGGGGATTGGCTGCGCGCAACGAGTTCTCTCACATCATAATATCCTGATATACGGCCCATTTTGAAACAATTAAAAAGCCGGAGATGTCCGGAAAAGGCCGAAGGTGTACAGAACCTGATGCTCCGTATGCTCGTTGTAATGGAAGTACCATTCTTCGGGGATTGGCAGCGCGCAACGAGTTCTCTCACATCATAATATCCTGCGATACGACCCATTTTGAAACAATTAAAAAGCCGGAAATGTCCGGAAAATGCCAAAGGTGTACAGAACCCGTTGCTCCGTATGCTCGTTGTAATGGGCGTACCATTTTTCGGGGATTGGCAGCGTGCAGCGAGTTCTCACACCTCATAATATCCTGCGATACGACCCATTTTGAAACTATTAAAAAGCCGAAACTGGTCGGAAAAGGCCGAATACGTACAAAACAGGATTCTCCGCATGCTCGTTGTAATGGATGTACCATTTTTCGGGGATTGGCAGCGCGCAACGAGTTCTCTCACATCGTAATATCCTGATATACGGCCCATTTTGAAACAATTAAAAAGCCGGAAATGTCCGGAAAAGGCCGAAGGTGTACAGAACCCGTTTCTCCGTATGCTCGTTGTAATGGGCGTACCATTTTTGGGGGATTTCCAGCGTGCAGCCAGTTCTCACACCTCATAATATCCTGCGATACGACCCATTTTGAAACTATTAAAAAGCCGAAACTGGCCGGAAATGGCCGAATATGTACAAGACAGGATTCTCCGCATGCTCGTTGTAATGGAAGTACCATTCTTCGGGGATAGGCAGCGCGCAACGAGTTCTCTCACATCATAATATCCTGATATACGGCCCATTTTGAAACAATTAAAAAGCCGGAAATGTCCGGAAAAGGCCGAAGGTGTACAGAACCCGTTGCTCCCTCTCCTTGTTGTAATGGAAGTACCATTTTTGGGGGGTTGGCAGAGAGCAACTGGTTCTTACACATCATAATATCCTGATATACGGCCCCTATTGAAGCAATTAAAAAGCCGGAAATGTCCGGAAAAGGCCGAAGGTGTACAGAACACGTTGCTCCGTATGCTCGTTGTAATGGAATTACCATTTTTGGGGGATTGGCAACGCTCAACGCGTTTTTACACATCATAATATCCTGCGATACGACTCATTTTGAAACTATTAAAAAGCCGAAACTGGCCGGAAAAGGCCGAATATGTACCAGACAGGATTCTCGTCATGCTCGTTGAAATGGAAGTACCATTCTTCGGGGATTTGCAGCGCGCAACGAGTTCCCTCACATCATAATATCCTGCTATACGGCCCGTTTTTAATCACATAAAATGCCGGAGATGTCCGGAGAAGGCCGAAGGTGTACAGAACCCAATGCTCCGTTTGCTCGTTGTAATGGGCGTACCATTTTTGGGGGATTTCCAGCGTGCAGCCAGTTCTCACACCTCATAATATCCTGCGATACGACCCATTTTGAAACTATTAAAAAGCCGAAACTGGCCGGAAATGGCCGAATATGTACAAGACAGGATTCTCCGCATGGTCGTTGTAATGGAAGTACCATTCTTCGGGGATAGGCAGCGCGCAACGAGTTCTCTCACATCATAATATCCTGATATACGGCCCATTTTGAAACAATTAAAAAGCCGGAAATGTCCGGAAAAGGCCGAAGGTGTACAGAACCCGTTGCTCCCTCTCCTTGTTGTAATGGAAGTACCATTTTTGGGGGGTTGGCAGAGAGCAACTGGTTCTTACACATCATAATATCCTGATATACGGCCCCTATTGAAGCAATTAAAAAGCCGGAAATGTCCGGAAAAGGCCGAAGGTGTACAGAACCCGTTGCTCCGTATGCTCGTTGTAATGGAATTACCATTTTTGTGGGATTGGCAACGCTCAACGCGTTTTTACACATCATAATATCCTGCTATTCGGCCCATTTTTGATCACTTAAAATGCCGGAAATGTCCGGAAAAGGCCGAAGGTGTACAGAAGCTGATGCTCCGTATGCTCGTTGTAAGGGGCGTACCATTCCTCGGGGATTGGCAGCGCGTAACGTGTTCTCTCTCATCATAATATCCTGATAAACGGCACATTTTGAAACAATTAAAAAGCCGGAAATGTCCGGAAAAGGCCGAAGGTGTACAGAACCCGTTGCTCCGTATGCTCGTTGTAGTGGGCGTACCATTTTTCGGGGATTGGCAGCGTGCAGCGAGTTCTCACACCTCATAATATCCTGCGATACGACTCATTTTGAAACTATTAAAAAGCCGAAACTGGCCGGAAAAGGCCGAATATGTACAAGACAGGATTCTCCGCATGCTCGTTGTAATGGAAGTACCATTCTTCGGGGATTGGCTGCGCGCAACAAGTTCTCTCACATCATAATATCCTGCGATACGACCCATTTTGAAACAATTAAAAAGCCGAAACTGGCCGGAAAAGGCCGAAAATGTACAAGACAGGATTCTCCGGATGCTGGTTGTATTGGAAGTACCATTCTTCGGGGATTGGCAGCGCGCACCGTGTTCTCTCACATCATAATATCCTGCTATTCTGCCCGTTTTTGATCACTTAATATGCCGGAAATGTCCGGAAAAGGCCGAAGGTGTACAGAACCTGATGCTCCGTATGCTCGTTGTAAGGGGCGTACCATTTCTCGGGGATTGGCAGCGCGTAACGTGTTCTCTCACATCATAATATCCTGATATACGGCCCATTTTGAAGCAATTAAAAAGCCGGAAATATCCGGAAAAGGCCGAAGGTGTACAGAACCCGTTGCTCCGTATGCTCGTTGTAATGGGCGTACCATTTTTCGGGGATTTCCAGCGTGCAGCCAGTTCTCACACCTCATAATATCCTGCGATACGAACCATTTTGAAACTATTAAAAAGCCGAAACTGGCCGGAAATGGCCGAATATGTACAAGACAGGATTCTCCGCATGCTCGTTGTAATGGAAGTACCATTCTTCGGGGATTGGCAGCGCGCAACGAGTTCTCTCACATCATAATATCCTGATATACGGCCCATTTTGAAACAATTAAAAAGCCGGAAATGTCCGGAAAAGGCCGAAGGTGTACAGAACCCGTTGCTCCCTTTGCTTGTTGTAATGGAAGTACCATTTTTGGGGGGTTGGCAGAGAGCAACTGGTTCTTACACATCATAATATCCTGATATACGGCCCCTATTGAAGCAATTAAAAAGCCGCAAATGTCCGGAAAAGGCCGAAGGTGTACAGAACCCGCTGCTCCGTATGCTCGTTGTAATGGGCGTACCATTTTTCGGGGATTTCCAGCGTGCAGCCAGTTCTCACACCTCATAATATCCTGCGATACGACCCATTTTGAAACTATTAAAAAGCCGAAACTGGCCGGAAATGGCCGAATATGTACAAGACAGGATTCTCCGCATGGTCGTTGTAATGGAAGTACCATTCTTCGGGGATTGGCAGCGCGCAGCGAATTCTTTCACATCATAATATCCTGCTATACGGCCCGTTTTTAATCACATAAAATGCCGGAGATGTCCGGAAAAGGCCGAAGGTGTACAGAACCCAATGCTCCGTTTGCTCGTTGTAATGGAAGTACCATTTTTGGGGGGTTGGCAGAGAGCAACTGGTTCTTACACATCATAATATCCTGATATACGGCCCATTTTGAAACAATTAAAAAGCCGGTAATATCCGGAAAAGGCCGAAGGTGTACAGAACCCAATGCTCCGTTTGCTCGTTGTAATGGAAGTACCATTTTTGGGGGGTTGGCAGAGAGCAACTGGTTCTTACACATCATAATATCCTGATATACGGCCCATTTTGAAACAATTAAAAAGCCGGAAATATCCGGAAAAGGCCGGAGGTGTACAGAACCCGTTGCTCCGTATGCTCGTTGTAATGGAATTACCATTTTTGGGGGATTGGCAACGCTCAACGCGTTTTTACACATCATAATATCCTGCGATGCGACCCATTTTGAAACTATTAAAAAGCCGAAACTGGTCGGAAAAGGCCGAATATGTACAAGACAGGATTCTCCGCATGCTCGTTGTAATGGATGTACCATTTTTCGGGGATTGGCAGCGCGCAACGAGTTCTCTCACATCATAATATCCTGCGATACGACTCATTTTGAAACTATTAAAAAGCCGAAACTGGCCGGAAAAGGACGAATATGTACAAGACAGGATTCTCGTCATGCTCGTTGTAATGGAAGTACCATTCTTCGGGGATTTGCAGCGCGCAACGAGTTCCCTCACATCATAATATCCTGCTATACGGCCCGTTTTTAATCACATAAAATGCCGGAGATGTCCGGAAAAGGCCGAAGGTGTACAGAACCCGCTGCTCCGTATGCTCGTTGTAATGGGCGTACCATTTTTCGGGGATTTCCAGCGTGCAGCCAGTTCTCACACCTCATAATATCCTGCGATACGACCCATTTTGAAACTATTAAAAAGCCGAAACTGGCCGGAAATGGCCGAATATGTACAAGACAGGATTCTCCGCATGCTCGTTGTAATGGAAGTACCATTCTTCGGGGATTGGCAGCGCGCAACGAGTTCTCTCACATCATAATATCCTGATATACGGCCCATTTTGAAACAATTAAAAAGCCGGAAATGTCCGGAAAAGGCCGAAGGTGTACAGAACCTGATGCTCCGCATGCTCGTTGTAATGGAAGTACCATTCTTCGGGGATTGGCAGCGCGCAACGAGTTCTCTCACATCATAATATCCTGATATACGGCCCATTTTGAAACAATTAAAAAGCCGGAAATGTCCGGAAAAGGCCGAAGGTGTACAGAACCTGATGCTCCGTATGCACGTTGAAATGGAAGGACTATTTTTGGGGGATTGGCAGCGTGCAGCGAGTACTCACACCTCATAATATCCTGCGAAACGACTCATTTTGAAACTATTAAAAAGCCGAAACTGGCCGGAAAAGGCCGAATATGTACAAGACAGGATTCTCCGCATGCTCGTTGTAATGGATGTACCATTCTTCGGGGATTGGCAACGCGCAACGAGTTCTCTCACATCATAATATCGCGCGATACGACCCATTTTGAAACAATTAAAAAGCCGGAAATGTCCTGAAAATGCCGAAGGTGTACAGAACCCGTTGCTCCGTATGCTCGTTGTAATGGAAGGACCATTTTTGGGGGATTGGCAGCGTGCAGCGAGTTCTCACACCTCATAATATCCTGCGATACGACTCATTTTGAAACTATTAAAAAGCCGAAACTGGCCGGAAAAGGCCGAATATGTACAAGACCGGATTCTCGTCATGCTCGTTGTAATGGAAGGACCATTTTTGGGGGATTGGCAACGCTCAACGCGTTTTTACACATCATAATATCATGCTATTCGGCCCATTTTTGATCACTTAAAATGCCGGAAATGTCCGGAAAAGGCCGAAGATGTACAGAACCTGATGCTCCGTATGCTCGTTGTAAGGGGCGTACCATTTCTCGGGGATTGGCAGCGCGTAACGAGTTATCTCATATCATAATATCCTGAAATACGGCCCATTTTGATCACTTAAAATGCCGGAGATGTCCGGAAAAGGCCGAAGGTGTACAGAACCCAATGCTCCGTTTGCTCGTTGTAATGGAAGTACCATTTTTGGGGGGTTGGCAGAGAGCAACTGGTTCTTACACATCATAATATCCTGATATACGGCCCATTTTGAAACAATTAAAAAGCCGGAAATATCCGGAAAAGGCCGGAGGTGTACAGAACCCGTTGCTCCGTATGCTCGTTGTAATGGAATTACCATTTTTGGGGGATTGGCAACGCTCAACGCGTTTTTACACATCATAATATCCTGCGATGCGACCCATTTTGAAACTATTAAAAAGCCGAAACTGGTCGGAAAAGGCCGAAAATGTACAAGACAGGATTCTCCGCATGCTCGTTGTAATGGATGTACCATTTTTCGGGGATTGGCAGCGCGCAACGAGTTCTCTCACATCATAATATCCTGCGATACGACTCATTTTGAAACTATTAAAAAGCCGAAACTGGCCGGAAAAGGACGAATATGTACAAGACAGGATTCTCCGCATGCTCGTTGTAATGGAAGTACCATTCTTCGGGGATTGGCTGCGCGCAACGAGTTCTCTCACATCATAATATCCTGCGATACGACCCATTTTGAAACAATTAAAAAGCCGAAACTGGCCGGAAAAGGCCGAAAATGTACAAGACAGGATTCTCCGGATGCTGGTTGTATTGGAAGTACCATTCTTCGGGGATTGGCAGCGCGCACCGTGTTCTCTCACATCATAATATGATGCTATTCTGCCCGTTTTTGATCACTTAATATGCCGGAAATGTCCGGAAAAGGCCGAAGGTGTACAGAACCTGATGCTCCGTATGCTCGTTGTAAGGGGCGTACCATTTCTCGGGGATTGGCAGCGCGTAACGTGTTCTCTCACATCATAATATCCTGATAAACGGCACATTTTGAAACAATTAAAAAGCCGGAAATGTCCGGAAAAGGCCGAAGGTGTACAGAACCCGTTGCTCCGTATGCTCGTTGTAGTGGGCGTACCATTTTTCGGGGATTGGCAGCGTGCAGCGAGATCTCAAACATCATAATATCCTGCGATACGACCCTTTTTGAAACAATTAAAAAGCCGGTAATATCCGGAAAAGGCCGAAGGTGTACAGAACCCGTTGCTCCGTATGCTCGTTGTAATGGAAGTACCATTTTTGGGGGATTGGCAGCGTGCAGCGAGTTCTCACACCTCATAATATCCTGCGAAACGACTCATTTTGAAACTATTAAAATGCCGAAACTTGCCGGAAAAGGCCGAATAAGTACAAGACAGGATTCTCCGCATGCTCGTTGTAATGGAAGTACCATTCTTCGGGGATTGGCTGCGCGCAACGAGTTCTCTCACATCATAATATCCTGATATACGGCCCATTTTGAAACAATTAAAAAGCCGGAGATGTCCGGAAAAGGCCGAAGGTGTACAGAACCTGATGCTCCGTATGCTCGTTGTAATGGAAGTACCATTCTTCGGGGATTGGCAGCGCGCAACGAGTTCTCTCACATCATAATATCCTGCGATACGACCCATTTTGAAACAATTAAAAAGCCGGAAATGTCCGGAAAATGCCAAAGGTGTACAGAACCCGTTGCTCCGTATGCTCGTTGTAATGGGCGTACCATTTTTCGGGGATTGGCAGCGTGCAGCGAGTTCTCACACCTCATAATATCCTGCGATACGACCCATTTTGAAACTATTAAAAAGCCGAAACTGGTCGGAAAAGGCCGAATACGTACAAAACAGTATTCTCCGCATGCTCGTTGTAATGGATGTACCATTTTTCGGGGATTGGCAGCGCGCAACGAGTTCTCTCACATCGTAATATCCTGATATACGGCCCATTTTGAAACAATTAAAAAGCCGGAAATGTCCGGAAAAGGCCGAAGGTGTACAGAACCCGTTTCTCCGTATGCTCGTTGTAATGGGCGTACCATTTTTGGGGGATTTCCAGCGTGCAGCCAGTTCTCACACCTCATAATATCCTGCGATACGACCCATTTTGAAACTATTAAAAAGCCGAAACTGGCCGGAAATGGCCGAATATGTACAAGACAGGATTCTCCGCATGCTCGTTGTAATGGAAGTACCATTCTTCGGGGATAGGCAGCGCGCAACGAGTTCTCTCACATCATAATATCCTGATATACGGCCCATTTTGAAACAATTAAAAAGCCGGAAATGTCCGGAAAAGGCCGAAGGTGTACAGAACCCGTTGCTCCCTCTCCTTGTTGTAATGGAAGTACCATTTTTGGGGGGTTGGCAGAGAGCAACTGGTTCTTACACATCATAATATCCTGATATACGGCCCCTATTGAAGCAATTAAAAAGCCGGAAATGTCCGGAAAAGGCCGAAGGTGTACAGAACCCGTTGCTCCGTATGCTCGTTGTAATGGAATTACCATTTTTGGGGGATTGGCAACGCTCAACGCGTTTTTACACATCATAATATCCTGCGATACGACTCATTTTGAAACTATTAAAAAGCCGAAACTGGCCGGAAAAGGCCGAATATGTACCAGACAGGATTCTCGTCATGCTCGTTGAAATGGAAGTACCATTCTTCGGGGATTTGCAGCGCGCAACGAGTTCCCTCACATCATAATATCCTGCTATACGGCCCGTTTTTAATCACATAAAATGCCGGAGATGTCCGGAGAAGGCCGAAGGTGTACAGAACCCAATGCTCCGTTTGCTCGTTGTAATGGGCGTACCATTTTTGGGGGATTTCCAGCGTGCAGCCAGTTCTCACACCTCATAATATCCTGCGATACGACCCATTTTGAAACTATTAAAAAGCCGAAACTGGCCGGAAATGGCCGAATATGTACAAGACAGGATTCTCCGCATGGTCGTTGTAATGGAAGTACCATTCTTCGGGGATAGGCAGCGCGCAACGAGTTCTCTCACATCATAATATCCTGATATACGGCCCATTTTGAAACAATTAAAAAGCCGGAAATGTCCGGAAAAGGCCGAAGGTGTACAGAACCCGTTGCTCCCTCTCCTTGTTGTAATGGAAGTACCATTTTTGGGGGGTTGGCAGAGAGCAACTGGTTCTTACACATCATAATATCTTGATATACGGCCCCTATTGAAGCAATTAAAAAGCCGGAAATGTCCGGAAAAGGCCGAAGGTGTACAGAACCCGTTGCTCCGTATGCTCGTTGTAATGGAATTACCATTTTTGTGGGATTGGCAACGCTCAACGCGTTTTTACACATCATAATATCCTGCTATTCGGCCCATTTTTGATCACTTAAAATGCCGGAAATGTCCGGAAAAGGCCGAAGGTGTACAGAAGCTGATGCTCCGTATGCTCGTTGTAAGGGGCGTACCATTCCTCGGGGATTGGCAGCGCGTAACGTGTTCTCTCTCATCATAATATCCTGATAAACGGCACATTTTGAAACAATTAAAAAGCCGGAAATGTCCGGAAAAGGCCGAAGGTGTACAGAACCCGTTGCTCCGTATGCTCGTTGTAGTGGGCGTACCATTTTTCGGGGATTGGCAGCGTGCAGCGAGTTCTCACACCTCATAATATCCTGCGATACGACTCATTTTGAAACTATTAAAAAGCCGAAACTGGCCGGAAAAGGCCGAATATGTACAAGACAGGATTCTCCGCATGCTCGTTGTAATGGAAGTACCATTCTTCGGGGATTGGCTGCGCGCAACAAGTTCTCTCACATCATAATATCCTGCGATACGACCCATTTTGAAACAATTAAAAAGCCGAAACTGGCCGGAAAAGGCCGAAAATGTACAAGACAGGATTCTCCGGATGCTGGTTGTATTGGAAGTACCATTCTTCGGGGATTGGCAGCGCGCACCGTGTTCTCTCACATCATAATATCCTGCTATTCTGCCCGTTTTTGATCACTTAATATGCCGGAAATGTCCGGAAAAGGCCGAAGGTGTACAGAACCTGATGCTCCGTATGCTCGTTGTAAGGGGCGTACCATTTCTCGGGGATTGGCAGCGCGTAACGTGTTCTCTCACATCATAATATCCTGATATACGGCCCATTTTGAAGCAATTAAAAAGCCGGAAATATCCGGAAAAGGCCGAAGGTGTACAGAACCCGTTGCTCCGTATGCTCGTTGTAATGGGCGTACCATTTTTCGGGGATTTCCAGCGTGCAGCCAGTTCTCACACCTCATAATATCCTGCGATACGAACCATTTTGAAACTATTAAAAAGCCGAAACTGGCCGGAAATGGCCGAATATGTACAAGACAGGATTCTCCGCATGCTCGTTGTAATGGAAGTACCATTCTTCGGGGATTGGCAGCGCGCAACGAGTTCTCTCACATCATAATATCCTGATATACGGCCCATTTTGAAACAATTAAAAAGCCGGAAATGTCCGGAAAAGGCCGAAGGTGTACAGAACCCGTTGCTCCCTTTGCTTGTTGTAATGGAAGTACCATTTTTGGGGGGTTGGCAGAGAGCAACTGGTTCTTACACATCATAATATCCTGATATACGGCCCCTATTGAAGCAATTAAAAAGCCGCAAATGTCCGGAAAAGGCCGAAGGTGTACAGAACCCGCTGCTCCGTATGCTCGTTGTAATGGGCGTACCATTTTTCGGGGATTTCCAGCGTGCAGCCAGTTCTCACACCTCATAATATCCTGCGATACGACCCATTTTGAAACTATTAAAAAGCCGAAACTGGCCGGAAATGGCCGAATATGTACAAGACAGGATTCTCCGCATGGTCGTTGTAATGGAAGTACCATTCTTCGGGGATTGGCAGCGCGCAGCGAATTCTTTCACATCATAATATCCTGCTATACGGCCCGTTTTTAATCACATAAAATGCCGGAGATGTCCGGAAAAGGCCGAAGGTGTACAGAACCCAATGCTCCGTTTGCTCGTTGTAATGGAAGTACCATTTTTGGGGGGTTGGCAGAGAGCAACTGGTTCTTACACATCATAATATCCTGATATACGGCCCATTTTGAAACAATTAAAAAGCCGGTAATATCCGGAAAAGGCCGAAGGTGTACAGAACCCAATGCTCCGTTTGCTCGTTGTAATGGAAGTACCATTTTTGGGGGGTTGGCAGAGAGCAACTGGTTCTTACACATCATAATATCCTGATATACGGCCCATTTTGAAACAATTAAAAAGCCGGAAATATCCGGAAAAGGCCGGAGGTGTACAGAACCCGTTGCTCCGTATGCTCGTTGTAATGGAATTACCATTTTTGGGGGATTGGCAACGCTCAACGCGTTTTTACACATCATAATATCCTGCGATGCGACCCATTTTGAAACTATTAAAAAGCCGAAACTGGTCGGAAAAGGCCGAATATGTACAAGACAGGATTCTCCGCATGCTCGTTGTAATGGATGTACCATTTTTCGGGGATTGGCAGCGCGCAACGAGTTCTCTCACATCATAATATCCTGCGATACGACTCATTTTGAAACTATTAAAAAGCCGAAACTGGCCGGAAAAGGACGAATATGTACAAGACAGGATTCTCCGCATGCTCGTTGTAATGGAAGTACCATTCTTCGGGGATTGGCTGCGCGCAACGAGTTCTCTCACATCATAATATCCTGCGATACGACCCATTTTGAAACAATTAAAAAGCCGAAACTGGCCGGAAAAGGCCGAAAATGTACAAGACAGGATTCTCCGGATGCTGGTTGTATTGGAAGTACCATTCTTCGGGGATTGGCAGCGCGCACCGTGTTCTCTCACATCATAATATGATGCTATTCTGCCCGTTTTTGATCACTTAATATGCCGGAAATGTCCGGAAAAGGCCGAAGGTGTACAGAACCTGATGCTCCGTATGCTCGTTGTAAGGGGCGTACCATTTCTCGGGGATTGGCAGCGCGTAACGTGTTCTCTCACATCATAATATCCTGATAAACGGCACATTTTGAAACAATTAAAAAGCCGGAAATGTCCGGAAAAGGCCGAAGGTGTACAGAACCCGTTGCTCCGTATGCTCGTTGTAGTGGGCGTACCATTTTTCGGGGATTGGCAGCGTGCAGCGAGATCTCAAACATCATAATATCCTGCGATACGACCCTTTTTGAAACAATTAAAAAGCCGGTAATATCCGGAAAAGGCCGAAGGTGTACAGAACCCGTTGCTCCGTATGCTCGTTGTAATGGAAGTACCATTTTTGGGGGATTGGCAGCGTGCAGCGAGTTCTCACACCTCATAATATCCTGCGAAACGACTCATTTTGAAACTATTAAAATGCCGAAACTTGCCGGAAAAGGCCGAATAAGTACAAGACAGGATTCTCCGCATGCTCGTTGTAATGGAAGTACCATTCTTCGGGGATTGGCTGCGCGCAACGAGTTCTCTCACATCATAATATCCTGATATACGGCCCATTTTGAAACAATTAAAAAGCCGGAGATGTCCGGAAAAGGCCGAAGGTGTACAGAACCTGATGCTCCGTATGCTCGTTGTAATGGAAGTACCATTCTTCGGGGATTGGCAGCGCGCAACGAGTTCTCTCACATCATAATATCCTGCGATACGACCCATTTTGAAACAATTAAAAAGCCGGAAATGTCCGGAAAATGCCAAAGGTGTACAGAACCCGTTGCTCCGTATGCTCGTTGTAATGGGCGTACCATTTTTCGGGGATTGGCAGCGTGCAGCGAGTTCTCACACCTCATAATATCCTGCGATACGACCCATTTTGAAACTATTAAAAAGCCGAAACTGGTCGGAAAAGGCCGAATACGTACAAAACAGGATTCTCCGCATGCTCGTTGTAATGGATGTACCATTTTTCGGGGATTGGCAGCGCGCAACGAGTTCTCTCACATCATAATATCCTGATATACGGCCCATTTTGAAACAATTAAAAAGCCGGAAATGTCCGGAAAAGGCCGAAGGTGTACAGAACCCGTTTCTCCGTATGCTCGTTGTAATGGGCGTACCATTTTTGGGGGATTTCCAGCGTGCAGCCAGTTCTCACACCTCATAATATCCTGCGATACGACCCATTTTGAAACTATTAAAAAGCCGAAACTGGCCGGAAATGGCCGAATATGTACAAGACAGGATTCTCCGCATGCTCGTTGTAATGGAAGTACCATTCTTCGGGGATAGGCAGCGCGCAACGAGTTCTCTCACATCATAATATCCTGATATACGGCCCATTTTGAAACAATTAAAAAGCCGGAAATGTCCGGAAAAGGCCGAAGGTGTACAGAACCCGCTGCTCCGTATGCTCGTTGTAATGGGCGTACCATTTTTCGGGGATTTCCAGCGTGCAGCCAGTTCTCACACCTCATAATATCCTGCGATACGACCCATTTTGAAACTATTAAAAAGCCGAAACTGGCCGGAAATGGCCGAATATGTACAAGACAGGATTCTCCGCATGGTCGTTGTAATGGAAGTACCATTCTTCGGGGATTGGCAGCGCGCAGCGAATTCTTTCACATCATAATATCCTGCTATACGGCCCGTTTTTAATCACATAAAATGCCGGAGATGTCCGGAAAAGGCCGAAGGTGTACAGAACCCAATGCTCCGTTTGCTCGTTGTAATGGAAGTACCATTTTTGGGGGGTTGGCAGAGAGCAACTGGTTCTTACACATCATAATATCCTGATATACGGCCCATTTTGAAACAATTAAAAAGCCGGTAATATCCGGAAAAGGCCGAAGGTGTACAGAACCCAATGCTCCGTTTGCTCGTTGTAATGGAAGTACCATTTTTGGGGGGTTGGCAGAGAGCAACTGGTTCTTACACATCATAATATCCTGATATACGGCCCATTTTGAAACAATTAAAAAGCCGGAAATATCCGGAAAAGGCCGGAGGTGTACAGAACCCGTTGCTCCGTATGCTCGTTGTAATGGAATTACCATTTTTGGGGGATTGGCAACGCTCAACGCGTTTTTACACATCATAATATCCTGCGATGCGACCCATTTTGAAACTATTAAAAAGCCGAAACTGGTCGGAAAAGGCCGAATATGTACAAGACAGGATTCTCCGCATGCTCGTTGTAATGGATGTACCATTTTTCGGGGATTGGCAGCGCGCAACGAGTTCTCTCACATCATAATATCCTGCGATACGACTCATTTTGAAACTATTAAAAAGCCGAAACTGGCCGGAAAAGGACGAATATGTACAAGACAGGATTCTCCGCATGCTCGTTGTAATGGAAGTACCATTCTTCGGGGATTGGCTGCGCGCAACGAGTTCTCTCACATCATAATATCCTGCGATACGACCCATTTTGAAACAATTAAAAAGCCGAAACTGGCCGGAAAAGGCCGAAAATGTACAAGACAGGATTCTCCGGATGCTGGTTGTATTGGAAGTACCATTCTTCGGGGATTGGCAGCGCGCACCGTGTTCTCTCACATCATAATATGATGCTATTCTGCCCGTTTTTGATCACTTAATATGCCGGAAATGTCCGGAAAAGGCCGAAGGTGTACAGAACCTGATGCTCCGTATGCTCGTTGTAAGGGGCGTACCATTTCTCGGGGATTGGCAGCGCGTAACGTGTTCTCTCACATCATAATATCCTGATAAACGGCACATTTTGAAACAATTAAAAAGCCGGAAATGTCCGGAAAAGGCCGAAGGTGTACAGAACCCGTTGCTCCGTATGCTCGTTGTAGTGGGCGTACCATTTTTCGGGGATTGGCAGCGTGCAGCGAGATCTCAAACATCATAATATCCTGCGATACGACCCTTTTTGAAACAATTAAAAAGCCGGTAATATCCGGAAAAGGCCGAAGGTGTACAGAACCCGTTGCTCCGTATGCTCGTTGTAATGGAAGTACCATTTTTGGGGGATTGGCAGCGTGCAGCGAGTTCTCACACCTCATAATATCCTGCGAAACGACTCATTTTGAAACTATTAAAATGCCGAAACTTGCCGGAAAAGGCCGAATAAGTACAAGACAGGATTCTCCGCATGCTCGTTGTAATGGAAGTACCATTCTTCGGGGATTGGCTGCGCGCAACGAGTTCTCTCACATCATAATATCCTGATATACGGCCCATTTTGAAACAATTAAAAAGCCGGAGATGTCCGGAAAAGGCCGAAGGTGTACAGAACCTGATGCTCCGTATGCTCGTTGTAATGGAAGTACCATTCTTCGGGGATTGGCAGCGCGCAACGAGTTCTCTCACATCATAATATCCTGCGATACGACCCATTTTGAAACAATTAAAAAGCCGGAAATGTCCGGAAAATGCCAAAGGTGTACAGAACCCGTTGCTCCGTATGCTCGTTGTAATGGGCGTACCATTTTTCGGGGATTGGCAGCGTGCAGCGAGTTCTCACACCTCATAATATCCTGCGATACGACCCATTTTGAAACTATTAAAAAGCCGAAACTGGTCGGAAAAGGCCGAATACGTACAAAACAGGATTCTCCGCATGCTCGTTGTAATGGATGTACCATTTTTCGGGGATTGGCAGCGCGCAACGAGTTCTCTCACATCATAATATCCTGATATACGGCCCATTTTGAAACAATTAAAAAGCCGGAAATGTCCGGAAAAGGCCGAAGGTGTACAGAACCCGTTTCTCCGTATGCTCGTTGTAATGGGCGTACCATTTTTGGGGGATTTCCAGCGTGCAGCCAGTTCTCACACCTCATAATATCCTGCGATACGACCCATTTTGAAACTATTAAAAAGCCGAAACTGGCCGGAAATGGCCGAATATGTACAAGACAGGATTCTCCGCATGCTCGTTGTAATGGAAGTACCATTCTTCGGGGATAGGCAGCGCGCAACGAGTTCTCTCACATCATAATATCCTGATATACGGCCCATTTTGAAACAATTAAAAAGCCGGAAATGTCCGGAAAAGGCCGAAGGTGTACAGAACCCGTTGCTCCCTCTCCTTGTTGTAATGGAAGTACCATTTTTGGGGGGTTGGCAGAGAGCAACTGGTTCTTACACATCATAATATCCTGATATACGGCCCCTATTGAAGCAATTAAAAAGCCGGAAATGTCCGGAAAAGGCCGAAGGTGTACAGAACCCGTTGCTCCGTATGCTCGTTGTAATGGAATTACCATTTTTGGGGGATTGGCAACGCTCAACGCGTTTTTACACATCATAATATCCTGCGATACGACTCATTTTGAAACTATTAAAAAGCCGAAACTGGCCGGAAAAGGCCGAATATGTACCAGACAGGATTCTCGTCATGCTCGTTGAAATGGAAGTACCATTCTTCGGGGATTTGCAGCGCGCAACGAGTTCCCTCACATCATAATATCCTGCTATACGGCCCGTTTTTAATCACATAAAATGCCGGAGATGTCCGGAGAAGGCCGAAGGTGTACAGAACCCAATGCTCCGTTTGCTCGTTGTAATGGAAGTACCATTTTTGGGGGGTTGGCAGAGAGCAACTGGTTCTTACACATCATAATATCCTGATATACGGCCCATTTTGAAACAATTAAAAAGCCGGAAATATCCGGAAAAGGCCGAAGGTGTACAGAACCCGTTGCTCCGTATGCTCGTTGTAATGGAATTACCATTTTTGTGGGATTGGCAACGCTCAACGCGTTTTTACACATCATAATATCCTGCTATTCGGCCCATTTTTGATCACTTAAAATGCCGGAAATGTCCGGAAAAGGCCGAAGGTGTACAGAAGCTGATGCTCCGTATGCTCGTTGTAAGGGGCGTACCATTCCTCGGGGATTGGCAGCGCGTAACGTGTTCTCTCTCATCATAATATCCTGATAAACGGCACATTTTGAAACAATTAAAAAGCCGGAAATGTCCGGAAAAGGCCGAAGGTGTACAGAACCCGTTGCTCCGTATGCTCGTTGTAGTGGGCGTACCATTTTTCGGGGATTGGCAGCGTGCAGCGAGTTCTCACACCTCATAATATCCTGCGATACGACTCATTTTGAAACTATTAAAAAGCCGAAACTGGCCGGAAAAGGCCGAATATGTACAAGACAGGATTCTCCGCATGCTCGTTGTAATGGAAGTACCATTCTTCGGGGATTGGCTGCGCGCAACGAGTTCTCTCACATCATAATATCCTGCGATACGACCCATTTTGAAACAATTAAAAAGCCGAAACTGGCCGGAAAAGGCCGAAAATGTACAAGACAGGATTCTCCGGATGCTGGTTGTATTGGAAGTACCATTCTTCGGGGATTGGCAGCGCGCACCGTGTTCTCTCACATCATAATATCCTGCTATTCTGCCCGTTTTTGATCACTTAATATGCCGGAAATGTCCGGAAAAGGCCGAAGGTGTACAGAACCTGATGCTCCGTATGCTCGTTGTAAGGGGCGTACCATTTCTCGGGGATTGGCAGCGCGTAACGTGTTCTCTCACATCATAATATCCTGATATACGGCCCATTTTGAAGCAATTAAAAAGCCGGAAATATCCGGAAAAGGCCGAAGGTGTACAGAACCCGTTGCTCCGTATGCTCGTTGTAATGGGCGTACCATTTTTCGGGGATTTCCAGCGTGCAGCCAGTTCTCACACCTCATAATATCCTGCGATACGAACCATTTTGAAACTATTAAAAAGCCGAAACTGGCCGGAAATGGCCGAATATGTACAAGACAGGATTCTCCGCATGCTCGTTGTAATGGAAGTACCATTCTTCGGGGATTGGCAGCGCGCAACGAGTTCTCTCACATCATAATATCCTGATATACGGCCCATTTTGAAACAATTAAAAAGCCGGAAATGTCCGGAAAAGGCCGAAGGTGTACAGAACCCGTTGCTCCCTTTGCTTGTTGTAATGGAAGTACCATTTTTGGGGGGTTGGCAGAGAGCAACTGGTTCTTACACATCATAATATCCTGATATACGGCCCCTATTGAAGCAATTAAAAAGCCGCAAATGTCCGGAAAAGGCCGAAGGTGTACAGAACCCGCTGCTCCGTATGCTCGTTGTAATGGGCGTACCATTTTTCGGGGATTTCCAGCGTGCAGCCAGTTCTCACACCTCATAATATCCTGCGATACGACCCATTTTGAAACTATTAAAAAGCCGAAACTGGCCGGAAATGGCCGAATATGTACAAGACAGGATTCTCCGCATGCTCGTTGTAATGGAAGTACCATTCTTCGGGGATTGGCAGCGCGCAACGAGTTCTCTCACATCATAATATCCTGATATACGGCCCATTTTCAAACAATTAAAAAGCCGGAAATGTCCGGAAAAGGCCGAAGGTGTACAGAACCCGTTGCTCCCTTTGCTTGTTGTAATGGAAGTACCATTTTTGGGGGGTTGGCAGAGAGCAACTGGTTCTTACACATCATAATATCCTGATATACGGCCCCTATTGAAGCAATTAAAAAGCCGGAAATGTCCGGAAAAGGCCGAAGGTGTACAGAACCCGCTGCTCCGTATGCTCGTTGTAATGGGCGTACCGTTTTTCGGGGATTTCCAGCGTGCAGCCAGTTCTCACACCTCATAATATCCTGCGATACGACCCATTTCGAAACTATTATAAAGCCGAAACTGGCCGGAAATGGCCGAATATGTACAAGACAGGATTCTTCGCATGGTCGTTGTAATGGAAGTACCATTCTTCGGGGATTGGCAGCGCGCAACGAGTTCTCTCACATCATAATATCCTGCTATACGGCCCGTTTTTAATCACATAAAATGCCGGAGATGTCCGGAAAAGGCCGAAGGTGTACAGAACCCAATGCTCCGTTTGCTCGTTGTAATGGAAGTACCATTCTTCGGGGATTGGCAGCGCGCAACGAGTTCTCTCACATCATAATATCCTGATATACGGCCCATTTTGAAACAATTAAAAAGCCGGAAATGTCCGGAAAAGGCCGAAGGTGTACAGAACCTGATGCTCCGTATGCTCGTTGAAATGGAAGGACTATTTTTGGGGGATTGGCAGCGTGCAGCGAGTTCTCACACCTCATAATATCCTGCGAAACGACTCATTTTGAAACTATTAAAATGCCGAAACTTGCCGGAAAAGGCCGAATATGTACAAGACAGGATTCTCCGCATGCTCGTTGTAATGGAAGTACCATTCTTCGGGGATTGGCAGCGCGCAACGAGTTCTCTCACATCATAATATCCTGCGATACGACCCATTTTGAAACAATTAAAAAGCCGAAACTGGCCGGAAAAGGCCGAATATGTACCAGACAGGATTCTCGTCATGCTCGTTGAAATGGAAGTACCATTCTTCGGGGATTTGCAGCGCGCAACGAGTTCCCTCACATCATAATATCCTGCTATACGGCCCGTTTTTAATCACATAAAATGCCGGAGATGTCCGGAAAAGGCCGAAGGTGTACAGAACCCAATGCTCCGTTTGCTCGTTGTAATGGAAGTACCATTTTTGGGGGGTTGGCAGAGAGCAACTGGTTCTTACACATCATAATATCCTGATATACGGCCCATTTTGAAACAATTAAAAAGCCGGTAATATCCGGAAAAGGCCGAAGGTGTACAGAACCCGTTGCTCCGTATGCTCGTTGTAATGGAAGGACCATTTTTGGGGGATTGGCAGCGTGCAGCGAGTTCTCACACCTCATAATATCCTGCGAAACGACTCATTTTGAAACTATTAAAATGCAGAAACTTGCCGGAAAAGGCCGAATATGTACAAGACAGGATTCTCCGCATGCTCGTTGTAATGGAAGTACCATTCTTCGGGGATTGGCTGCGCGCAACGAGTTCTCTCACATCATAATATCCTGCGATACGACCCATTTTGAAACAATTAAAAAGCCGAAACTGGCCGGAAAAGGCCGAAAATGTACAAGACAGGATTCTCCGGATGCTGGTTGTATTGGAAGTACCATTCTTCGGGGATTGGCAGCGCGCACCGTGTTCTCTCACATCATAATATCCTGCTATTCTGCCCGTTTTTGATCACTTAATATGCCGGAAATGTCCGGAAAAGGCCGAAGGTGTACAGAACCTGATGCTCCGTATGCTCGTTGTAAGGGGCGTACCATTCCTCGGGGATTGGCAGCGCGTAACGTGTTCTCTCACATCATAATATCCTGATATACGGCCCATTTTGAAGCAATTAAAAAACCGGAAATATCCGGAAAAGGCCGAAGGTGTACAGAACCCGTTGCTCCGTATGCTCGTTGTAATGGGCGTACCATTTTTCGGGGATTTCCAGCGTGCAGCCAGTTCTCACACCTCATAATATCCTGCGATACGAACCATTTTGAAACTATTAAAAAGCCGAAACTGGCCGGAAATGGCCGAATATGTACAAGACAGGATTCTCCGCATGCTCGTTGTAATGGAAGTACCATTCTTCGGGGATTGGCAGCGCGCAACGAGTTCTCTCACATCATAATATCCTGATATACGGCCCATTTTCAAACAATTAAAAAGCCGGAAATGTCCGGAAAAGGCCGAAGGTGTACAGAACCCGTTGCTCCCTTTGCTTGTTGTAATGGAAGTACCATTTTTGGGGGGTTGGCAGAGAGCAACTGGTTCTTACACATCATAATATCCTGATATACGGCCCCTATTGAAGCAATTAAAAAGCCGGAAATGTCCGGAAAAGGCCGAAGGTGTACAGAACCCGCTGCTCCGTATGCTCGTTGTAATGGGCGTACCATTTTTCGGGGATTTCCAGCGTGCAGCCAGTTCTCACACCTCATAATATCCTGCGATACGACCCATTTCGAAACTATTATAAAGCCGAAACTGGCCGGAAATGGCCGAATATGTACAAGACAGGATTCTTCGCATGGTCGTTGTAATGGAAGTACCATTCTTCGGGGATTGGCAGCGCGCAACGAGTTCTCTCACATCATAATATCCTGCTATACGGCCCGTTTTTAATCACATAAAATGCCGGAGATGTCCGGAAAAGGCCGAAGGTGTACAGAACCCAATGCTCCGTTTGCTCGTTGTAATGGAAGTACCATTCTTCGGGGATTGGCAGCGCGCAACGAGTTCTCTCACATCATAATATCCTGATATACGGCCCATTTTGAAACAATTAAAAAGCCGGAAATGTCCGGAAAAGGCCGAAGGTGTACAGAACCTGATGCTCCGTATGCTCGTTGAAATGGAAGGACTATTTTTGGGGGATTGGCAGCGTGCAGCGAGTTCTCACACCTCATAATATCCTGCGAAACGACTCATTTTGAAACTATTAAAATGCCGAAACTTGCCGGAAAAGGCCGAATATGTACAAGACAGGATTCTCCGCATGCTCGTTGTAATGGAAGTACCATTCTTCGGGGATTGGCAGCGCGCAACGAGTTCTCTCACATCATAATATCCTGATAAACGGCACATTTTGAAACAATTAAAAAGCCGGAAATGTCCGGAAAAGGCCGAAGGTGTACAGAACCCGTTGCTCCGTATGCTCGTTGTAGTGGGCGTACCATTTTTCGGGGATTGGCAGCGTGCAGCGAGATCTCAAACATCATAATATCCTGCGATACGAACCATTTTGAAACTATTAAAAAGCCGAAACTGGCCGGAAATGGCCGAATATGTACAAGACAGGATTCTCCGCATGCTCGTTGTAATGGAAGTACCATTCTTCGGGGATTGGCAGCGCGCAACGAGTTCTCTCACATCATAATATCCTGATATACGGCCCATTTTCAAACAATTAAAAAGCCGGAAATGTCCGGAAAAGGCCGAAGGTGTACAGAACCCGTTGCTCCCTTTGCTTGTTGTAATGGAAGTACCATTTTTGGGGGGTTGGCAGAGAGCAACTGGTTCTTACACATCATAATATCCTGATATACGGCCCCTATTGAAGCAATTAAAAAGCCGGAAATGTCCGGAAAAGGCCGAAGGTGTACAGAACCCGCTGCTCCGTATGCTCGTTGTAATGGGCGTACCATTTTTCGGGGATTTCCAGCGTGCAGCCAGTTCTCACACCTCATAATATCCTGCGATACGACCCATTTCGAAACTATTATAAAGCCGAAACTGGCCGGAAATGGCCGAATATGTACAAGACAGGATTCTTCGCATGGTCGTTGTAATGGAAGTACCATTCTTCGGGGATTGGCAGCGCGCAACGAGTTCTCTCACATCATAATATCCTGCTATACGGCCCGTTTTTAATCACATAAAATGCCGGAGATGTCCGGAAAAGGCCGAAGGTGTACAGAACCCAATGCTCCGTTTGCTCGTTGTAATGGAAGTACCATTCTTCGGGGATTGGCAGCGCGCAACGAGTTCTCTCACATCATAATATCCTGATATACGGCCCATTTTGAAACAATTAAAAAGCCGGAAATGTCCGGAAAAGGCCGAAGGTGTACAGAACCTGATGCTCCGTATGCTCGTTGAAATGGAAGGACTATTTTTGGGGGATTGGCAGCGTGCAGCGAGTTCTCACACCTCATAATATCCTGCGAAACGACTCATTTTGAAACTATTAAAATGCCGAAACTTGCCGGAAAAGGCCGAATATGTACAAGACAGGATTCTCCGCATGCTCGTTGTAATGGAAGTACCATTCTTCGGGGATTGGCAGCGCGCAACGAGTTCTCTCACATCATAATATCCTGATAAACGGCACATTTTGAAACAATTAAAAAGCCGGAAATGTCCGGAAAAGGCCGAAGGTGTACAGAACCCGTTGCTCCGTATGCTCGTTGTAGTGGGCGTACCATTTTTCGGGGATTGGCAGCGTGCAGCGAGATCTCAAACATCATAATATCCTGCGATACGACCCTTTTTGAAACAATTAAAAAGCCGGTAATATCCGGAAAAGGCCGAAGGTGTACAGAACCCGTTGCTCCCTTTGCTTGTTGTAATGGAAGTACCATTTTTGGGGGGTTGGCAGAGAGCAACTGGTTCTTACACATCATAATATCCTGATATACGGCCCCTATTGAAGCAATTAAAAAGCCGGAAATGTCCGGAAAAGGCCGAAGGTGTACAGAACCCGTTGCTCCGTATGCTCGTTGTAATGGGCGTACCATTTTTCGGGGATTTCCAGCGTGCAGCCAGTTCTCACACCTCATAATATCCTGCGATACGACCCATTTTGAAACTATTAAAAAGCCGAAACTGGCCGGAAATGGCCGAATATGTACAAGACAGGATTCTCCGCATGCTCGTTGTAATGGAATTACCATTTTTGGGGGATTGGCAACGCTCAACGCGTTTTTACACATCATAATATCCTGCGATACGACTCATTTTGAAACTATTAAAAAGCCGAAACTGGCCGGAAAAGGCCGAATATGTACCAGACAGGATTCTCGTCATGCTCGTTGAAATGGAAGTAAAATTCTTCGGGGATTTGCAGCGCGCAACGAGTTCCCTCACATCATAATATCCTGCTATACGGCCCGTTTTTAATCACATAAAATGCCGGAGATGTCCGGAAAAGGCCGAAGGTGTACAGAACCCAATGCTCCGTTTGCTCGTTGTAATGGAAGTACCATTTTTGGGGGGTTGGCAGAGAGCAACTGGTTCTTACACATCATAATATCCTGATATACGGCCCATTTTGAAACAATTAAAAAGCCGGAAATATCCGGAAAAGGCCGAAGGTGTACAGAACCCGTTGCTCCGTATGCTCGTTGTAATGGAATTACCATTTTTGTGGGATTGGCAACGCTCAACGCGTTTTTACACATCATAATATCCTGCTATTCGGCCCATTTTTGATCACTTAAAATGCCGGAAATGTCCGGAAAATGCCGAAGGTGTACAGAAGCTGATGCTCCGTATGCTCGTTGTAAGGGGCGTACCATTTCTCGGGGATTGGCAGCGCGTAACGTGTTCTCTCTCATCATAATATCCTGATAAACGGCACATTTTGAATCAATTAAAAAGCCGGAAATGTCCGGAAAAGGCCGAAGGTGTACAGAACCCGTTGCTCCGTATGCTCGTTGTAGTGGGCGTACCATTTTTCGGGGATTGGCAGCGTGCAGCGAGTTCTCACACCTCATAATATCCTGCGATACGACTCATTTTGAAACTATTAAAAAGCCGAAACTGGCCGGAAAAGGCCGAATATGTACAAGACAGGATTCTCCGCATGCCCGTTGTAATGGAAGTACCATTCTTCGGGGATTGGCTGCGCGCAACGAGTTCTCTCACATCATAATATCCTGCGATACGACCCATTTTGAAACAATTAAAAAGCCGAAACTGGCCGGAAAAGGCCGAAAATGTACAAGACAGGATTCTCCGGATGCTGGTTGTATTGGAAGTACCATTCTTCGGGGATTGGCAGCGCGCACCGTGTTCTCTCACATTATAATATCCTGCTATTCTGCCCGTTTTTGATCACTTAATATGCCGGAAATGTCCGGAAAAGGCCGAAGGTGTACAGAACCTGATGCTCCGTATGCTCGTTGTAAGGGGCGTACCATTTCTCGGGGATTGGCAGCGCGTAACGTGTTCTCTCACATCATAATATCCTCATATACGGCCCATTTTGAAGCAATTAAAAAGCCGGAAATATCCGGAAAAGGCCGAAGGTGTACAGAACCCGTTGCTCCGTATGCTCGTTGTAATGGGCGTACCATTTTTCGGGGATTTCCAGCGTGCTGCCAGTTCTCACACCTCATAATATCCTGCGATACGAACCATTTTGAAACTATTAAAAAGCCGAAACTGGCCGGAAATGGCCGAATATGTACAAGACAGGATTCTCCGCATGCTCGTTGTAATGGAAGTACCATTCTTCGGGGATTGGCAGCGCGCAACGAGTTCTCTCACATCATAATATCCTGATATACGGCCCATTTTGAAACAATTAAAAAGCCGGAAATGTCCGGAAAAGGCCGAAGGTGTACAGAACCCGTTGCTCCCTTTGCTTGTTGTAATGGAAGTACCATTTTTGGGGGGTTGGCAGAGAGCAACTGGTTCTTACACATCATAATATCCTGATATACGGCCCCTATTGAAGCAATTAAAAAGCCGGAAATGTCCGGAAAAGGCGGAAGGTGTACAGAACCCGCTGCTCCGTATGCTCGTTGTAATGGGCGTACCATTTTTCGGGGATTTCCAGCGTGCAGCCAGTTCTCACACCTCATAATATCCTGCGATACGACCCATTTTGAAACTATTATAAAGCCGAAACTGGCCGGAAATGGCCGAATATGTACAAGACAGGATTCTCCGCATGGTCGTTGTAATGGAAGTACCATTCTTCGGGGATTGGCAGCGCGCAACGAGTTCTCTCACATCATAATATCCTGCTATACGGCCCGTTTTTAATCACATAAAATGCCGGAGATGTCCGGAAAAGGCCGAAGGTGTACAGAACCCAATGCTCCGTTTGCTCGTTGTAATGGAAGTACCATTCTTCGGGGATTGGCAGCGCGCAACGAGGTCTCTCACATCATAATATCCTGATATACGGCCCATTTTGAAACAATTAAAAAGCCGGAAATGTCCGGAAAAGGCCGAAGGTGTACAGAACCTGATGCTCCGTATGCTCGTTGAAATGGAAGGACTATTTTTGGGGGATTGGCAGCGTGCAGCGAGTTCTCACACCTCATAATATCCTGCGAAACGACTCATTTTGAAACTATTAAAATGCCGAAACTTGCCGGAAAAGGCCGAATATGTACAAGACAGGATTCTCCGCATGCTCGTTGTAATGGAAGTACCATTCTTCGGGGATTGGCAGCGCGCAACGAGTTCTCTCACATCATAATATCCTGATAAACGGCACATTTTGAAACAATTAAAAAGCCGGAAATGTCCGGAAAAGGCCGAAGGTGTACAGAACCCGTTGCTCCGTATGCTCGTTGTAGTGGGCGTACCATTTTTCGGGGATTGGCAGCGTGCAGCGAGATCTCAAACATCATAATATCCTGCGATACGACCCTTTTTGAAACAATTAAAAAGCCGGTAATATCCGGAAAAGGCCGAAGGTGTACAGAACCCGTTGCTCCCTTTGCTTGTTGTAATGGAAGTACCATTTTTGGGGGGTTGGCAGAGAGCAACTGGTTCTTACACATCATAATATCCTGATATACGGCCGATTTTGAAGCAATTAAAAAGCCGGAAATGTCCGGAAAAGGCCGAAGGTGTACAGAACCCGTTGCTCCGTATGCTCGTTGTAATGGGCGTACCATTTTTCGGGGATTTCCAGCGTGCAGCCAGTTCTCACACCTCATAATATCCTGCGATACGACCCATTTTGAAACTATTAAAAAGCCGAAACTGGCCGGAAATGGCCGAATATGTACAAGACAGGATTCTCCGCATGCTCGTTGTAATGGAATTACCATTTTTGGGGGATTGGCAACGCTCAACGCGTTTTTACACATCATAATATCCTGCGATACGACTCATTTTGAAACTATTAAAAAGCCGAAACTGGCCGGAAAAGGCCGAATATGTACCAGACAGGATTCTCGTCATGCTCGTTGAAATGGAAGTAAAATTCTTCGGGGATTTGCAGCGCGCAACGAGTTCCCTCACATCATAATATCCTGCTATACGGCCCGTTTTTAATCACATAAAATGCCGGAGATGTCCGGAAAAGGCCGAAGGTGTACAGAACCCAATGCTCCGTTTGCTCGTTGTAATGGAAGTACCATTTTTGGGGGGTTGGCAGAGAGCAACTGGTTCTTACACATCATAATATCCTGATATACGGCCCATTTTGAAACAATTAAAAAGCCGGAAATATCCGGAAAAGGCCGAAGGTGTACAGAACCCGTTGCTCCGTATGCTCGTTGTAATGGAATTACCATTTTTGTGGGATTGGCAACGCTCAACGCGTTTTTACACATCATAATATCCTGCTATTCGGCCCATTTTTGATCACTTAAAATGCCGGAAATGTCCGGAAAATGCCGAAGGTGTACAGAAGCTGATGCTCCGTATGCTCGTTGTAAGGGGCGTACCATTTCTCGGGGATTGGCAGCGCGTAACGTGTTCTCTCTCATCATAATATCCTGATAAACGGCACATTTTGAATCAATTAAAAAGCCGGAAATGTCCGGAAAAGGCCGAAGGTGTACAGAACCCGTTGCTCCGTATGCTCGTTGTAGTGGGCGTACCATTTTTCGGGGATTGGCAGCGTGCAGCGAGTTCTCACACCTCATAATATCCTGCGATACGACTCATTTTGAAACTATTAAAAAGCCGAAACTGGCCGGAAAAGGCCGAATATGTACAAGACAGGATTCTCCGCATGCCCGTTGTAATGGAAGTACCATTCTTCGGGGATTGGCTGCGCGCAACGAGTTCTCTCACATCATAATATCCTGCGATACGACCCATTTTGAAACAATTAAAAAGCCGAAACTGGCCGGAAAAGGCCGAAAATGTACAAGACAGGATTCTCCGGATGCTGGTTGTATTGGAAGTACCATTCTTCGGGGATTGGCAGCGCGCACCGTGTTCTCTCACATTATAATATCCTGCTATTCTGCCCGTTTTTGATCACTTAATATGCCGGAAATGTCCGGAAAAGGCCGAAGGTGTACAGAACCTGATGCTCCGTATGCTCGTTGTAAGGGGCGTACCATTTCTCGGGGATTGGCAGCGCGTAACGTGTTCTCTCACATCATAATATCCTCATATACGGCCCATTTTGAAGCAATTAAAAAGCCGGAAGTATCCGGAAAAGGCCGAAGGTGTACAGAACCCGTTGCTCCGTATGCTCGTTGTAATGGGCGTACCATTTTTCGGGGATTTCCAGCGTGCTGCCAGTTCTCACACCTCATAATATCCTGCGATACGAACCATTTTGAAACTATTAAAAAGCCGAAACTGGCCGGAAATGGCCGAATATGTACAAGACAGGATTCTCCGCATGCTCGTTGTAATGGAAGTACCATTCTTCGGGGATTGGCAGCGCGCAACGAGTTCTCTCACATCATAATATCCTGATATACGGCCCATTTTGAAACAATTAAAAAGCCGGAAATGTCCGGAAAAGGCCGAAGGTGTACAGAACCCGTTGCTCCCTTTGCTTGTTGTAATGGAAGTACCATTTTTGGGGGGTTGGCAGAGAGCAACTGGTTCTTACACATCATAATATCCTGATATACGGCCCCTATTGAAGCAATTAAAAAGCCGGAAATGTCCGGAAAAGGCGGAAGGTGTACAGAACCCGCTGCTCCGTATGCTCGTTGTAATGGGCGTACCATTTTTCGGGGATTTCCAGCGTGCAGCCAGTTCTCACACCTCATAATATCCTGCGATACGACCCATTTTGAAACTATTATAAAGCCGAAACTGGCCGGAAATGGCCGAATATGTACAAGACAGGATTCTCCGCATGGTCGTTGTAATGGAAGTACCATTCTTCGGGGATTGGCAGCGCGCAACGAGTTCTCTCACATCATAATATCCTGCTATACGGCCCGTTTTTAATCACATAAAATGCCGGAGATGTCCGGAAAAGGCCGAAGGTGTACAGAACCCAATGCTCCGTTTGCTCGTTGTAATGGAAGTACCATTCTTCGGGGATTGGCAGCGCGCAACGAGGTCTCTCACATCATAATATCCTGATATACGGCCCATTTTGAAACAATTAAAAAGCCGGAAATGTCCGGAAAAGGCCGAAGGTGTACAGAACCTGATGCTCCGTATGCTCGTTGAAATGGAAGGACTATTTTTGGGGGATTGGCAGCGTGCAGCGAGTTCTCACACCTCATAATATCCTGCGAAACGACTCATTTTGAAACTATTAAAATGCCGAAACTTGCCGGAAAAGGCCGAATATGTACAAGACAGGATTCTCCGCATGCTCGTTGTAATGGAAGTACCATTCTTCGGGGATTGGCAGCGCGCAACGAGTTCTCTCACATCATAATATCCTGATAAACGGCACATTTTGAAACAATTAAAAAGCCGGAAATGTCCGGAAAAGGCCGAAGGTGTACAGAACCCGTTGCTCCGTATGCTCGTTGTAGTGGGCGTACCATTTTTCGGGGATTGGCAGCGTGCAGCGAGATCTCAAACATCATAATATCCTGCGATACGACCCTTTTTGAAACAATTAAAAAGCCGGTAATATCCGGAAAAGGCCGAAGGTGTACAGAACCCGTTGCTCCCTTTGCTTGTTGTAATGGAAGTACCATTTTTGGGGGGTTGGCAGAGAGCAACTGGTTCTTACACATCATAATATCCTGATATACGGCCGATTTTGAAGCAATTAAAAAGCCGGAAATGTCCGGAAAAGGCCGAAGGTGTACAGAACCCGTTGCTCCGTATGCTCGTTGTAATGGGCGTACCATTTTTCGGGGATTTCCAGCGTGCAGCCAGTTCTCACACCTCATAATATCCTGCGATACGACCCATTTTGAAACTATTAAAAAGCCGAAACTGGCCGGAAATGGCCGAATATGTACAAGACAGGATTCTCCGCATGCTCGTTGTAATGGAATTACCATTTTTGGGGGATTGGCAACGCTCAACGCGTTTTTACACATCATAATATCCTGCGATACGACTCATTTTGAAACTATTAAAAAGCCGAAACTGGCCGGAAAAGGCCGAATATGTACCAGACAGGATTCTCGTCATGCTCGTTGAAATGGAAGTACCATTCTTCGGGGATTTGCAGCGCGCAACGAGTTCCCTCACATCATAATATCCTGCTATACGGCCCGTTTTTAATCACATAAAATGCCGGAGATGTCCGGAAAAGGCCGAAGGTGTACAGAACCCAATGCTCCGTTTGCTCGTTGTAATGGAAGTACCATTTTTGGGGGGTTGGCAGAGAGCAACTGGTTCTTACACATCATAATATCCTGATATACGGCTCATTTTGAAACAATTAAAAAGCCGGAAATATCCGGAAAAGGCCGAAGGTGTACAGAACCCGTTGCTCCGTATGCTCGTTGTAATGGAATTACCATTTTTGTGGGATTGGCAACGCTCAACGCGTTTTTACACATCATAATATCCTGCTATTCGGCCCATTTTTGATCACTTAAAATGCCGGAAATGTCCGGAAAAGGCCGAAGGTGTACAGAACCTGATGCTCCGCATGCTCGTTGTAATGGAAGTACCATTCTTCGGGGATTGGCAGCGCGCAACGAGTTCTCTCACATCATAATATCCTGATATACGGCCCATTTTGAAACAATTAAAAAGCCGGAAATGTCCGGAAAAGGCCGAAGGTGTACAGAACCTGATGCTCCGTATGCTCGTTGAAATGGAAGGACTATTTTTGGGGGATTGGCAGCGTGCAGCGAGTTCTCACACCTCATAATATCCTGCGAAACGACTCATTTTGAAACTATTAAAATGCCGAAACTTGCCGGAAAAGGCCGAATATGTACAAGACAGGATTCTCCGCATGCTCGTTGTAATGGAAGCACCATTCTTCGGGGATTGGCAGCGCGCAACGAGTTCTCTCACATCATAATATCCTGATAAACGGCACATTTTGAAACAATTAAAAAGCCGGAAATGTCCGGAAAAGGCCGAAGGTGTACAGAACCCGTTGCTCCGTATGCTCGTTGTAGTGGGCGTACCATTTTTCGGGGATTGGCAGCGTGCAGCGAGATCTCAAACATCATAATATCCTGCGATACGACCCTTTTTGAAACAATTAAAAAGCCGGTAATATCCGGAAAAGGCCGAAGGTGTACAGAACCCGTTGCTCCCTTTGCTTGTTGTAATGGAAGTACCATTTTTGGGGGGTTGGCAGAGAGCAACTGGTTCTTACACATCATAATATCCTGATATACGGCCGATTTTGAAGCAATTAAAAAGCCGGAAATGTCCGGAAAAGGCCGAAGGTGTACAGAACCCGTTGCTCCGTATGCTCGTTGTAATGGGCGTACCATTTTTCGGGGATTTCCAGCGTGCAGCCAGTTCTCACACCTCATAATATCCTGCGATACGACCCATTTTGAAACTATTAAAAAGCCGAAACTGGCCGGAAATGGCCGAATATGTACAAGACAGGATTCTCCGCATGCTCGTTGTAATGGAATTACCATTTTTGGGGGATTAGCAACGCTCAACGCGTTTTTACACATCATAATATCCTGCGATACGACTCATTTTGAAACTATTAAAAAGCCGAAACTGGCCGGAAAAGGCCGAATATGTACCAGACAGGATTCTCGTCATGCTCGTTGAAATGGAAGTACCATTCTTCGGGGATTTGCAGCGCGCAACGAGTTCCCTCACATCATAATATCCTGCTATACGGCCCGTTTTTAATCACATAAAATGCCGGAGATGTCCGGAAAAGGCCGAAGGTGTACAGAACCCAATGCTCCGTTTGCTCGTTGTAATGGAAGTACCATTTTTGGGGGGTTGGCAGAGAGCAACTGGTTCTTACACATCATAATATCCTGATATACGGCCCATTTTGAAACAATTAAAAAGCCGGAAATATCCGGAAAAGGCCGAAGGTGTACAGAACCCGTTGCTCCGTATGCTCGTTGTAATGGAATTACCATTTTTGTGGGATTGGCAACGCTCAACGCGTTTTTACACATCATAATATCCTGCTATTCGGCCCATTTTTGATCACTTAAAATGCCGGAAATGTCCGGAAAAGGCCGAAGGTGTACAGAACCTGATGCTCCGCATGCTCGTTGTAATGGAAGTACCATTCTTCGGGGATTGGCAGCGCGCAACGAGTTCTCTCACATCATAATATCCTGATATACGGCCCATTTTGAAACAATTAAAAAGCCGGAAATGTCCGGAAAAGGCCGAAGGTGTACAGAACCTGATGCTCCGTATGCTCGTTGAAATGGAAGGACTATTTTTGGGGGATTGGCAGCGTGCAGCGAGTTCTCACACCTCATAATATCCTGCGAAACGACTCATTTTGAAACTATTAAAATGCCGAAACTTGCCGGAAAAGGCCGAATATGTACAAGACAGGATTCTCCGCATGCTCGTTGTAATGGAAGCACCATTCTTCGGGGATTGGCAGCGCGCAACGAGTTCTCTCACATCATAATATCCTGATAAACGGCACATTTTGAAACAATTAAAAAGCCGGAAATGTCCGGAAAAGGCCGAAGGTGTACAGAACCCGTTGCTCCGTATGCTCGTTGTAGTGGGCGTACCATTTTTCGGGGATTGGCAGCGTGCAGCGAGATCTCAAACATCATAATATCCTGCGATACGACCCTTTTTGAAACAATTAAAAAGCCGGTAATATCCGGAAAAGGCCGAAGGTGTACAGAACCCGTTGCTCCCTTTGCTTGTTGTAATGGAAGTACCATTTTTGGGGGGTTGGCAGAGAGCAACTGGTTCTTACACATCATAATATCCTGATATACGGCCGATTTTGAAGCAATTAAAAAGCCGGAAATGTCCGGAAAAGGCCGAAGGTGTACAGAACCCGTTGCTCCGTATGCTCGTTGTAATGGGCGTACCATTTTTCGGGGATTTCCAGCGTGCAGCCAGTTCTCACACCTCATAATATCCTGCGATACGACCCATTTTGAAACTATTAAAAAGCCGAAACTGGCCGGAAATGGCCGAATATGTACAAGACAGGATTCTCCGCATGCTCGTTGTAATGGAATTACCATTTTTGGGGGATTGGCAACGCTCAACGCGTTTTTACACATCATAATATCCTGCGATACGACTCATTTTGAAACTATTAAAAAGCCGAAACTGGCCGGAAAAGGCCGAATATGTACCAGACAGGATTCTCGTCATGCTCGTTGAAATGGAAGTACCATTCTTCGGGGATTTGCAGCGCGCAACGAGTTCCCTCACATCATAATATCCTGCTATACGGCCCGTTTTTAATCACATAAAATGCCGGAGATGTCCGGAAAAGGCCGAAGGTGTACAGAACCCAATGCTCCGTTTGCTCGTTGTAATGGAAGTACCATTTTTGGGGGGTTGGCAGAGAGCAACTGGTTCTTACACATCATAATATCCTGATATACGGCCCATTTTGAAACAATTAAAAAGCCGGAAATATCCGGAAAAGGCCGAAGGTGTACAGAACCCGTTGCTCCGTATGCTCGTTGTAATGGAATTACCATTTTTGTGGGATTGGCAACGCTCAACGCGTTTTTACACATCATAATATCCTGCTATTCGGCCCATTTTTGATCACTTAAAATGCCGGAAATGTCCGGAAAAGGCCGAAGGTGTACAGAAGCTGATGCTCCGTATGCTCGTTGTAAGGGGCGTACCATTTCTCGGGGATGGGCAGCGCGTAACGTGTTCTCTCTCATCATAATATCCTGATAAACGGCACATTTTGAATCAATTAAAAAGCCGGAAATGTCCGGAAAAGGCCGAAGGTGTACAGAACCCGTTGCTCCGTATGCTCGTTGTAGTGGGCGTACCATTTTTCGGGGATTGGCAGCGTGCAGCGAGTTCTCACACCTCATAATATCCTGCGATACGACTCATTTTGAAACTATTAAAAAGCCGAAACTGGCCGGAAAAGGCCGAATATGTACAAGACAGGATTCTCCGCATGCCCGTTGTAATGGAAGTACCATTCTTCGGGGATTGGCTGCGCGCAACGAGTTCTCTCACATCATAATATCCTGCGATACGACCCATTTTGAAACAATTAAAAAGCCGAAACTGGCCGGAAAAGGCCGAAAATGTACAAGACAGGATTCTCCGGATGCTGGTTGTATTGGAAGTACCATTCTTCGGGGATTGGCAGCGCGCACCGTGTTCTCTCACATTATAATATCCTGCTATTCTGCCCGTTTTTGATCACTTAATATGCCGGAAATGTCCGGAAAAGGCCGAAGGTGTACAGAACCTGATGCTCCGTATGCTCGTTGTAAGGGGCGTACCATTTCTCGGGGACTGGCAGCGCGTAACGTGTTCTCTCACATCATAATATCCTGATATACGGCCCATTTTGAAGCAATTAAAAAGCCGGAAATATCCGGAAAAGGCCGAAGGTGTACAGAACCCGTTGCTCCGTATGCTCGTTGTAATGGGCGTACCATTTTTCGGGGATTTCCAGCGTGCAGCCTGTTATCACACCTCATAATATCCTGCGATACGACCCATTTTGAAACTATTAAAAAGCCGAAACTGGCCGGAAATGGCCGAATATGTACAAGACAGGATTCTCCGCATGCTCGTTGTAATGGAATTACCATTTTTGGGGGATTGGCAACGCTCAACGCGTTTTTACACATCATAATATCCTGCGATACGACTCATTTTGAAACTATTAAAAAGCCGAAACTGGCCGGAAAAGGCCGAATATGTACCAGACAGGATTCTCGTCATGCTCGTTGAAATGGAAGTACCATTCTTCGGGGATTTGCAGCGCGCAACGAGTTCCCTCACATCATAATATCCTGCTATACGGCCCGTTTTTAATCACATAAAATGCCGGAGATGTCCGGAAAAGGCCGAAGGTGTACAGAACCCAATGCTCCGTTTGCTCGTTGTAATGGAAGTACCATTTTTGGGGGGTTGGCAGAGAGCAACTGGTTCTTACACATCATAATATCCTGATATACGGCCCATTTTGAAACAATTAAAAAGCCGGAAATATCCGGAAAAGGCCGAAGGTGTACAGAACCCGTTGCTCCGTATGCTCGTTGTAATGGAATTACCATTTTTGTGGGATTGGCAACGCTCAACGCGTTTTTACACATCATAATATCCTGCTATTCGGCCCATTTTTGATCACTTAAAATGCCGGAAATGTCCGGAAAAGGCCGAAGGTGTACAGAAGCTGATGCTCCGTATGCTCGTTGTAAGGGGCGTACCATTTCTCGGGGATGGGCAGCGCGTAACGTGTTCTCTCTCATCATAATATCCTGATAAACGGCACATTTTGAATCAATTAAAAAGCCGGAAATGTCCGGAAAAGGCCGAAGGTGTACAGAACCCGTTGCTCCGTATGCTCGTTGTAGTGGGCGTACCATTTTTCGGGGATTGGCAGCGTGCAGCGAGTTCTCACACCTCATAATATCCTGCGATACGACTCATTTTGAAACTATTAAAAAGCCGAAACTGGCCGGAAAAGGCCGAATATGTACAAGACAGGATTCTCCGCATGCCCGTTGTAATGGAAGTACCATTCTTCGGGGATTGGCTGCGCGCAACGAGTTCTCTCACATCATAATATCCTGCGATACGACCCATTTTGAAACAATTAAAAAGCCGAAACTGGCCGGAAAAGGCCGAAAATGTACAAGACAGGATTCTCCGGATGCTGGTTGTATTGGAAGTACCATTCTTCGGGGATTGGCAGCGCGCACCGTGTTCTCTCACATTATAATATCCTGCTATTCTGCCCGTTTTTGATCACTTAATATGCCGGAAATGTCCGGAAAAGGCCGAAGGTGTACAGAACCTGATGCTCCGTATGCTCGTTGTAAGGGGCGTACCATTTCTCGGGGACTGGCAGCGCGTAACGTGTTCTCTCACATCATAATATCCTGATATACGGCCCATTTTGAAGCAATTAAAAAGCCGGAAATATCCGGAAAAGGCCGAAGGTGTACAGAACCCGTTGCTCCGTATGCTCGTTGTAGTGGGCGTACCATTTTTCGGGGATTGGCAGCGTGCAGCGAGTTCTCACACCTCATAATATCCTGCGATACGACTCATTTTGAAACTATTAAAAAGCCGAAACTGGCCGGAAAAGGCCGAATATGTACAAGACAGGATTCTCCGCATGCCCGTTGTAATGGAAGTACCATTCTTCGGGGATTGGCTGCGCGCAACGAGTTCTCTCACATCATAATATCCTGCGATACGACCCATTTTGAAACAATTAAAAAGCCGAAACTGGCCGGAAAAGGCCGAAAATGTACAAGACAGGATTCTCCGGATGCTGGTTGTATTGGAAGTACCATTCTTCGGGGATTGGCAGCGCGCACCGTGTTCTCTCACATTATAATATCCTGCTATTCTGCCCGTTTTTGATCACTTAATATGCCGGAAATGTCCGGAAAAGGCCGAAGGTGTACAGAACCTGATGCTCCGTATGCTCGTTGTAAGGGGCGTACCATTTCTCGGGGACTGGCAGCGCGTAACGTGTTCTCTCACATCATAATATCCTGATATACGGCCCATTTTGAAGCAATTAAAAAGCCGGAAATATCCGGAAAAGGCCGAAGGTGTACAGAACCCGTTGCTCCGTATGCTCGTTGTAATGGGCGTACCATTTTTCGGGGATTTCCAGCGTGCTGCCAGTTCTCACACCTCATAATATCCTGCGATACGAACCATTTTGAAACTATTAAAAAGCCGAAACTGGCCGGAAATGGCCGAATATGTACAAGACAGGATTCTCCGCATGCTCGTTGTAATGGAAGTACCATTCTTCGGGGATTGGCAGCGCGCAACGAGTTCTCTCACATCATAATATCCTGATATACGGCCCATTTTGAAACAATTAAAAAGCCGGAAATGTCCGGAAAAGGCCGAAGGTGTACAGAACCCGTTGCCCCCTTTGCTTGTTGTAATGGAAGTACCATTTTTGGGGGGTTGGCAGAGAGCAACTGGTTGTTACACATCATAATATCCTGATATACGGCCCATTTTGAAGCAATTAAAAAGCCGGAAATGTCCGGAAAAGGCCGAAGGTGTACAGAACCCGTTGCTCCGTATGCTCGTTGTAATGGACGTACCATTTTTGGGGGATTTCCAGCGTGCAGCCAGTTCTCACACCTCATAATATCCTGCGATACGACCCATTTTGAAACTATTAAAAAGCCGAAACTGGCCGGAAATGGCCGAATATGTACAAGACAGGATTCTCCGCATGCTCGTTGTAATGGAAGTACCATTCTTCGGGGATTGGCAGCGCGCAACGAGTTCTCTCACATCATAATATCCTGCTATACGGCCCGTTTTTAATCACATAAAATGCCGGAGATGTCCGGAAAAGGCCGAAGGTGTACAGAACCCAATGCTCCGTTTGCTCGTTGTAATGGAAGTACCATTTTTGGGGGGTTGGCAGAGAGCAACTGGTTCTTACACATCATAATATCCTGATATACGGCCCATTTTGAAACAATTAAAAAGCCGGTAATATCCGGAAAAGGCCGAAGGTGTACAGAACCCGTTGCTCCGTATGCTCGTTGTAATGGAAGGACCATTTTTGGGGGATTGGCAGCGTGCAGCGAGTTCTCACACCTCATAATATCCTGCGAAACGACTCATTTTGAAACTATTAAAATGCAGAAACTTGCCGGAAAAGGCCGAATATGTACAAGACAGGATTCTCCGCATGCTCGTTGTAATGGAAGTACCATTCTTCGGGGATTGGCTGCGCGCAACGAGTTCTCTCACATCATAATATCCTGCGATACGACCCATTTTGAAACAATTAAAAAGCCGAAACTGGCCGGAAAAGGCCGAAAATGTACAAGACAGGATTCTCCGGATGCTGGTTGTATTGGAAGTACCATTCTTCGGGGATTGGCAGCGCGCACCGTGTTCTCTCACATCATAATATCCTGCTATTCTGCCCGTTTTTGATCACTTAATATGCCGGAAATGTCCGGAAAAGGCCGAAGGTGTACAGAACCTGATGCTCCGTATGCTCGTTGTAAGGGGCGTACCATTCCTCGGGGATTGGCAGCGCGTAACGTGTTCTCTCACATCATAATATCCTGCGATACGACCCATTTTGAAACAATTAAAAAGACGAAACTGGCCGGAAAAGGCCGAATATGTACAAGACAGGATTCTCCGCATGCTCGTTGTAATGGAAGTACCATTCTTCGGGGATTGGCAGCGCATAACGTGTTCTCTCACATCATATTATCCTGCGATACGACCAATTTTGAAACAATTAAAAAGACGAAACTGGCCGGAAAAGGCCGAATATGTACAAGACAGGATTCTCCGCATGCTCGTTGTAATGGAAGTACCATTCTTCGGGGATTGGCAGCGCGCAACGAGTTCTCTCACATCATAATATCCTGCGATACGACCCATTTTGAAACAATTAAATAGCCGGAAATGTCCGGAAAATGCCGAACGTGTACATAACCCGTGGCTCCGTATGCTCGTTGTAATGGGCGTACCATTTTTCGGGGATTGGCAGCGTGCAGCGAGATCTCACACATCATAATATCCTGCGATACGACCCGTTTTTAATCACATAAAATGCCGGAAATGTCCGGAAAAGGCCGAAGGTGTACAGAACCCGTTGCTCCGTATGCTCGTTGTAATGGAAGGACCATTTTTCGGGGATTGGCAGCGTGCAGCTAGTTCTCACACATCATAATATCCTGCTATTCGGCCCATTTTTGATCACTTAAAATGCCGGAAATGTCCGGAAAAGGCCGAAGGTGTACAGAAGCTGATGCTCCGTATGCTCGTTGTAAGGGGCGTACCATTTCTCGGGGATTGGCAGCGCGTAACGTGTTCTCTCTCATCATAATATCCTGATAAACGGCACATTTTGAATCAATTAAAAAGCCGGAAATGTCCGGAAAAGGCCGAAGGTGTACAGAACCCGTTGCTCCGTATGCTCGTTGTAGTGGGCGTACCATTTTTCGGGGATTGGCAGCGTGCAGCGAGTTCTCACACCTCATAATATCCTGCGATACGACTCATTTTGAAACTATTAAAAAGCCGAAACTGGCCGGAAAAGGCCGAATATGTACAAGACAGGATTCTCCGCATGCCCGTTGTAATGGAAGTACCATTCTTCGGGGATTGGCTGCGCGCAACGAGTTCTCTCACATCATAATATCCTGCGATACGACCCATTTTGAAACAATTAAAAAGCCGAAACTGGCCGGAAAAGGCCGAAAATGTACAAGACAGGATTCTCCGGATGCTGGTTGTATTGGAAGTACCATTCTTCGGGGATTGGCAGCGCGCACCGTGTTCTCTCACATTATAATATCCTGCTATTCTGCCCGTTTTTGATCACTTAATATGCCGGAAATGTCCGGAAAAGGCCGAAGGTGTACAGAACCTGATGCTCCGTATGCTCGTTGTAAGGGGCGTACCATTTCTCGGGGATTGGCAGCGCGTAACGTGTTCTCTCACATCATAATATCCTGCGATACGACCCATTTTGAAACAATTAAAAAGCCGAAACTGGCCGGAAATGGCCGAATATGTACAAGACAGGATTCTCCGCATGCTCGTTGTAATGGAAGTACCATTCTTCGGGGATTGGCAGCGCGCAACGAGTTCTCTCACATCATAATATCCTGATATACGGCCCATTTTGAAACAATTAAAAAGCCGGAAATGTCCGGAAAAGGCCGAAGGTGTACAGAACCCGTTGCTCCCTTTGCTTGTTGTAATGGAAGTACCATTTTTGGGGGGTTGGCAGAGAGCAACTGGTTCTTACACATCATAATATCCTGATATACGGCCCCTATTGAAGCAATTAAAAAGCCGGAAATGTCCGGAAAAGGCCGAAGGTGTACAGAACCCGCTGCTCCGTATGCTCGTTGTAATGGGCGTACCATTTTTCGGGGATTTCCAGCGTGCAGCCAGTTCTCACACCTCATAATATCCTGCGATACGACCCATTTTGAAACTATTATAAAGCCGAAACTGGCCGGAAATGGCCGAATATGTACAAGACAGGATTCTCCGCATGGTCGTTGTAATGGAAGTACCATTTTTGGGGGATTGGCAACGCTCAACGCGTTTTTACACATCATAATATCCTGCGATACGACTCATTTTGAAACTATTAAAAAGCCGAAACTGGCCGGAAAAGGCCGAATATGTACCAGACAGGATTCTCGTCATGCTCGTTGAAATGGAAGTACCATTCTTCGGGGATTTGCAGCGCGCAACGAGTTCCCTCACATCATAATATCCTGCTATACGGCCCGTTTTTAATCACATAAAATGCCGGAGATGTCCGGAAAAGGCCGAAGGTGTACAGAACCCAATGCTCCGTTTGCTCGTTGTAATGGAAGTACCATTTTTGGGGGGTTGGCAGAGAGCAACTGGTTCTTACACATCATAATATCCTGATATACGGCCCATTTTGAAACAATTAAAAAGCCGGAAATATCCGGAAAAGGCCGAAGGTGTACAGAACCCGTTGCTCCGTATGCTCGTTGTAATGGAATTACCATTTTTGTGGGATTGGCAACGCTCAACGCGTTTTTACACATCATAATATCCTGCTATTCGGCCCATTTTTGATCACTTAAAATGCCGGAAATGTCCGGAAAAGGCCGAAGGTGTACAGAAGCTGATGCTCCGTATGCTCGTTGTAAGGGGCGTACCATTTCTCGGGGATTGGCAGCGCGTAACGTGTTCTCTCTCATCATAATATTCTGATAAACGGCACATTTTGAATCAATTAAAAAGCCGGAAATGTCCGGAAAAGGCCGAAGGTGTACAGAACCCGTTGCTCCGTATGCTCGTTGTAGTGGGCGTACCATTTTTCGGGGATTGGCAGCGTGCAGCGAGTTCTCACACCTCATAATATCCTGCGATACGACTCATTTTGAAACTATTAAAAAGCCGAAACTGGCCGGAAAAGGCCGAATATGTACAAGACAGGATTCTCCGCATGCCCGTTGTAATGGAAGTACCATTCTTCGGGGATTGGCTGCGCGCAACGAGTTCTCTCACATCATAATATCCTGCGATACGACCCATTTTGAAACAATTAAAAAGCCGAAACTGGCCGGAAAAGGCCGAAAATGTACAAGACAGGATTCTCCGGATGCTGGTTGTATTGGAAGTACCATTCTTCGGGGATTGGCAGCGCGCACCGTGTTCTCTCACATTATAATATCCTGCTATTCTGCCCGTTTTTGATCACTTAATATGCCGGAAATGTCCGGAAAAGGCCGAAGGTGTACAGAACCTGATGCTCCGTATGCTCGTTGTAAGGGGCGTACCATTTCTCGGGGATTGGCAGCGCGTAACGTGTTCCCTCACATCATAATATCCTGATATACGGCCCATTTTGAAGCAATTAAAAAGCCGGAAATATCCGGAAAAGGCCGAAGGTGTACAGAACCCGTTGCTCCGTATGCTCGTTGTAATGGGCGTACCATTTTTCGGGGATTTCCAGCGTGCTGCCAGTTCTCACACCTCATAATATCCTGCGATACGAACCATTTTGAAACTATTAAAAAGCCGAAACTGGCCGGAAATGGCCGAATATGTACAAGACAGGATTCTCCGCATGCTCGTTGTAATGGAAGTACCATTCTTCGGGGATTGGCAGCGCGCAACGAGTTCTCTCACATCATAATATCCTGATATACGGCCCATTTTGAAACAATTAAAAAGCCGGAAATGTCCGGAAAAGGCCGAAGGTGTACAGAACCCGTTGCTCCCTTTGCTTGTTGTAATGGAAGTACCATTTTTGGGGGGTTGGCAGAGAGCAACTGGTTCTTACACATCATAATATCCTGATATACGGCCCCTATTGAAGCAATTAAAAAGCCGGAAATGTCCGGAAAAGGCGGAAGGTGTACAGAACCCGCTGCTCCGTATGCTCGTTGTAATGGGCGTACCATTTTTCGGGGATTTCCAGCGTGCAGCCAGTTCTCACACCTCATAATATCCTGCGATACGACCCATTTTGAAACTATTATAAAGGCGAAACTGGCCGGAAATGGCCGAATATGTACAAGACAGGATTCTCCGCATGGTCGTTGTAATGGAAGTACCATTCTTCGGGGATTGGCAGCGCGCAACGAGTTCTCTCACATCATAATATCCTGCTATACGGCCCGTTTTTAATCACATAAAATGCCGGAGATGTCCGGAAAAGGCCGAAGGTGTACAGAACCCAATGCTCCGTTTGCTCGTTGTAATGGAAGTACCATTTTTGGGGGGTTGGCAGAGAGCAACTGGTTCTTACACATCATAATATCCTGATATACGGCCCATTTTGAAACAATTAAAAAGCCGGAAATATCCGGAAAAGGCCGAAGGTGTACAGAACCCGTTGCTCCGTATGCTCGTTGTAATGGAATTACCATTTTTGTGGGATTGGCAACGCTCAACGCGTTTTTACACATCATAATATCCTGCTATTCGGCCCATTTTTGATCACTTAAAATGCCGGAAATGTCCGGAAAAGGCCGAAGGTGTACAGAAGCTGATGCTCCGTATGCTCGTTGTAAGGGGCGTACCATTTCTCGGGGATGGGCAGCGCGTAACGTGTTCTCTCTCATCATAATATCCTGATAAACGGCACATTTTGAATCAATTAAAAAGCCGGAAATGTCCGGAAAAGGCCGAAGGTGTACAGAACCCGTTGCTCCGTATGCTCGTTGTAGTGGGCGTACCATTTTTCGGGGATTGGCAGCGTGCAGCGAGTTCTCACACCTCATAATATCCTGCGATACGACTCATTTTGAAACTATTAAAAAGCCGAAACTGGCCGGAAAAGGCCGAATATGTACAAGACAGGATTCTCCGCATGCCCGTTGTAATGGAAGTACCATTCTTCGGGGATTGGCTGCGCGCAACGAGTTCTCTCACATCATAATATCCTGCGATACGACCCATTTTGAAACAATTAAAAAGCCGAAACTGGCCGGAAAAGGCCGAAAATGTACAAGACAGGATTCTCCGGATGCTGGTTGTATTGGAAGTACCATTCTTCGGGGATTGGCAGCGCGCACCGTGTTCTCTCACATTATAATATCCTGCTATTCTGCCCGTTTTTGATCACTTAATATGCCGGAAATGTCCGGAAAAGGCCGAAGGTGTACAGAACCTGATGCTCCGTATGCTCGTTGTAAGGGGCGTACCATTTCTCGGGGACTGGCAGCGCGTAACGTGTTCTCTCACATCATAATATCCTGATATACGGCCCATTTTGAAGCAATTAAAAAGCCGGAAATATCCGGAAAAGGCCGAAGGTGTACAGAACCCGTTGCTCCGTATGCTCGTTGTAATGGGCGTACCATTTTTCGGGGATTTCCAGCGTGCTGCCAGTTCTCACACCTCATAATATCCTGCGATACGAACCATTTTGAAACTATTAAAAAGCCGAAACTGGCCGGAAATGGCCGAATATGTACAAGACAGGATTCTCCGCATGCTCGTTGTAATGGAAGTACCATTCTTCGGGGATCGGCAGCGCGCAACGAGTTCTCTCACATCATAATATCCTGATATACGGCCCATTTTGAAACAATTAAAAAGCCGGAAATGTCCGGAAAAGGCCGAAGGTGTACAGAACCCGTTGCCCCCTTTGCTTGTTGTAATGGAAGTACCATTTTTGGGGGGTTGGCAGAGAGCAACTGGTTGTTACACATCATAATATCCTGATATACGGCCCATTTTGAAGCAATTAAAAAGCCGGAAATGTCCGGAAAAGGCCGAAGGTGTACAGAACCCGTTGCTCCGTATGCTCGTTGTAATGGACGTACCATTTTTGGGGGATTTCCAGCGTGCAGCCAGTTCTCACACCTCATAATATCCTGCGATACGACCCATTTTGAAACTATTAAAAAGCCGAAACTGGCCGGAAATGGCCGAATATGTACAAGACAGGATTCTCCGCATGCTCGTTGTAATGGAAGTACCATTCTTCGGGGATTGGCAGCGCGCAACGAGTTCTCTCACATCATAATATCCTGCTATACGGCCCGTTTTTAATCACATAAAATGCCGGAGATGTCCGGAAAAGGCCGAAGGTGTACAGAACCCAATGCTCCGTTTGCTCGATGTAATGGAAGTACCATTTTTGGGGGGTTGGCAGAGAGCAACTGGTTCTTACACATCATAATATCCTGATATACGGCCCATTTTGAAACAATTAAAAAGCCGGTAATATCCGGAAAAGGCCGAAGGTGTACAGAACCCGTTGCTCCGTATGCTCGTTGTAATGGAAGGACCATTTTTGGGGGATTGGCAGCGTGCAGCGAGTTCTCACACCTCATAATATCCTGCGAAACGACTCATTTTGAAACTATTAAAATGCAGAAACTTGCCGGAAAAGGCCGAATATGTACAAGACAGGATTATCCGCATGCTCGTTGTAATGGAAGTACCATTCTTCGGGGATTGGCTGCGCGCAACGAGTTCTCTCACATCATAATATCCTGCGATACGACCCATTTTGAAACAATTAAAAAGCCGAAACTGGCCGGAAAAGGCCGAAAATGTACAAGACAGGATTCTCCGGATGCTGGTTGTATTGGAAGTACCATTCTTCGGGGATTGGCAGCGCGCACCGTGTTCTCTCACATCATAATATCCTGCTATTCTGCCCGTTTTTGATCACTTAATATGCCGGAAATGTCCGGAAAAGGCCGAAGGTGTACAGAACCTGATGCTCCGTATGCTCGTTGTAAGGGGCGTACCATTCCTCGGGGATTGGCAGCGCGTAACGTGTTCTCTCACATCATAATATCCTGCGATACGACCCATTTTGAAACAATTAAAAAGACGAAACTGGCCGGAAAAGGCCGAATATGTACAAGACAGGATTCTCCGCATGCTCGTTGTAATGGAAGTACCATTCTTCGGGGATTGGCAGCGCATAACGTGTTCTCTCACATCATATTATCCTGCGATACGACCAATTTTGAAACAATTAAAAAGACGAAACTGGCCGGAAAAGGCCGAATATGTACAAGACAGGATTCTCCGCATGCTCGTTGTAATGGAAGTACCATTCTTCGGGGATTGGCAGCGCGCAACGAGTTCTCTCACATCATAATATCTTGCGATACGACCCATTTTGAAACAATTAAATAGCCGGAAATGTCCGGAAAATGCCGAACGTGTACATAACCCGTGGCTCCGTATGCTCGTTGTAATGGGCGTACCATTTTTCGGGGATTGGCAGCGTGCAGCGAGATCTCACACATCATAATATCCTGCGATACGACCCGTTTTTAATCACATAAAATGCCGGAAATGTCCGGAAAAGGCCGAAGGTGTACAGAACCCGTTGCTCCGTATGCTCGTTGTAATGGAAGGACCATTTTTCGGGGATTGGCAGCGTGCAGCTAGTTCTCACACATCATAATATCCTGCTATTCGGCCCATTTTTGATCACTTAAAATGCCGGAAATGTCCGGAAAAGGCCGAAGGTGTACAGAAGCTGATGCTCCGTATGCTCGTTGTAAGGGGCGTACCATTTCTCGGGGATTGGCAGCGCGTAACGTGTTCTCTCTCATCATAATATCCTGATAAACGGCACATTTTGAATCAATTAAAAAGCCGGAAATGTCCGGAAAAGGCCGAAGGTGTACAGAACCCGTTGCTCCGTATGCTCGTTGTAGTGGGCGTACCATTTTTCGGGGATTGGCAGCGTGCAGCGAGTTCTCACACCTCATAATATCCTGCGATACGACTCATTTTGAAACTATTAAAAAGCCGAAACTGGCCGGAAAAGGCCGAATATGTACAAGACAGGATTCTCCGCATGCCCGTTGTAATGGAAGTACCATTCTTCGGGGATTGGCTGCGCGCAACGAGTTCTCTCACATCATAATATCCTGCGATACGACCCATTTTGAAACAATTAAAAAGCCGAAACTGGCCGGAAAAGGCCGAAAATGTACAAGACAGGATTCTCCGGATGCTGGTTGTATTGGAAGTACCATTCTTCGGGGATTGGCAGCGCGCACCGTGTTCTCTCACATTATAATATCCTGCTATTCTGCCCGTTTTTGATCACTTAATATGCCGGAAATGTCCGGAAAAGGCCGAAGGTGTACAGAACCTGATGCTCCGTATGCTCGTTGTAAGGGGCGTACCATTTCTAGGGGATTGGCAGCGCGTAACGTGTTCTCTCACATCATAATATCCTGATATACGGCCCATTTTGAAGCAATTAAAAAGCCGGAAATATCCGGAAAAGGCCGAAGGTGTACAGAACCCGTTGCTCCGTATGCTCGTTGTAATGGGCGTACCATTTTTCGGGGATTTCCAGCGTGCTGCCAGTTCTCACACCTCATAATATCCTGCGATACGAACCATTTTGAAACTATTAAAAAGCCGAAACTGGCCGGAAATGGCCGAATATGTACAAGACAGGATTCTCCGCATGCTCGTTGTAATGGAAGTACCATTCTTCGGGGATTGGCAGCGCGCAACGAGTTCTCTCACATCATAATATCCTGATATACGGCCCATTTTGAAACAATTAAAAAGCCGGAAATGTCCGGAAAAGGCCGAAGGTGTACAGAACCCGTTGCTCCCTTTGCTTGTTGTAATGGAAGTACCATTTTTGGGGGGTTGGCAGAGAGCAACTGGTTCTTACACATCATAATATCCTGATATACGGCCCCTATTGAAGCAATTAAAAAGCCGGAAATGTCCGGAAAAGGCCGAAGGTGTACAGAACCCGCTGCTCCGTATGCTCGTTGTAATGGGCGTACCATTTTTCGGGGATTTCCAGCGTGCAGCCAGTTCTCACACCTCATAATATCCTGCGATACGACCCATTTTGAAACTATTATAAAGCCGAAACTGGCCGGAAATGGCCGAATATGTACAAGACAGGATTCTCCGCATGGTCGTTGTAATGGAAGTACCATTTTTGGGGGATTGGCAACGCTCAACGCGTTTTTACACATCATAATATCCTGCGATACGACTCATTTTGAAACTATTAAAAAGCCGAAACTGGCCGGAAAAGGCCGAATATGTACCAGACAGGATTCTCGTCATGCTCGTTGAAATGGAAGTACCATTCTTCGGGGATTTGCAGCGCGCAACGAGTTCCCTCACATCATAATATCCTGCTATACGGCCCGTTTTTAATCACATAAAATGCCGGAGATGTCCGGAAAAGGCCGAAGGTGTACAGAACCCAATGCTCCGTTTGCTCGTTGTAATGGAAGTACCATTTTTGGGGGGTTGGCAGAGAGCAACTGGTTCTTACACATCATAATATCCTGATATACGGCCCATTTTGAAACAATTAAAAAGCCGGAAATATCCGGAAAAGGCCGAAGGTGTAGAGAACCCGTTGCTCCGTATGCTCGTTGTAATGGAATTACCATTTTTGTGGGATTGGCAACGCTCAACGCGTTTTTACACATCATAATATCCTGCTATTCGGCCCATTTTTGATCACTTAAAATGCCGGAAATGTCCGGAAAAGGCCGAAGGTGTACAGAAGCTGATGCTCCGTATGCTCGTTGTAAGGGGCGTACCATTTCTCGGGGATTGGCAGCGCGTAACGTGTTCTCTCTCATCATAATATCCTGATAAACGGCACATTTTGAATCAATTAAAAAGCCGGAAATGTCCGGAAAAGGCCGAAGGTGTACAGAACCCGTTGCTCCGTATGCTCGTTGTAGTGGGCGTACCATTTTTCGGGGATTGGCAGCGTGCAGCGAGTTCTCACACCTCATAATATCCTGCGATACGACTCATTTTGAAACTATTAAAAAGCCGAAACTGGCCGGAAAAGGCCGAATATGTACAAGACAGGATTCTCCGCATGCCCGTTGTAATGGAAGTACCATTCTTCGGGGATTGGCTGCGCGCAACGAGTTCTCTCACATCATAATATCCTGCGATACGACCCATTTTGAAACAATTAAAAAGCCGAAACTGGCCGGAAAAGGCCGAAAATGTACAAGACAGGATTCTCCGGATGCTGGTTGTATTGGAAGTACCATTCTTCGGGGATTGGCAGCGCGCACCGTGTTCTCTCACATTATAATATCCTGCTATTCTGCCCGTTTTTGATCACTTAATATGCCGGAAATGTCCGGAAAAGGCCGAAGGTGTACAGAACCTGATGCTCCGTATGCTCGTTGTAAGGGGCGTACCATTTCTCGGGGATTGGCAGCGCGTAACGTGTTCTCTCACATCATAATATCCTGATATACGGCCCATTTTGAAGCAATTAAAAAGCCGGAAATATCCGGAAAAGGCCGAAGGTGTACAGAACCCGTTGCTCCGTATGCTCGTTGTAATGGGCGTACCATTTTTCGGGGATTTCCAGCGTGCTGCCAGTTCTCACACCTCATAATATCCTGCGATACGAACCATTTTGAAACTATTAAAAAGCCGAAACTGGCCGGAAATGGCCGAATATGTACAAGACAGGATTCTCCGCATGCTCGTTGTAATGGAAGTACCATTCTTCGGGGATTGGCAGCGCGCAACGAGTTCTCTCACATCATAATATCCTGATAAACGGCACATTTTGAAACAATTAAAAAGCCGGAAATGTCCGGAAAAGGCCGAAGGTGTACAGAACCCGTTGCTCCCTTTGCTTGTTGTAATGGAAGTACCATTTTTGGGGGGTTGGCAGAGAGCAACTGGTTCTTACACATCATAATATCCTGATATACGGCCCATTTTGAAACAATTAAAAAGCCGGTAATATCCGGAAAAGGCCGAAGGTGTACAGAACCCGTTGCTCCGTATGCTCGTTGTAATGGAAGGACCATTTTTGGGGGATTGGCAGCGTGCAGCGAGTTCTCACACCTCATAATATCCTGCGAAACGACTCATTTTGAAACTATTAAAATGCAGAAACTTGCCGGAAAAGGCCGAATATGTACAAGACAGGATTCTCCGCATGCTCGTTGTAATGGAAGTACCATTCTTCGGGGATTGGCTGCGCGCAACGAGTTCTCTCACATCATAATATCCTGCGATACGACCCATTTTGAAACAATTAAAAAGCCGAAACTGGCCGGAAAAGGCCTAAAATGTACAAGACAGGATTCTCCGGATGCTGGTTGTATTGGAAGTACCATTCTTCGGGGATTGGCAGCGCGCACCGTGTTCTCTCACATCATAATATCCTGCTATTCTGCCCGTTTTTGATCACTTAATATGCCGGAAATGTCCGGAAAAGGCCGAAGGTGTACAGAACCTGATGCTCCGTATGCTCGTTGTAAGGGGCGTACCATTCCTCGGGGATTGGCAGCGCGTAACGTGTTCTCTCACATCATAATATCCTGATATACGGCCCATTTTGAAGCAATTAAAAAGCCGGAAATATCCGGAAAAGGCCGAAGGTGTACAGAACCCGTTGCTCCGTATGCTCGTTGTAATGGGCGTACCATTTTTCGGGGATTGGCAGCGTGCAGCGAGTTCTCACACCTCATAATATCCTGCGATACGAACCATTTTGAAACTATTAAAAAGCCGAAACTGGCCGGAAATGGCCGAATATGTACAAGACAGGATTCTCCGCATGCTCGTTGTAATGGAAGTACCATTCTTCGGGGATTGGCAGCGCGCAACGAGTTCTCTCACATCATAATATCCTGATAAACGGCACATTTTGAAACAATTAAAAAGCCGGAAATGTCCGGAAAAGGCCGAAGGTGTACAGAACCCGTTGCTCCCTTTGCTTGTTGTAATGGAAGTACCATTTTTGGGGGGTTGGCAGAGAGCAACTGGTTCTTACACATCATAATATCCTGATATACGGCCCCTATTGAAGCAATTAAAAAGCCGGAAATGTCCGGAAAAGGCCGAAGGTGTACAGAACCCGCTGCTCCGTATGCTCGTTGTAATGGGCGTACCATTTTTCGGGGATTTCCAGCGTGCAGCCAGTTCTCACACCTCATAATATCCTGCGATACGACCCATTTTGAAACTATTAAAAAGCCGAAACTGGCCGGAAATGGCCGAATATGTACAAGACAGGATTCTCCGCATGCTCGTTGTAATGGAAGTACCATTCTTCGGGGATTGGCAGCGCGCAACGAGTTCTCTCACATCATAATATCCTGATATACGGCCCATTTTGAAACAATTAAAAAGCCGGAAATGTCCGGAAAAGGCCGAAGGTGTACAGAACCTGATGCTTCGCATGCTCGTTGTAATGGAAGTACCATTCTTCGGGGATTGGCAGCGCGCAACGAGTTCTCTCACATCATAATATCCTGATATACGGCCCATTTTGAAACAATTAAAAAGCCGGAAATGTCCGGAAAAGGCCGAAGGTGTACAGAACCTGATGCTCCGTATGCTCGTTGAAATGGAAGGACTATTTTTGGGGGATTGGCAGCGTGCAGCGAGTTCTCACACCTCATAATATCCTGCGAAACGACTCATTTTGAAACTATTAAAATGCCGAAACTTGCCGGAAGAGGCCGAATATGTACAAGACAGGATTCTCCGCATGCTCGTTGTAATGGAAGTACCATTCTTCGGGGATTGGCAGCGCGCAACGAGTTCTCTCACATCATAATATCCTGATAAACGGCACATTTTGAAACAATTAAAAAGCCGGAAATGTCCGGAAAAGGCCGAAGGTGTACAGAACCCGTTGCTCCGTATGCTCGTTGTAGTGGGCGTACCATTTTTCGGGGATTGGCAGCGTGCAGCGAGATCTCAAACATCATAATATCCTGCGATACGACCCTTTTTGAAACAATTAAAAAGCCGGTAATATCCGGAAAAGGCCGAAGGTGTACAGAACCCGTTGCTCCCTTTGCTTGTTGTAATGGAAGTACCATTTTTGGGGGGTTGGCAGAGAGCAACTGGTTCTTACACATCATAATATCCTGATATACGGCCGATTTTGAAGCAATTAAAAAGCCGGAAATGTCCGGAAAAGGCCGAAGGTGTACAGAACCCGTTGCTCCGTATGCTCGTTGTAATGGGCGTACCATTTTTCGGGGATTTCCAGCGTGCAGCCAGTTCTCACACCTCATAATATCCTGCGATACGACCCATTTTGAAACTATTAAAAAGCCGAAACTGGCCGGAAATGGCCGAATATGTACAAGACAGGATTCTCCGCATGCTCGTTGTAATGGAATTACCATTTTTGGGGGATTGGCAACGCTCAACGCGTTTTTACACATCATAATATCCTGCGATACGACTCATTTTGAAACTATTAAAAAGCCGAAACTGGCCGGAAAAGGCCGAATATGTACCAGACAGGATTCTCGTCATGCTCGTTGAAATGGAAGTACCATTCTTCGGGGATTTGCAGCGCGCAACGAGTTCCCTCACATCATAATATCCTGCTATACGGCCCGTTTTTAATCACATAAAATGCCGGAGATGTCCGGAAAAGGCCGAAGGTGTACAGAACCCAATGCTCCGTTTGCTCGTTGTAAGGGGCGTACCATTTCTCGGGGATTGGCAGCGCGTAACGTGTTCTCTCTCATCATAATATCCTGATAAACGGCACATTTTGAATCAATTAAAAAGCCGGAAATGTCCGGAAAAGGCCGAAGGTGTACAGAACCCGTTGCTCCGTATGCTCGTTGTAGTGGGCGTACCATTTTTCGGGGATTGGCAGCGTGCAGCGAGTTCTCACACCTCATAATATCCTGCGATACGACTCATTTTGAAACTATTAAAAAGCCGAAACTGGCCGGAAAAGGCCGAATATGTACAAGACAGGATTCTCCGCATGCCCGTTGTAATGGAAGTACCATTCTTCGGGGATTGGCTGCGCGCAACGAGTTCTCTCACATCATAATATCCTGCGATACGACCCATTTTGAAACAATTAAAAAGCCGAAACTGGCCGGAAAAGGCCGAAAATGTACAAGACAGGATTCTCCGGATGCTGGTTGTATTGGAAGTACCATTCTTCGGGGATTGGCAGCGCGCACCGTGTTCTCTCACATTATAATATCCTGCTATTCTGCCCGTTTTTGATCACTTAATATGCCGGAAATGTCCGGAAAAGGCCGAAGGTGTACAGAACCTGATGCTCCGTATGCTCGTTGTAAGGGGCGTACCATTTCTCGGGGATTGGCAGCGCGTAACGTGTTCTCTCACATCATAATATCCTGATATACGGCCCATTTTGAAGCAATTAAAAAGCCGGAAATATCCGGAAAAGGCCGAAGGTGTACAGAACCCGTTGCTCCGTATGCTCGTTGTAATGGGCGTACCATTTTTCGGGGATTTCCAGCGTGCTGCCAGTTCTCACACCTCATAATATCCTGCGATACGAACCATTTTGAAACTATTAAAAAGCCGAAACTGGCCGGAAATGGCCGAATATGTACAAGACAGGATTCTCCGCATGCTCGTTGTAATGGAAGTACCATTCTTCGGGGATTGGCAGCGCGCAACGAGTTCTCTCACATCATAATATCCTGATAAACGGCACATTTTGAAACAATTAAAAAGCCGGAAATGTCCGGAAAAGGCCGAAGGTGTACAGAACCCGTTGCTCCCTTTGCTTGTTGTAATGGAAGTACCATTTTTGGGGGGTTGGCAGAGAGCAACTGGTTCTTACACATCATAATATCCTGATATACGGCCCATTTTGAAACAATTAAAAAGCCGGTAATATCCGGAAAAGGCCGAAGGTGTACAGAACCCGTTGCACCGTATGCTCGTTGTAATGGAAGGACCATTTTTGGGGGATTGGCAGCGTGCAGCGAGTTCTCACACCTCATAATATCCTGCGAAACGACTCATTTTGAAACTATTAAAATGCAGAAACTTGCCGGAAAAGGCCGAATATGTACAAGACAGGATTCTCCGCATGCTCGTTGTAATGGAAGTACCATTCTTCGGGGATTGGCTGCGCGCAACGAGTTCTCTCACATCATAATATCCTGCGATACGACCCATTTTGAAACAATTAAAAAGCCGAAACTGGCCGGAAAAGGCCTAAAATGTACAAGACAGGATTCTCCGGATGCTGGTTGTATTGGAAGTACCATTCTTCGGGGATTGGCAGCGCGCACCGTGTTCTCTCACATCATAATATCCTGCTATTCTGCCCGTTTTTGATCACTTAATATGCCGGAAATGTCCGGAAAAGGCCGAAGGTGTACAGAACCTGATGCTCCGTATGCTCGTTGTAAGGGGCGTACCATTCCTCGGGGATTGGCAGCGCGTAACGTGTTCTCTCACATCATAATATCCTGATATACGGCCCATTTTGAAGCAATTAAAAAGCCGGAAATATCCGGAAAAGGCCGAAGGTGTACAGAACCCGTTGCTCCGTATGCTCGTTGTAATGGGCGTACCATTTTTCGGGGATTGGCAGCGTGCAGCGAGTTCTCACACCTCATAATATCCTGCGATACGAACCATTTTGAAACTATTAAAAAGCCGAAACTGGCCGGAAATGGCCGAATATGTACAAGACAGGATTCTCCGCATGCTCGTTGTAATGGAAGTACCATTCTTCGGGGATTGGCAGCGCGCAACGAGTTCTCTCACATCATAATATCCTGATAAACGGCACATTTTGAAACAATTAAAAAGCCGGAAATGTCCGGAAAAGGCCGAAGGTGTACAGAACCCGTTGCTCCCTTTGCTTGTTGTAATGGAAGTACCATTTTTGGGGGGTTGGCAGAGAGCAACTGGTTCTTACACATCATAATATCCTGATATACGGCCCCTATTGAAGCAATTAAAAAGCCGGAAATGTCCGGAAAAGGCCGAAGGTGTACAGAACCCGCTGCTCCGTATGCTCGTTGTAATGGGCGTACCATTTTTCGGGGATTTCCAGCGTGCAGCCAGTTCTCACACCTCATAATATCCTGCGATACGACCCATTTTGAAACTATTAAAAAGCCGAAACTGGCCGGAAATGGCCGAATATGTACAAGACAGGATTCTCCGCATGCTCGTTGTAATGGAAGTACCATTCTTCGGGGATTGGCAGCGCGCAACGAGTTCTCTCACATCATAATATCCTGATATACGGCCCATTTTGAAACAATTAAAAAGCCGGAAATGTCCGGAAAAGGCCGAAGGTGTACAGAACCTGATGCTCCGCATGCTCGTTGTAATGGAAGTACCATTCTTCGGGGATTGGCAGCGCGCAACGAGTTCTCTCACATCATAATATCCTGATATACGGCCCATTTTGAAACAATTAAAAAGCCGGAAATGTCCGGAAAAGGCCGAAGGTGTACAGAACCTGATGCTCCGTATGCTCGTTGAAATGGAAGGACTATTTTTGGGGGATTGGCAGCGTGCAGCGAGTTCTCACACCTCATAATATCCTGCGAAACGACTCATTTTGAAACTATTAAAATGCCGAAACTTGCCGGAAGAGGCCGAATATGTACAAGACAGGATTCTCCGCATGCTCGTTGTAATGGAAGTACCATTCTTCGGGGATTGGCAGCGCGCAACGAGTTCTCTCACATCATAATATCCTGATAAACGGCACATTTTGAAACAATTAAAAAGCCGGAAATGTCCGGAAAAGGCCGAAGGTGTACAGAACCCGTTGCTCCGTATGCTCGTTGTAGTGGGCGTACCATTTTTCGGGGATTGGCAGCGTGCAGCGAGATCTCAAACATCATAATATCCTGCGATACGACCCTTTTTGAAACAATTAAAAAGCCGGTAATATCCGGAAAAGGCCGAAGGTGTACAGAACCCGTTGCTCCGTATGCTCGTTGTAGTGGGCGTACCATTTTTCGGGGATTGGCAGCGTGCAGCGAGATCTCAAACATCATAATATCCTGCGATACGACCCTTTTTGAAACAATTAAAAAGCCGGTAATATCCGGAAAAGGCCGAAGGTGTACAGAACCCGTTGCTCCCTTTGCTTGTTGTAATGGAAGTACCATTTTTGGGGGGTTGGCAGAGAGCAACTGGTTCTTACACATCATAATATCCTGATATACGGCCGATTTTGAAGCAATTAAAAAGCCGGAAATGTCCGGAAAAGGCCGAAGGTGTACAGAACCCGTTGCTCCGTATGCTCGTTGTAATGGGCGTACCATTTTTCGGGGATTTCCAGCGTGCAGCCAGTTCTCACACCTCATAATATCCTGCGATACGACCCATTTTGAAACTATTAAAAAGCCGAAACTGGCCGGAAATGGCCGAATATGTACAAGACAGGATTCTCCGCATGCTCGTTGTAATGGAATTACCATTTTTGGGGGATTGGCAACGCTCAACGCGTTTTTACACATCATAATATCCTGCGATACGACTCATTTTGAATCTATTAAAAAGCCGAAACTGGCCGGAAAAGGCCGAATATGTACCAGACAGGATTCTCGTCATGCTCGTTGAAATGGAAGTACCATTCTTCGGGGATTTGCAGCGCGCAACGAGTTCCCTCACATCATAATATCCTGCTATACGGCCCGTTTTTAATCACATAAAATGCCGGAGATGTCCGGAAAAGGCCGAAGGTGTACAGAACCCAATGCTCCGTTTGCTCGTTGTAATGGAAGTACCATTTTTGGGGGGTTGGCAGAGAGCAACTGGTTCTTACACATCATAATATCCTGATATACGGCCCATTTTGAAACAATTAAAAAGCCGGAAATATCCGGAAAAGGCCGAAGGTGTACAGAACCCGTTGCTCCGTATGCTCGTTGTAATGGAATTACCATTTTTGTGGGATTGGCAACGCTCAACGCGTTTTTACACATCATAATATCCTGCTATTCGGCCCATTTTTGATCACTTAAAATGCCGGAAATGTCCGGAAAAGGCCGAAGGTGTACAGAAGCTGATGCTCCGTATGCTCGTTGTAAGGGGCGTACCATTTCTCGGGGATGGGCAGCGCGTAACGTGTTCTCTCTCATCATAATATCCTGATAAACGGCACATTTTGAATCAATTAAAAAGCCGGAAATGTCCGGAAAAGGCCGAAGGTGTACAGAACCCGTTGCTCCGTATGCTCGTTGTAGTGGGCGTACCATTTTTCGGGGATTGGCAGCGTGCTGCCAGTTCTCACACCTCATAATATCCTGCGATACGAACCATTTTGAAACTATTAAAAAGCCGAAACTGGCCGGAAATGGCCGAATATGTACAAGACAGGATTCTCCGCATGCTCGTTGTAATGGAAGTACCATTCTTCGGGGATTGGCAGCGCGCAACGAGTTCTCTCACATCATAATATCCTGATATACGGCCCATTTTGAAACAATTAAAAAGCCGGAAATGTCCGGAAAAGGCCGAAGGTGTACAGAACCCGTTGCCCCCTTTGCTTGTTGTAATGGAAGTACCATTTTTGGGGGGTTGGCAGAGAGCAACTGGTTCTTACACATCATAATATCCTGATATACGGCCCATTTTGAAGCAATTAAAAAGCCGGAAATGTCCGGAAAAGGCCGAAGGTGTACAGAACCCGTTGCTCCGTATGCTCGTTGTAATGGACGTACCATTTTTGGGGGATTTCCAGCGTGCAGCCAGTTCTCACACCTCATAATATCCTGCGATACGACCCATTTTGAAACTATTAAAAAGCCGAAACTGGCCGGAAATGGCCGAATATGTACAAGACAGGATTCTCCGCATGCTCGTTGTAATGGAAGTACCATTCTTCGGGGATTGGCAGCGCGCAACGAGTTCTCTCACATCATAATATCCTGCTATACGGCCCGTTTTTAATCACATAAAATGCCGGAGATGTCCGGAAAAGGCCGAAGGTGTACAGAACCCAATGCTCCGTTTGCTCGTTGTAATGGAAGTACCATTTTTGGGGGGTTGGCAGAGAGCAACTGGTTCTTACACATCATAATATCCTGATATACGGCCCATTTTGAAACAATTAAAAAGCCGGAAATATCCGGAAAAGGCCGAAGGTGTACAGAACCCGTTGCTCCGTATGCTCGTTGTAATGGAATTACCATTTTTGTGGGATTGGCAACGCTCAACCCGTTTTTACACATCATAATATCCTGCTATTCGGCCCATTTTTGATCACTTAAAATGCCGGAAATGTCCGGAAAAGGCCGAAGGTGTACAGAAGCTGATGCTCCGTATGCTCGTTGTAAGGGGCGTACCATTTCTCGGGGATTGGCAGCGCGTAACGTGTTCTCTCTCATCATAATATCCTGATAAACGGCACATTTTGAATCAATTAAAAAGCCGGAAATGTCCGGAAAAGGCCGAAGGTGTACAGAACCCGTTGCTCCGTATGCTCGTTGTAGTGGGCGTACCATTTTTCGGGGATTGGCAGCGTGCAGCGAGTTCTCACACCTCATAATATCCTGCGATACGACTCATTTTGAAACTATTAAAAAGCCGAAACTGGCCGGAAAAGGCCGAATATGTACAAGACAGGATTCTCCGCATGCCCGTTGTAATGGAAGTACCATTCTTCGGGGATTGGCTGCGCGCAACGAGTTCTCTCACATCATAATATCCTGCGATACGACCCATTTTGAAACAATTAAAAAGCCGAAACTGGCCGGAAAAGGCCGAAAATGTACAAGACAGGATTCTCCGGATGCTGGTTGTATTGGAAGTACCATTCTTCGGGGATTGGCAGCGCGCACCGTGTTCTCTCACATTATAATATCCTGCTATTCTGCCCGTTTTTGATCACTTAATATGCCGGAAATGTCCGGAAAAGGCCGAAGGTGTACAGAACCTGATGCTCCGTATGCTCGTTGTAAGGGGCGTACCATTTCTCGGGGATTGGCAGCGCGTAACGTGTTCTCTCACATCATAATATCCTGATATACGGCCCATTTTGAAGCAATTAAAAAGCCGGAAATATCCGGAAAAGGCCGAAGGTGTACAGAACCCGTTGCTCCGTATGCTCGTTGTAATGGGCGTACCATTTTTCGGGGATTTCCAGCGTGCTGCCAGTTCTCACACCTCATAATATCCTGCGATACGAACCATTTTGAAACTATTAAAAAGCCGAAACTGGCCGGAAATGGCCGAATATGTACAAGACAGGATTCTCCGCATGCTCGTTGTAATGGAAGTACCATTCTTCGGGGATTGGCAGCGCGCAACGAGTTCTCTCACATCATAATATCCTGATATACGGCCCATTTTGAAACAATTAAAAAGCCGGAAATGTCCGGAAAAGGCCGAAGGTGTACAGAACCCGTTGCTCCCTTTGCTTGTTGTAATGGAAGTACCATTTTTGGGGGGTTGGCAGAGAGCAACTGGTTCTTACACATCATAATATCCTGATATACGGCCCCTATTGAAGCAATTAAAAAGCCGGAAATGTCCGGAAAAGGCCGAAGGTGTACAGAACCCGCTGCTCCGTATGCTCGTTGTAATGGGCGTACCATTTTTCGGGGATTTCCAGCGTGCAGCCAGTTCTCACACCTCATAATATCCTGCGATACGACCCATTTTGAAACTATTATAAAGCCGAAACTGGCCGGAAATGGCCGAATATGTACAAGACAGGATTCTCCGCATGGTCGTTGTAATGGAAGTACCATTCTTCGGGGATTGGCAGCGCGCAACGAGTTCTCTCACATCATAATATCCTGCTATACGGCCCGTTTTTAATCACATAAAATGCCGGAGATGTCCGGAAAAGGCCGAAGGTGTACAGAACCCAATGCTCCGTTTGCTCGTTGTAATGGAAGTACCATTTTTGGGGGGTTGGCAGAGAGCAACTGGTTCTTACACATCATAATATCCTGATATACGGCCCATTTTGAAACAATTAAAAAGCCGGTAATATCCGGAAAAGGCCGAAGGTGTACAGAACCCGTTGCTCCGTATGCTCGTTGTAATGGAAGGACCATTTTTGGGGGATTGGCAGCGTGCAGCGAGTTCTCACACCTCATAATATCCTGCGAAACGACTCATTTTGAAACTATTAAAATGCAGAAACTTGCCGGAAAAGGCCGAATATGTACAAGACAGGATTCTTCGCATGCTCGTTGTAATGGAAGTACCATTCTTCGGGGATTGGCTGCGCGCAACGAGTTCTCTCACATCATAATATCCTGCGATACGACCCATTTTGAAACAATTAAAAAGCCGAAACTGGCCGGAAAAGGCCTAAAATGTACAAGACAGGATTCTCCGGATGCTGGTTGTATTGGAAGTACCATTCTTCGGGGATTGGCAGCGCGCACCGTGTTCTCTCACATCATAATATCCTGCTATTCTGCCCGTTTTTGATCACTTAATATGCCGGAAATGTCCGGAAAAGGCCGAAGGTGTACAGAACCTGATGCTCCGTATGCTCGTTGTAAGGGGCGTACCATTCCTCGGGGATTGGCAGCGCGTAACGTGTTCTCTCACATCATAATATCCTGATATACGGCCCATTTTGAAGCAATTAAAAAGCCGGAAATATCCGGAAAAGGCCGAAGGTGTACAGAACCCGTTGCTCCGTATGCTCGTTGTAATGGGCGTACCATTTTTCGGGGATTGGCAGCGTGCAGCGAGTTCTCACACCTCATAATATCCTGCGATACGAACCATTTTGAAACTATTAAAAAGCCGAAACTGGCCGGAAATGGCCGAATATGTACAAGACAGGATTCTCCGCATGCTCGTTGTAATGGAAGTACCATTCTTCGGGGATTGGCAGCGCGCAACGAGTTCTCTCACATCATAATATCCTGATAAACGGCACATTTTGAAACAATTAAAAAGCCGGAAATGTCCGGAAAAGGCCGAAGGTGTACAGAACCCGTTGCTCCCTTTGCTTGTTGTAATGGAAGTACCATTTTTGGGGGGTTGGCAGAGAGCAACTGGTTCTTACACATCATAATATCCTGATATACGGCCCCTATTGAAGCAATTAAAAAGCCGGAAATGTCCGGAAAAGGCCGAAGGTGTACAGAACCCGCTGCTCCGTATGCTCGTTGTAATGGGCGTACCATTTTTCGGGGATTTCCAGCGTGCAGCCAGTTCTCACACCTCATAATATCCTGCGAAACGACTCATTTTGAAACTATTAAAATGCAGAAACTTGCCGGAAAAGGCCGAATATGTACAAGACAGGATTCTTCGCATGCTCGTTGTAATGGAAGTACCATTCTTCGGGGATTGGCTGCGCGCAACGAGTTCTCTCACATCATAATATCCTGCGATACGACCCATTTTGAAACAATTAAAAAGCCGAAACTGGCCGGAAAAGGCCTAAAATGTACAAGACAGGATTCTCCGGATGCTGGTTGTATTGGAAGTACCATTCTTCGGGGATTGGCAGCGCGCACCGTGTTCTCTCACATCATAATATCCTGCTATTCTGCCCGTTTTTGATCACTTAATATGCCGGAAATGTCCGGAAAAGGCCGAAGGTGTACAGAACCTGATGCTCCGTATGCTCGTTGTAAGGGGCGTACCATTCCTCGGGGATTGGCAGCGCGTAACGTGTTCTCTCACATCATAATATCCTGATATACGGCCCATTTTGAAGCAATTAAAAAGCCGGAAATATCCGGAAAAGGCCGAAGGTGTACAGAACCCGTTGCTCCGTATGCTCGTTGTAATGGGCGTACCATTTTTCGGGGATTGGCAGCGTGCAGCGAGTTCTCACACCTCATAATATCCTGCGATACGAACCATTTTGAAACTATTAAAAAGCCGAAACTGGCCGGAAATGGCCGAATATGTACAAGACAGGATTCTCCGCATGCTCGTTGTAATGGAAGTACCATTCTTCGGGGATTGGCAGCGCGCAACGAGTTCTCTCACATCATAATATCCTGATAAACGGCACATTTTGAAACAATTAAAAAGCCGGAAATGTCCGGAAAAGGCCGAAGGTGTACAGAACCCGTTGCTCCCTTTGCTTGTTGTAATGGAAGTACCATTTTTGGGGGGTTGGCAGAGAGCAACTGGTTCTTACACATCATAATATCCTGATATACGGCCCCTATTGAAGCAATTAAAAAGCCGGAAATGTCCGGAAAAGGCCGAAGGTGTACAGAACCCGCTGCTCCGTATGCTCGTTGTAATGGGCGTACCATTTTTCGGGGATTTCCAGCGTGCAGCCAGTTCTCACACCTCATAATATCCTGCGATACGACCCATTTTGAAACTATTAAAAAGCCGAAACTGGCCGGAAATGGCCGAATATGTACAAGACAGGATTCTCCGCATGCTCGTTGTAATGGAAGTACCATTCTTCGGGGATTGGCAGCGCGCAACGAGTTCTCTCACATCATAATATCCTGATATACGGCCCATTTTGAAACAATTAAAAAGCCGGAAATGTCCGGAAAAGGCCGAAGGTGTACAGAACCTGATGCTCCGCATGCTCGTTGTAATGGAAGTACCATTCTTCGGGGATTGGCAGCGCGCAACGAGTTCTCTCACATCATAATATCCTGATATACGGCCCATTTTGAAACAATTAAAAAGCCGGAAATGTCCGGAAAAGGCCGAAGGTGTACAGAACCTGATGCTCCGTATGCTCGTTGAAATGGAAGGACTATTTTTGGGGGATTGGCAGCGTGCAGCGAGTTCTCACACCTCATAATATCCTGCGAAACGACTCATTTTGAAACTATTAAAATGCCGAAACTTGCCGGAAAAGGCCGAATATGTACAAGACAGGATTCTCCGCATGCTCGTTGTAATGGAAGTACCATTCTTCGGGGATTGGCAGCGCGCAACGAGTTCTCTCACATCATAATATCCTGATAAACGGCACATTTTGAAACAATTAAAAAGCCGGAAATGTCCGGAAAAGGCCGAAGGTGTACAGAACCCGTTGCTCCGTATGCTCGTTGTAGTGGGCGTACCATTTTTCGGGGATTGGCAGCGTGCAGCGAGATCTCAAACATCATAATATCCTGCGATACGACCCTTTTTGAAACAATTAAAAAGCCGGTAATATCCGGAAAAGGCCGAAGGTGAACAGAACCCGTTGCTCCCTTTGCTTGTTGTAATGGAAGTACCATTTTTGGGGGGTTGGCAGAGAGCAACTGGTTCTTACACATCATAATATCCTGATATACGGCCGATTTTGAAGCAATTAAAAAGCCGGAAATGTCCGGAAAAGGCCGAAGGTGTACAGAACCCGTTGCTCCGTATGCTCGTTGTAATGGGCGTACCATTTTTCGGGGATTTCCAGCGTGCAGCCAGTTCTCACACCTCATAATATCCTGCGATACGACCCATTTTGAAACTATTAAAAAGCCGAAACTGGCCGGAAATGGCCGAATATGTACAAGACAGGATTCTCCGCATGCTCGTTGTAATGGAATTACCATTTTTGGGGGATTGGCAACGCTCAACGCGTTTTTACACATCATAATATCCTGCGATACGACTCATTTTGAAACTATTAAAAAGCCGAAACTGGCCGGAAAAGGCCGAATATGTACCAGACAGGATTCTCGTCATGCTCGTTGAAATGGAAGTACCATTCTTCGGGGATTTGCAGCGCGCAACGAGTTCCCTCACATCATAATATCCTGCTATACGGCCCGTTTTTAATCACATAAAATGCCGGAGATGTCCGGAAAAGGCCGAAGGTGTACAGAACCCAATGCTCCGTTTGCTCGTTGTAATGGAAGTACCATTTTTGGGGGGTTGGCAGAGAGCAACTGGTTCTTACACATCATAATATCCTGATATACGGCCCATTTTGAAACAATTAAAAAGCCGGAAATATCCGGAAAAGGCCGAAGGTGTACAGAACCCGTTGCTCCGTATGCTCGTTGTAATGGAATTACCATTTTTGTGGGATTGGCAACGCTCAACGCGTTTTTACACATCATAATATCCTGCTATTCGGCCCATTTTTGATCACTTAAAATGCCGGAAATGTCCGGAAAAGGCCGAAGGTGTACAGAAGCTGATGCTCCGTATGCTCGTTGTAAGGGGCGTACCATTTCTCGGGGATTGGCAGCGCGCAACGTGTTCTCTCACATCATAATATCCTGATATACGGCCCATTTTGAAGCAATTAAAAAGCCGGAAATATCCGGAAAAGGCCGAAGGTGTACAGAACCCGTTGCTCCGTATGCTCGTTGTAATGGGCGTACCATTTTTCGGGGATTTCCAGCGTGCTGCCAGTTCTCACACCTCATAATATCCTGCGATACGAACCATTTTGAAACTATTAAAAAGCCGAAACTGGCCGGAAATGGCCGAATATGTACAAGACAGGATTCTCCGCATGCTCGTTGTAATGGAAGTACCATTCTTCGGGGATTGGCAGCGCGCAACGAGTTCTCTCACATCATAATATCCTGATATACGGCCCATTTTGAAACAATTAAAAAGCCGGAAATGTCCGGAAAAGGCCGAAGGTGTACAGAACCCGTTGCCCCCTTTGCTTGTTGTAATGGAAGTACCATTTTTGGGGGGTTGGCAGAGAGCAACTGGTTCTTACACATCATAATATCCTGATATACGGCCCATTTTGAAGCAATTAAAAAGCCTGAAATGTCCGGAAAAGGCCGAAGGTGTACAGAACCCGTTGCTCCGTATGCTCGTTGTAATGGACGTACCATTTTTGGGGTATTTCCAGCGTGCAGCCAGTTCTCACACCTCATAATATCCTGCGATACGACCCATTTTGAAACTATTAAAAAGCCGAAACTGGCCGGAAATGGCCGAATATGTACAAGACAGGATTCTCCGCATGCTCGTTGTAATGGAAGTACCATTCTTCGGGGATTGGCAGCGCGCAACGAGTTCTCTCACATCATAATATCCTGCTATACGGCCCGTTTTTAATCACATAAAATGCCGGAGATGTCCGGAAAAGGCCGAAGGTGTACAGAACCCAATGCTCCGTTTGCTCGTTGTAATGGAAGTACCATTTTTGGGGGGTTGGCAGAGAGCAACTGGTTCTTACACATCATAATATCCTGATATACGGCCCATTTTGAAACAATTAAAAAGCCGGTAATATCCGGAAAAGGCCGAAGGTGTACAGAACCCGTTGCTCCGTATGCTCGTTGTAATGGAAGGACCATTTTTGGGGGATTGGCAGCGTGCAGCGAGTTCTCACACCTCATAATATCCTGCGAAACGACTCATTTTGAAACTATTAAAATGCAGAAACTTGCCGGAAAAGGCCGAATATGTACAAGACAGGATTCTCCGCATGCTCGTTGTAATGGAAGTACCATTCTTCGGGGATTGGCTGCGCGCAACGAGTTCTCTCACATCATAATATCCTGCGATACGACCCATTTTGAAACAATTAAAAAGCCGAAACTGGCCGGAAAAGGCCGAAAATGTACAAGACAGGATTCTCCGGATGCTGGTTGTATTGGAAGTACCATTCTTCGGGGATTGGCAGCGCGCACCGTGTTCTCTCACATCATAATATCCTGCTATTCTGCCCGTTTTTGATCACTTAATATGCCGGAAATGTCCGGAAAAGGCCGAAGGTGTACAGAACCTGATGCTCCGTATGCTCGTTGTAAGGGGCGTACCATTCCTCGGGGATTGGCAGCGCGTAACGTGTTCTCTCACATCATAATATCCTGCTATTCGGCCCGTTTTTGATCACTTAAAATGCCGGAAATGTCCGGAAAAGGCCGAAGGTGTACAGAACCTGATGCTCCGTATGCTCGTTGTAAGGGCCGTACCATTTCTCGGGGATTGGCAGCGCGTAACGTGTTCTCTCACATCATAATATCCTGCGATACGACCCATTTTGAAACAATTAAAAAGACGAAACTGGCCGGAAAAGGCCGAATATGTACAAGACAGGATTCTCCGCATGCTCGTTGTAATGGAAGTACCATTCTTCGGGGATTGGCAGCGCATAACGTGTTCTCTCACATCATATTATCCTGCGATACGACCAATTTTGAAACAATTAAAAAGACGAAACTGGCCGGAAAAGGCCGAATATGTACAAGACAGGATTCTCCGCATGCTCGTTGTAATGGAAGTACCATTCTTCGGGGATTGGCAGCGCGCAACGAGTTCTCTCACATCATAATATCCTGCGATACGACCCATTTTGAAACAATTAAATAGCCGGAAATGTCCGGAAAATGCCGAACGTGTACATAACCCGTGGCTCCGTATGCTCGTTGTAATGGGCGTACCATTTTTCGGGGATTGGCAGCGTGCAGCGAGATCTCACACATCATAATATCCTGCGATACGACCCGTTTTTAATCACATAAAATGCCGGAAATGTCCGGAAAAGGCCGAAGGTGTACAGAACCCGTTGCTCCGTATGCTCGTTGTAATGGAAGGACCATTTTTCGGGGATTGGCAGCGTGCAGCTAGTTCTCACACATCATAATATCCTGCTATTCGGCCCATTTTTGATCACTTAAAATGCCGGAAATGTCCGGAAAAGGCCGAAGGTGTACAGAAGCTGATGCTCCGTATGCTCGTTGTAAGGGGCGTACCATTTCTCGGGGATTGGCAGCGCGTAACGTGTTCTCTCTCATCATAATATCCTGATAAACGGCACATTTTGAATCAATTAAAAAGCCGGAAATGTCCGGAAAAGGCCGAAGGTGTACAGAACCCGTTGCTCCGTATGCTCGTTGTAGTGGGCGTACCATTTTTCGGGGATTGGCAGCGTGCAGCGAGTTCTCACACCTCATAATATCCTGCGATACGACTCATTTTGAAACTATTAAAAAGCCGAAACTGGCCGGAAAAGGCCGAATATGTACAAGACAGGATTCTCCGCATGCCCGTTGTAATGGAAGTACCATTCTTCGGGGATTGGCTGCGCGCAACGAGTTCTCTCACATCATAATATCCTGCGATACGACCCATTTTGAAACAATTAAAAAGCCGAAACTGGCCGGAAAAGGCCGAAAATGTACAAGACAGGATTCTCCGGATGCTGGTTGTATTGGAAGTACCATTCTTCGGGGATTGGCAGCGCGCACCGTGTTCTCTCACATTATAATATCCTGCTATTCTGCCCGTTTTTGATCACTTAATATGCCGGAAATGTCCGGAAAAGGCCGAAGGTGTACAGAACCCGTTGCTCCGTATGCTCGTTGTAATGGAATTACCATTTTTGGGGGATTGGCAACGCTCAACGCGTTTTTACACATCATAATATCCTGCTATTCGGCCCATTTTTGATCACTTAAAATGCCGGAAATGTCCGGAAAAGGCCGAAGGTGTACAGAAGCTGATGCTCCGTATGCTCGTTGTAAGGGGCGTACCATTTCTCGGGGATTGGCAGCGCGTAACGTGTTCTCTCTCATCATAATATCCTGATAAACGGCACATTTTGAATCAATTAAAAAGCCGGAAATGTCCGGAAAAGGCCGAAGGTGTACAGAACCCGTTGCTCCGTATGCTCGTTGTAGTGGGCGTACCATTTTTCGGGGATTGGCAGCGTGCAGCGAGTTCTCACACCTCATAATATCCTGCGATACGACTCATTTTGAAACTATTAAAAAGCCGAAACTGGCCGGAAAAGGCCGAATATGTACAAGACAGGATTCTCCGCATGCCCGTTGTAATGGAAGTACCATTCTTCGGGGATTGGCTGCGCGCAACGAGTTCTCTCACATCATAATATCCTGCGATACGACCCATTTTGAAACAATTAAAAAGCCGAAACTGGCCGGAAAAGGCCGAAAATGTACAAGACAGGATTCTCCGGATGCTGGTTGTATTGGAAGTACCATTCTTCGGGGATTGGCAGCGCGCACCGTGTTCTCTCACATTATAATATCCTGCTATTCTGCCCGTTTTTGATCACTTAATATGCCGGAAATGTCCGGAAAAGGCCGAAGGTGTACAGAACCTGATGCTCCGTATGCTCGTTGTAAGGGGCGTACCATTTCTCGGGGATTGGCAGCGCGTAACGTGTTCTCTCACATCATAATATCCTGATATACGGCCCATTTTGAAGCAATTAAAAAGCCGGAAATATCCGGAAAAGGCCGAAGGTGTACAGAACCCGTTGCTCCGTATGCTCGTTGTAATGGGCGTACCATTTTTCGGGGATTTCCAGCGTGCTGCCAGTTCTCACACCTCATAATATCCTGCGATACGAACCATTTTGAAACTATTAAAAAGCCGAAACTGGCCGGAAATGGCCGAATATGTACAAGACAGGATTCTCCGCATGCTCGTTGTAATGGAAGTACCATTCTTCGGGGATTGGCAGCGCGCAACGAGTTCTCTCACATCATAATATCCTGATATACGGCCCATTTTGAAACAATTAAAAAGCCGGAAATGTCCGGAAAAGGCCGAAGGTGTACAGAACCCGTTGCTCCCTTTGCTTGTTGTAATGGAAGTACCATTTTTGGGGGGTTGGCAGAGAGCAACTGGTTCTTACACATCATAATATCCTGATATACGGCCCCTATTGAAGCAATTAAAAAGCCGGAAATGTCCGGAAAAGGCCGAAGGTGTACAGAACCCGCTGCTCCGTATGCTCGTTGTAATGGGCGTACCATTTTTCGGGGATTTCCAGCGTGCAGCCAGTTCTCACACCTCATAATATCCTGCGATACGACCCATTTTGAAACTATTATAAAGCCGAAACTGGCCGGAAATGGCCGAATATGTACAAGACAGGATTCTCCGCATGGTCGTTGTAATGGAAGTACCATTCTTCGGGGATTGGCAGCGCGCAACGAGTTCTCTCACATCATAATATCCTGCTATACGGCCCGTTTTTAATCACATAAAATGCCGGAGATGTCCGGAAAAGGCCGAAGGTGTACAGAACCCAATGCTCCGTTTGCTCGTTGTAATGGAAGTACCATTTTTGGGGGGTTGGCAGAGAGCAACTGGTTCTTACACATCATAATATCCTGATATACGGCCCATTTTGAAACAATTAAAAAGCCGGTAATATCCGGAAAAGGCCGAAGGTGTACAGAACCCGTTGCTCCGTATGCTCGTTGTAATGGAAGGACCATTTTTCGGGGATTTCCAGCGTGCTGCCAGTTCTCACACCTCATAATATCCTGCGATACGAACCATTTTGAAACTATTAAAAAGCCGAAACTGGCCGGAAATGGCCGAATATGTACAAGACAGGATTCTCCGCATGCTCGTTGTAATGGAAGTACCATTCTTCGGGGATTGGCTGCGCGCAACGAGTTCTCTCACATCATAATATCCTGCGATACGACCCATTTTGAAACAATTAAAAAGCCGAAACTGGCCGGAAAAGGCCGAAAATGTACAAGACAGGATTCTCCGGATGCTGGTTGTATTGGAAGTACCATTCTTCGGGGATTGGCAGCGCGCACCGTGTTCTCTCACATTATAATATCCTGCTATTCTGCCCGTTTTTGATCACTTAATATGCCGGAAATGTCCGGAAAAGGCCGAAGGTGTACAGAACCTGATGCTCCGTATGCTCGTTGTAAGGGGCGTACCATTTCTCGGGGATTGGCAGCGCGTAACGTGTTCTCTCACATCATAATATCCTGATATACGGCCCATTTTGAAGCAATTAAAAAGCCGGAAATATCCGGAAAAGGCCGAAGGTGTACAGAACCCGTTGCTCCGTATGCTCGTTGTAATGGGCGTACCATTTTTCGGGGATTTCCAGCGTGCTGCCAGTTCTCACACCTCATAATATCCTGCGATACGAACCATTTTGAAACTATTAAAAAGCCGAAACTGGCCGGAAATGGCCGAATATGTACAAGACAGGATTCTCCGCATGCTCGTTGTAATGGAAGTACCATTCTTCGGGGATTGGCAGCGCGCAACGAGTTCTCTCACATCATAATATCCTGATATACGGCCCATTTTGAAACAATTAAAAAGCCGGAAATGTCCGGAAAAGGCCGAAGGTGTACAGAACCCGTTGCTCCCTTTGCTTGTTGTAATGGAAGTACCATTTTTGGGGGGTTGGCAGAGAGCAACTGGTTCTTACACATCATAATATCCTGATATACGGCCCCTATTGAAGCAATTAAAAAGCCGGAAATGTCCGGAAAAGGCCGAAGGTGTACAGAACCCGCTGCTCCGTATGCTCGTTGTAATGGGCGTACCATTTTTCGGGGATTTCCAGCGTGCAGCCAGTTCTCACACCTCATAATATCCTGCGATACGACCCATTTTGAAACTATTATAAAGCCGAAACTGGCCGGAAATGGCCGAATATGTACAAGACAGGATTCTCCGCATGGTCGTTGTAATGGAAGTACCATTCTTCGGGGATTGGCAGCGCGCAACGAGTTCTCTCACATCATAATATCCTGCTATACGGCCCGTTTTTAATCACATAAAATGCCGGAGATGTCCGGAAAAGGCCGAAGGTGTACAGAACCCAATGCTCCGTTTGCTCGTTGTAATGGAAGTACCATTTTTGGGGGGTTGGCAGAGAGCAACTGGTTCTTACACATCATAATATCCTGATATACGGCCCATTTTGAAACAATTAAAAAGCCGGTAATATCCGGAAAAGGCCGAAGGTGTACAGAACCCGTTGCTCCGTATGCTCGTTGTAATGGAAGGACCATTTTTGGGGGATTGGCAGCGTGCAGCGAGTTCTCACACCTCATAATATCCTGCGAAACGACTCATTTTGAAACTATTAAAATGCAGAAACTTGCCGGAAAAGGCCGAATATGTACAAGACAGGATTCTCCGCATGCTCGTTGTAATGGAAGTACCATTCTTCGGGGATTGGCTGCGCGCAACGAGTTCTCTCACATCATAATATCCTGCGATACGACCCATTTTGAAACAATTAAAAAGCCGAAACTGGCCGGAAAAGGCCGAAAATGTACAAGACAGGATTCTCCGGATGCTGGTTGTATTGGAAGTACCATTCTTCGGGGATTGGCAGCGCGCACCGTGTTCTCTCACATCATAATATCCTGCTATTCTGCCCGTTTTTGATCACTTAATATGCCGGAAATGTCCGGAAAAGGCCGAAGGTGTACAGAACCTGATGCTCCGTATGCTCGTTGTAAGGGGCGTACCATTCCTCGGGGATTGGCAGCGCGTAACGTGTTCTCTCACATCATAATATCCTGATATACGGCCCATTTTGAAGCAATTAAAAAGCCGGAAATATCCGGAAAAGGCCGAAGGTGTACAGAACCCGTTGCTCCGTATGCTCGTTGTAATGGGCGTACCATTTTTCGGGGATTGGCAGCGTGCAGCGAGTTCTCACACCTCATAATATCCTGCGATACGAACCATTTTGAAACTATTAAAAAGCCGAAACTGGCCGGAAATGGCCGAATATGTACAAGACAGGATTCTCCGCATGCTCGTTGTAATGGAAGTACCATTCTTCGGGGATTGGCAGCGCGCAACGAGTTCTCTCACATCATAATATCCTGATAAACGGCACATTTTGAAACAATTAAAAAGCCGGAAATGTCCGGAAAAGGCCGAAGGTGTACAGAACCCGTTGCTCCCTTTGCTTGTTGTAATGGAAGTACCATTTTTGGGGGGTTGGCAGAGAGCAACTGGTTCTTACACATCATAATATCCTGATATACGGCCCCTATTGAAGCAATTAAAAAGCCGGAAATGTCCGGAAAAGGCCGAAGGTGTACAGAACCCGCTGCTCCGTATGCTCGTTGTAATGGGCGTACCATTTTTCGGGGATTTCCAGCGTGCAGCCAGTTCTCACACCTCATAATATCCTGCGATACGACCCATTTTGAAACTATTAAAAAGCCGAAACTGGCCGGAAATGGCCGAATATGTACAAGACAGGATTCTCCGCATGCTCGTTGTAATGGAAGTACCATTCTTCGGGGATTGGCAGCGCGCAACGAGTTCTCTCACATCATAATATCCTGATATACGGCCCATTTTGAAACAATTAAAAAGCCGGAAATGTCCGGAAAAGGCCGAAGGTGTACAGAACCTGATGCTCCGTATGCTCGTTGAAATGGAAGGACTATTTTTGGGGGATTGGCAGCGTGCAGCGAGTTCTCACACCTCATAATATCCTGCGAAACGACTCATTTTGAAACTATTAAAATGCCGAAACTTGCCGGAAAAGGCCGAATATGTACAAGACAGGATTCTCCGCATGCTCGTTGTAATGGAAGTACCATTCTTCGGGGATTGGCAGCGCGCAACGAGTTCTCTCACATCATAATATCCTGATAAACGGCACATTTTGAAACAATTAAAAAGCCGGAAATGTCCGGAAAAGGCCGAAGGTGTACAGAACCCGTTGCTCCGTATGCTCGTTGTAGTGGGCGTACCATTTTTCGGGGATTGGCAGCGTGCAGCGAGATCTCAAACATCATAATATCCTGCGATACGACCCTTTTTGAAACAATTAAAAAGCCGGTAATATCCGGAAAAGGCCGAAGGTTTACAGAACCCGTTGCTCCCTTTGCTTGTTGTAATGGAAGTACCATTTTTGGGGGGTTGGCAGAGAGCAACTGGTTCTTACACATCATAATATCCTGATATACGGCCCATTTTGAAACAATTAAAAAGCCGGTAATATCCGGAAAAGGCCGAAGGTGTACAGAACCCGTTGCTCCGTATGCTCGTTGTAATGGAAGGACCATTTTTGGGGGATTGGCAGCGTGCAGCGAGTTCTCACACCTCATAATATCCTGCGAAACGACTCATTTTGAAACTATTAAAATGCAGAAACTTGCCGGAAAAGGCCGAATATGTACAAGACAGGATTCTCCGCATGCTCGTTGTAATGGAAGTACCATTCTTCGGGGATTGGCTGCGCGCAACGAGTTCTCTCACATCATAATATCCTGCGATACGACCCATTTTGAAACAATTAAAAAGCCGAAACTGGCCGGAAAAGGCCGAAAATGTACAAGACAGGATTCTCCGGATGCTGGTTGTATTGGAAGTACCATTCTTCGGGGATTGGCAGCGCGCACCGTGTTCTCTCACATCATAATATCCTGCTATTCTGCCCGTTTTTGATCACTTAATATGCCGGAAATGTCCGGAAAAGGCCGAAGGTGTACAGAACCTGATGCTCCGTATGCTCGTTGTAAGGGGCGTACCATTCCTCGGGGATTGGCAGCGCGTAACGTGTTCTCTCACATCATAATATCCTGATATACGGCCCATTTTGAAGCAATTAAAAAGCCGGAAATATCCGGAAAAGGCCGAATGTGTACAGAACCCGTTGCTCCGTATGCTCGTTGTAATGGAATTACCATTTTTGGGGGATTGGCAACGCTCAACGCGTTTTTACACATCATAATATCCTGCGATACGACACTTTTTGAAACAATTAAAAAGCCGGTAATATCCGGAAAAGGCCGAAGGTGTACAGAACCCGTTGCTCCGTATGCTCGTTGTAATGGAAGGACCATTTTTGGGGGATTGGCAGCGTGCAGCGAGTTCTCACACCTCATAATATCCGGCGATACGACTCATTTTGAAACTATTAAAAAGCCGAAACTGGCCGGAAAAGGCCGAATATGTACAAGACAGGATTCTCCGCATGCTCGTTGTAATGGAAGTACCATTCTTCGGGGATTGGCTGCGCGCAACGAGTTCTCTCACATCAGAATATCCTGCGATACCACCCATTTTGAAACAATTAAAAAGCCGAAACTGGCCGGAAAAGGCCGAAAATGTACAAGACAGGATTCTCCGGGTGCTGGTTGTATTGGAAGTACCATTCTTCGGGGATTGGCAGCGCGCACCATGTTCTCTCACATCATAATATCCTGCTATTCTGCCCGTTTTTGATCACTTAATATGCCAGAAATGTCCGGAAAAGGCCGAAGGTGTACAGAACCTGATGCTCCGTATGCTCGTTGTAAGGGGCGTACCATTTCTCGGGGATTGGCAGCGCGTAACGTGTTCTCTCACATCATAATATCCTGATAAACGGCACATTTTGAAACAATTAAAAAGCCGGAAATGTCCGGAAAAGGCCGAAGGTGTACAGAACCCGTTGCTCCGTATGCTCGTTGTAGTGGGCGTACCATTTTTCGGGGATTGGCAGCGTGCAGCGAGATCTCAAACATCATAATATCCTGCGATACGACCCTTTTTGAAACAATTAAAAAGCCGGTAATATCCGGAAAAGGCCGAAGGTGTACAGAACCCGCTGCTCCGTATGCTCGTTGTAATGGAAGGACCATTTTTGGTGGATTGGCAGCGTGCAGCCAGTTCTCACACCTCATAATATCCTGCGATACGACCCATTTTGAAACTATTAAAAAGCCGAAACTGGCCGGAAATGGCCGAATATGTACAAGACAGGATTCTCCGCATGCACGTTGTAATGGAAGTACCATTCTTCGGGGATTGGCAGCGCGCAACGAGTTCTCTCACATCATAATATCCTGATATACGGCCCATTTTGAAACAATTAAAAAGCCGGAAATGTCCGGAAAAGGCCGAAGGTGTACAGAACCCGTTGCTCCCTTTGCTTGTTGTAATGGAAGTACCATTTTTGGGGGGTTGGCAGAGAGCAACTGGTTCTTACACATCATAATATCCTGATATACGGCCCATTTTGAAGCAATTAAAAAGCCGGAAATGTCCGGAAAAGGCCGAAGGTGTACAGAACCCGTTGCTCCGTATGCTCGTTGTAATGGACGTACCATTTTTGGGGGATTTCCAGCTTGCAGCCAGTTCTCACACCTCATAATATCCTGCGATACGATCCATTTTGAAACTATTAAAAAGCCGAAACTGGCCAGAAATGGCCGAATATGTACAAGACAGGATTCTCCGCATGCTCGTTGTAATGGAAGTACCATTCTTCGGGGATTGGCAGCGCGCAACGAGTTCTCTCACATCATAATATCCTGCTATACGGCCCCTTTTTAATCACATAAAATGCCGGAGATGTCCGGAAAAGGCCGAAGGTGTACAGAACCCAATGCTCCGTTTGCTCGTTGTAATGGAAGTACCATTTTTGGGGGGTTGGCAGAGAGCAACTGGTTCTTACACATCATAATATCCTGATATACGGCCCATTTTGAAACAATTAAAAAGCCGGAAATATCCGGAAAAGGCCGAAGGTGTACAGCACCCGTTGCTCCGTATGCTCGTTGTAATGGAATTACCATTTTTGGGGGATTGGCAACGCTCAACGCGTTTTTACACATCATAATATCCTGCGATACGACTCATTTTGAAACTATTAAAAAGCCGAAACTGGCCGGAAAAGGCCGAATATGTACAAGACAGGATTCTCGTCATGCTCGTTGTAATGGAAGTACCATTCTTCGGGGATTTGCAGCGCGCAAGGAGTTCCCTCACATCATAATATCCTGCTATACGGCCCCTTTTTAATCACATGAAATGCCGGAGATGTCCGGAAAATGCAGAAGATGTACAGAACCCAATGCTCCGTTTGCTCGCTGTAATGGAAGTACCATTTTTGGGGGGTTGGCAGAGAGCAACTGGTTCTTACACATCATAATATCCTGATATACGGCCCATTTTGAAGCAATTAAAAAGCCGGAAATGTCCGGAAAAGGCCGAAGGTGTACAGAACCCGTTGCTCCGTATGCTCGTTGTAATGGGCGTACCATTTTTCGGGGATTTCCAGCGTGCAGCCAGTTCTCACACCTCATAATATCCTGCGATACGACCCATTTTGAAACTATTAAAAAGCCGAAACTGGCCGGAAAAGGCCGTATATGTACAAGACAGGATTCTCCGCATGCTCGTTGTAATGGAAGTACCATTCTTCGGGGATTGGCAGCGCGCAACGAGTTCTCTCACATCATAATATCCTGATATACGGCCCATTTTGAAACAATTAAAAAGCCGGAAATATCCGGAAAAGGCCGAAGGTGTACAGAACCCGTTGCTCCGTATGCTCGTTGTAATGGAATTACCATTTTTGGGGGATTGGCAACGCTCAACGCGTTTTTACACATCATAATATCCTGCTATTCGGCCCATTTTTGATCACTTAAAATGCCGGAAATGTCCGGAAAAGGCCGAAGGTGTACAGAACCTGATGCTCCGTATGCTCGTTGTAAGGGGCGTACCATTTCTCGGGGATTGGCAGCGCGTAACGTGTTCTCTCTCATCATAATATCCTGATAAACGGCACATTTTGAAACAATTAAAAAGCCGGAAATGTCCGGAAAAGGCCGAAGGTGTACAGAACCCGTTGCTCCGTATGCTCGTTGTAGTGGGCGTACCATTTTTCGGGGATTGGCAGCGTGCTGCGAGTTCTCACACCTCATAATATCCGGCGATACGACTCATTTTGAAACTATTAAAAAGCCGAAACTGGCCGGAAAAGGCCGAATATGTACAAGACAGGATTCTCCGCATGCTCGTTGTAATGGAAGTACCATTCTTCGGGGATTGGCTGCGCGCAACGAGTTCTCTCACATCATAATATCCTGCGATACCACCCATTTTGAAACAATTAAAAAGCCGAAACTGGCCGGAAAAGGCCGAAAATGTACAAGACAGGATTCTCCGGATGCTGGTTGTATTGGAAGTACCATTCTTCGGGGATTGGCAGCGCGCACCGTGTTCTCTCACATCATAATATCCTGCTATTCTGCCCGTTTTTGATCACTTAATATGCCGGAAATGTCCGGAAAAGGCCGAAGGTGTACAGAACCTGATGCTCCGTATGCTCGTTGTAAGGGGCGTACCATTTCTCGGGGATTGGCAGCGCGTAACGTGTTCTCTCACATCATAATATCCTGATAAACGGCACATTTTGAAACAATTAAAAAGCCGGAAATGTCCGGAAAAGGCCGAAGGTGTACAGAACCCGTTGCTCCGTATGCTCGTTGTAGTGGGCGTACCATTTTTCGGGGATTGGCAGCGTGCAGCGAGATCTCAAACATCATAATATCCTGCGATACGACCCTTTTTGAAACAATTAAAAAGCCGGTAATATCCGGAAAAGGCCGAAGGTGTACAGAACCCGCTGCTCCGTATGCTCGTTGTAATGGAAGGACCATTTTTGGGGGATTGGCAGCGTGCATCCAGTTCTCACACCTCATAATATCCTGCGATACGACCCATTTTGAAACTATTAAAAAGCCGAAACTGGCCGGAAATGGCCGAATATGTACAAGACAGGATTCTCCGCATGCTCGTTGTAATGGAAGTACCATTCTTCGGGGATTGGCAGCGCGCAACGAGTTCTCTCACATCATAATATCCTGATATACGGCCCATTTTGAAACAATTAAAAAGCCGGAAATGTCCGGAAAAGGCCGAAGGTGTACAGAACCCGTTGCTCCCTTTGCTTGTTGTAATGGAAGTACCATTTTTGGGGGGTTGGCAGAGAGCAACTGGTTCTTACACATCATAATATCCTGATATACGGCCCATTTTGAAGCAATTAAAAAGCCGGAAATGTCCGGAAAAGGCCGAAGGTGTACAGAACCCGTTGCTCCGTATGCTCGTTGTAATGGACGTACCATTTTTGGGGGATTTCCAGCGTGCAGCCAGTTCTCACACCTCATAATATCCTGCGATACGACCCATTTTGAAACTATTAAAAAGCCGAAACTGGCCGGAAATGGCCGAATATGTACAAGACAGGATTCTCCGCATGCTCGTTGTAATGGAAGTACCATTCTTCGGGGATTGGCAGCGCGCAACGAGTTCTCTCACATCATAATATCCTGCTATACGGCCCGTTTTTAATCACATAAAATGCCGGAGATGTCCGGAAAAGGCCGAAGGTGTACAGAACCCAATGCTCCGTTTGCTCGTTGTAATGGAAGTACCATTTTTGGGGGGTTGGCAGAGAGCAACTGGTTCTTACACATCATAATATCCTGATATACGGCTCATTTTGAAACAATTAAAAAGCCGGAAATATCCGGAAAAGGCCGAAGGTGTACAGAACCCGTTGCTCCGTATGCTCGTTGTAATGGAATTACCATTTTTGGGGGATTGGCAACGCTCAACGCGTTTTTACACATCATAATATCCTGCGATACGACTCATTTTGAAACTATTAAAAAGCCGAAACTGGCCGGAAAAGGCCGAATATGTACAAGACAGGATTCTCGTCATGCTCGTTGTAATGGAAGTACCATTCTTCGGGGATTTGCAGCGCGCAAGGAGTTCCCTCACATCATAATATCCTGCTATACGGCCCCTTTTTAATCACATGAAATGCCGGAGATGTTCGGAAAAGGCAGAAGGTGTACAGAACCCAATGCTCCGTTTGCTCGCTGTAATGGAAGTACCATTTTTGGGGGGTTGGCAGAGAGCAACTGGTTCTTACACATCATAATATCCTGATATACGGCCCATTTTGAAACAATTAAAAAGCCGGAAATATCCGGAAAAGGCCGAAGGTGTACAGAACCCGTTGCTCCGTATGCTCGTTGTAATGGAAGGACCATTTTTGGGGGATTGGCAACGCTCAACGCGTTTTTACACATCATAATATCCTGCTATTCGCCCATTTTTGATCACTTAAAAAGCCGGAAATGTCCGGAAAAGGCCGAAGGTGTACAGAACCTGATGCTCCGTATGCTCGTTGTAAGGGGCGTACCATTTCTCGGGGATTGGCAGCGCGTAACGTGTTCTCTCTCATCATAATATCCTGATAAACGGCACATTTTGAAACAATTAAAAAGCCGGAAATGTCCGGAAAAGGCCGAAGGTGTACAGAACCCGTTGCTCCGTATGCTCGTTGTAGTGGGCGTACCATTTTTCGGGGATTGGCAGCGTGCTGCGAGTTCTCACACCTCATAATATCCGGCGATACGACACATTTTGAAACTATTAAAAAGCCGAAACTGGCCGGAAAAGGCCGAATATGTACAAGACAGGATTCTCCGCATGCTCGTTGTAATGGAAGTACCATTCTTCGGGGATTGGCTGCGCGCAACGAGTTCTCTCACATCATAATATCCTGCGATACGACCCATTTTGAAACAATTAAAAAGCCGGAAATGTCCGGAAAAGGCCGAAGGTGTACAGAACCTGATGCTCCGCATGCTCGTTGTAATGGAAGTACCATTCTTCGGGGATTGGCAGCGCGCAACGAGTTCTCTCACATCATAATATCCTGATATACGGCCCATTGTGAAACAATTAAAAAGCCGGAAATGTCCGGAAAAGGCCGAAGGTGTACAGAACCTGATGCTCCGTATGCTCGTTGAAATGGAAGGACCATTTTTGGGGGATTGGCAGCGTGCAGCGAGTTCTCACACCTCATAATATCCTGCGAAACGACTCATTTTGAAACTATTAAAATGCCGAAACTTGCCGGAAAAGGCCGTATATGTACAAGACAGGATTCTCCGCATGCTCGTTGTAATGGAAGTACCATTCTTCGGGGATTGGCAGCGCGCAACGAGTTCTCTCACATCATAATATCCTGATAAACGGCACATTTTGAAACAATTAAAAAGCCGGAAATGTCCGGAAAAGGCCGAAGGTGTACAGAACCCGTTGCTCCGTATGCTCGTTGTAGTGGAAGGACCATTTTTGGGAGATTGGCAGCGTGCAGCGAGTTCTCACACCTCATAATATCCTGCGAAACGACTCATTTTGAAACTATTAAAATGCCGAAACTTTCCGGAAAAGGCCGTATATGTACAAGACAGGATTCTCCGCATGCTCGTTGTAATGGAAGTACCATTCTTCGGGGATTGGCAGCGCGCAACGAGTTCTCTCACATCATAATATCCTGATATACGGCCCATTTTGAAACAATTAAAAAGCCGGAAATGTCCGGAAAAGGCCGAAGGTGTACAGAACCCGTTGCTCCCTTTGCTTGTTGTAATGGAAGTACCATTTTTGGGGGGTTGGCAGAGAGCAACTGGTTCTTACACATCATAATATCCTGATATACGGCCCATTTTGAAGCAATTAAAAAGCCGGAAATATCCGGAAAAGGCCGAAGGTGTACAGAACCCGTTGCTCCGTATGCTCGTTGTAATGGAATTACCATTTTTGGGGGATTGGCAACGCTCAACGCGTTTTTACACATCATAATATCCTGCTATTCGGCCCATTTTTGATCACTTAAAATGCCGGAAATGTCCGGAAAAGGCCGAAGGCGTACAGAACCTGATGCTCCGTATGCTCGTTGTAAGGGGCGTACCATTTCTAGGGGATTGGCAGCGCGTAACGTGTTCTCTCTCATCATAATATCCTGATAAACGGCACATTTTGAAACAATTAAAAAGCCGGAAATGTCCGGAAAAGGCCGAAGGTGTACAGAACCCGTTGCTCCGTATGCTCGTTGTAGTGGGCGTACCATTTTTCGGGGATTGGCAGCGTGCTGCGAGTTCTCACACCTCATAATATCCTGCGAAACGACTCATTTTGAAACTATTAAAATGCAGAAACTTGCCGGAAAAGGCCGAATATGTACAAGACAGGATTCTCCGCATGCTCGTTGTAATGGAAGTACCATTCTTCGGGGATTGGCTGCGCGCAACGAGTTCTCTCACATCATAATATCCTGCGATACCACCCATTTTGAAACAATTAAAAAGCCGAAACTGGCCGGAAAAGGCCGAAAATGTACAAGACAGGATTCTCCGGATGCTGGTTGTATTGGAAGTACCATTCTTCGGGGATTGGCAGCGCGCACCGTGTTCTCTCACATCATAATATCCTGCTATTCTGCCCGTTTTTGATCACTTAATATGCCGGAAATGTCCGGAAAAGGCCGAAGGTGTACAGAACCTGATGCTCCGTATGCTCGTTGTAAGGGGCGTACCATTTCTCGGGGATTGGCAGCGCGTAACGTGTTCTCTCACATCATAATATCCTGATAAACGGCACATTTTGAAACAATTAAAAAGCCGGAAATGTCCGGAAAAGGCCGAAGGTGTACAGAACCCGTTGCTCCGTATGCTCGTTGTAGTGGGCGTACCATTTTTCGGGGATTGGCAGCGTGCAGCGAGATCTCAAACATCATAATATCCTGCGATACGACCCTTTTTGAAACAATTAAAAAGCCGGTAATATCCGGAAAAGGCCGAAGGTGTACAGAACCCGCTGCTCCGTATGCTCGTTGTAATGGAAGGACCATTTTTGGGGGATTGGCAGCGTGCAGCCAGTTCTCACACCTCATAATATCCTGCGATACGACCCATTTTGAAACTATTAAAAAGCCGAAACTGGCCGGAAATGGCCGAATATGTACAAGACAGGATTCTCCGCATGCTCGTTGTAATGGAAGTACCATTCTTCGGGGATTGGCAGCGCGCAACGAGTTCTCTCACATCATAATATCCTGATATACGGCCCATTTTGAAACAATTAAAAAGCCGGAAATGTCCGGAAAAGGCCGAAGGTGTACAGAACCCGTTGCTCCCTTTGCTTGTTGTAATGGAAGTACCATTTTTGGGGGGTTGGCAGAGAGCAACTGGTTCTTACACATCATAATATCCTGATATACGGCCCATTTTGAAGCAATTAAAAAGCCGGAAATGTCCGGAAAAGGCCGAAGGTGTACAGAACCCGTTGCTCCGTATGCTCGTTGTAATGGACGTACCATTTTTGGGGGATTTCCAGCGTGCAGCCAGTTCTCACACCTCATAATATCCTGCGATACGACCCATTTTGAAACTATTAAAAAGCCGAAACTGGCCGGAAATGGCCGAATATGTACAAGACAGGATTCTCCGCATGCTCGTTGTAATGGAAGTACCATTCTTCGGGGATTGGCAGCGCGCAACGAGTTCTCTCACATCATAATATCCTGCTATACGGCCCGTTTTTAATCACATAAAATGCCGGAGATGTCCGGAAAAGGCCGAAGGTGTACAGAACCTGATGCTCCGTTTGCTCGTTGTAATGGAAGGACCATTTTTGGGGGATTGGCAGCGTGCAGCGAGTTCTCACACCTCATAATATCCTGCGAAACGACTCATTTTGAAACTATTAAAATGCCGAAACTTGCCGGAAAAGGCCGTATATGTACAAGACAGGATTCTCCGCATGCTCGTTGTAATGGAAGTACCATTCTTCGGGGATTGGCAGCGCGCAACGAGTTCTCTCACATCATAATATCCTGATAAACGGCACATTTTGAAACAATTAAAAAGCCGGAAATGTCCGGAAAAGGCCGAAGGTGTACAGAACCCGTTGCTCCGTATGCTCGTTGTAGTGGGCGTACCATTTTTCGGGGATTGGCAGCGTGCAGCGAGATCTCAAACATCATAATATCCTGCGATACGACCCTTTTTGAAACAATTAAAAAGCCGGTAATATCCGGAAAAGGCCGAAGGTGTACAGAACCCGTTGCTCCGTATGCTCGTTGTAATGGAAGAACCATTTTTGGGGGATTGGCAGCGTGCAGCGAGTTCTCACACCTCATAATATCCTGCGAAACGACTCATTTTGAAACTATTAAAATGCCGAAACTTGCCGGAAAAGGCCGTATATGTACAAGACAGGATTCTCCGCATGCTCGTTGTAATGGAAGTACCATTCTTCGGGGATTGGCAGCGCGCAACGAGTTCTCTCACATCATAATATCCTGATATACGGCCCATTTTGAAACAATTAAAAAGCCGGAAATGTCCGGAAAAGGCCGAAGGTGTACAGAACCCGTTGCTCCCTTTGCTTGTTGTAATGGAAGTACCATTTTTGGGGGGTTGGCAGAGAGCAACTGGTTCTTACACATCATAATATCCTGATATACGGCCCATTTTGAAGCAATTAAAAAGCCGGAAATGTCCGGAAAAGGCCGAAGGTGTACAGAACCCGTTGCTCCGTATGCTCGTTGTAATGGGCGTACCATTTTTCGGGGATTTCCAGCGTGCAGCCAGTTCTCACACCTCATAATATCCTGCGATACGACCCATTTTGAAACTATTAAAAAGCCGAAACTGGCCGGAAATGGCCGAATATGTACAAGACAGGATTCTCCGCATGCTCGTTGTAATGGAAGTACCATTCTTCGGGGATTGGCAGCGCGCAACGAGTTCTCTCACATCATAATATCCTGATAAACGGCACATTTTGAAACAATTAAAAAGCCGGAAATGTCCGGAAAAGGCCGAAGGTGTACAGAACCTGATGCTCCGTATGCTCGTTGTAAGGGGCGTACCATTTCTCGGGGATTGGCAGCGCGTAACGTGTTCTCTCTCATCATAATATCCTGATAAACGGCACATTTTGAAACAATTAAAAAGCCGGAAATGTCCGGAAAAGGCCGAAGGTGTACAGAACCCGTTGCTCCGTATGCTCGTTGTAGTGGGCGTACCATTTTTCGGGGATTGGCAGCGTGCTGCGAGTTCTCACACCTCATAATATCCGGCGATACGACTCATTTTGAAACTATTAAAAAGCCGAAACTGGCCGGAAAAGGCCGAATATGTACAAGACAGGATTCTCCGCATGCTCGTTGTAATGGAAGTACCATTCTTCGGGGATTGGCTGCGCGCAACGAGTTCTCTCACATCATAATATCCTGCGATACGACCCATTTTGAAACAATTAAGAAGCCGGAAATGTCCGGAAAAGGCCGAAGGTGTACAGAACCTGATGCTCCGCATGCTCGTTGTAATGGAAGTACCATTCTTCGGGGATTGGCAGCGCGCAACGAGTTCTCTCACATCATAATATCCTGATATACGGCCCATTTTGAAACAATTAAAAAGCCGGAAATGTCCGGAAAAGGCCGAAGGTGTACAGAACCTGATGCTCCGTATGCTCGTTGAAATGGAAGGACCATTTTTGGGGGATTGGCAGCGTGCAGCGAGTTCTCACACCTCATAATATCCTGCGAAACGACTCATTTTGAAACTATTAAAATGCCGAAACTTGCCGGAAAAGGCCGTATATGTACAAGACAGGATTCTCCGCATGCTCGTTGTAATGGAAGTACCATTCTTCGGGGATTGGCAGGGCGCAACGAGTTCTCTCACATCATAATATCCTGATATACGGCCCATTTTGAAACAATTAAAAAGCCGGAAATGTCCGGAAAAGGCCGAAGGTGTACAGAACCCGTTGCTCCCTTTGCTTGTTGTAATGGAAGTACAATTTTTGGGGGGTTGGCAGAGAGCAACTGGTTCTTACACATCATAATATCCTGATATACGGCCCCTATTGAAGCAATTAAAAAGCCGGAAATGTCCGGAAAAGGCCGAAGGTGTACAGAACCCGCTGCTCCGTATGCTCGTTGTAATGGGCGTACCATTTTTCGGGGATTTCCAGCGTGCAGCCAGTTCTCACACCTCATAATATCCTGCGATACGACCCATTTTGAAACTATTAAAAAGCCGAAACTGGCCGGAAATGGCCGAATATGTACAAGACAGGATTCTCCGCATGGTCGTTGTAATGGAAGTACCATTCTTCGGGGATTGGCAGCGCGCAACGAGTTCTCTCACATCATAATATCCTGCTATACGGCCCGTTTTTAATCACATAAAATGCCGGAGATGTCCGGAAAAGGCCGAAAGTGTACAGAACCCAATGCTCCGTTTGCTCGTTGTAATGGAAGTACCATTTTTGGGGGGTTGGCAGAGAGCAACTGGTTCTTACACATCATAATATCCTGATATACGGCCCATTTTGAAACAATTAAAAAGCCGGTAATATCCTGAAAAGGCCGAAGGTGTACAGAACCCGTTGCTCCGTATGCTCGTTGTAATGGAAGGACCATTTTTGGGGGATTGGCAGCGTGCAGCGAGTTCTCACACCTCATAATATCCTGCGAAACGACTCATTTTGAAACTATTAAAATGCAGAAACTTGCCGGAAAAGGCCGAATATGTACAAGACAGGATTCTCCGCATGCTCGTTGTAATGGAAGTACCATTCTTCGGGGATTGGCTGCGCGCAACGAGTTCTCTCACATCATAATATCCTGCGATACGACCCATTTTGAAACAATTAAAAAGCCGAAACTGGCCGGAAAAGGCCGAAAATGTACAAGACAGGATTCTCCGGATGCTGGTTGTATTGGAAGTACCATTCTTCGGGGATTGGCAGCGCGCACCGTGTTCTCTCACATCATAATATCCTGCTATTCTGCCCGTTTTTGATCACTTAATATGCCGGAAATGTCCGGAAAAGGCCGAAGGTGTACAGAACCTGATGCTCCGTATGCTCGTTGTAAGGGGCGTACCATTCCTCGGGGATTGGCAGCGCGTAACGTGTTCTCTCACATCATAATATCCTGATATACGGCCCATTTTGAAGCAATTAAAAAGCCGGAAATATCCGGAAAAGGCCGAAGGTGTACAGAACCCGTTGCTCCGTATGCTCGTTGTAATGGGCGTACCATTTTTCGGGGATTTCCAGTGTGCAGCCAGTTCTCACACCTCAAAATATCCTGCGATACGAACCATTTTGAAACTATTAAAATGGCGAAACTTGCCGGAAAAGGCCGTATATGTACAAGACAGGATTCTCCGCATGCTCGTTGTAATGGAAGTACCATTCTTCGGGGATTGGCAGCGCGCAACGAGTTCTCTCACATCATAATATCCTGATATACGGCCCATTTTGAAACAATTAAAAAGCCGGAAATGTCCGGAAAAGGCCGAAGGTGTACAGAACCCGTTGCTCCCTTTGCTTGTTGTAATGGAAGTACCATTTTTGGGGGGTTGGCAGAGAGCAACTGGTTCTTACACATCATAATATCCTGATATACGGCCCCTATTGAAGCAATTAAAAAGCCGGAAATGTCCGGAAAAGGCCGAAGGTGTACAGAACCCGCTGCTCCGTATGCTCGTTGTAATGGGCGTACCATTTTTCGGGGATTTCCAGCGTGCAGCCAGTTCTCACACCTCATAATATCCTGCGATACGACCCATTTTGAAACTATTAAAAAGCCGAAACTGGCCGGAAATGGCCGAATATGTACAAGACAGGATTCTCCGCATGCTCGTTGTAATGGAAGTACCATTCTTCGGGGATTGGCAGCGCGCAACGAGTTCTCTCACATCATAATATCCTGATATACGGCCCATTTTGAAACAATTAAAAAGCCGGAAATGTCCGGAAAAGGCCGAAGGTGTACAGAACCTGGTGCTCCGCATGCTCGTTGTAATGGAAGTACCATTCTTCGGGGATTGGCAGCGCGCAACGAGTTCTCTCACATCATAATATCCTGATATACGGCCCATTTTGAAACAATTAAAAAGCCGGAAATGTCCGGAAAAGGCCGAAGGTGTACAGAACCTGATGCTCCGTATGCTCGTTGAAATGGAAGGACCATTTTTGGGGGATTGGCAGCGTGCAGCGAGTTCTCACACCTCATAATATCCTGCGAAACGACTCATTTTGAAACTATTAAAATGCCGAAACTTGCCGGAAAAGGCCGTATATGTACAAGACAGGATTCTCCGCATGCTCGTTGTAATGGAAGTACCATTCTTCGGGGATTGGCAGCGCGCAACGAGTTCTCTCACATCATAATATCCTGATAAACGGCCCATTTTGAAACAATTAAAAAGCCGGAAATGTCCGGAAAAGGCCGAAGGTGTACAGAACCCGTTGCTCCGTATGCTCGTTGTAGTGGGCGTACCATTTTTCGGGGATTGGCAGCGTGCAGCGAGATCTCAAACATCATAATATCCTGCGATACGACCCTTTTTGAAACAATTAAAAAGCCGGTAATATCCGGAAAAGGCCGAAGGTGTACAGAACCCGTTGCTCCGTATGCTCGTTGTAATGGAAGGACCATTTTTGGGGGATTGGCAGCGTGCAGCGAGTTCTCACACCTCATAATATCCTGCGAAACGACTCATTTTGAAACTATTAAAATGCCGAAACTTGCCGGAAAAGGCCGTATATGTACAAGACAGGATTCTCCGCATGCTCGTTGTAATGGAAGTACCATTCTTCGGGGATTGGCAGCGCGCAACGAGTTCTCTCACATCATAATATCCTGATATACGGCCCATTTTGAAAAAATTAAAAAGCCGGAAATGTCCGGAAAAGGCCGAAGGTGTACAGAACCCGTTGCTCCCTTTTCTTGTTGTAATGGAAGTACCATTTTTGGGGGGTTGGCAGAGAGCAACTGGTTCTTACACATCATAATATCCTGATATACGGCCCATTTTGGAGCAATTAAAAAGCCGGAAATGTCCGGAAAAGGCCGAAGGTGTACAGAACCCGTTGCTCCGTATGCTCGTTGTAATGGGCGTACCATTTTTCGGGGATTTCCAGCGTGCAGCCAGTTCTCACACCTCATAATATCCTGCGATACGACCCATTTTGAAACTATTAAAAAGCCGAAACTGGCCGGAAAAGGCCGTATATGTACAAGACAGGATTCTCCGCATGCTCGTTGTAATGGAAGTACCATTCTTCGGGGATTGGCAGCGCGCAACGAGTTCTCTCACATCATAATATCCTGATATACGGCCCATTTTGAAACAATTAAAAAGCCGGAAATATCCGGAAAAGGCCGAAGGTGTACAGAACCCGTTGCTCCGTATGCTCGTTGTAATGGAATTACCATTTTTGGGGGATTGGCAACGCTCAACGCGTTTTTACACATCATAATATCCTGCTATTCGGCCCATTTTTGATCACTTAAAATGCCGGAAATGTCCGGAAAAGGCCGAAGGTGTACAGAACCCGATGCTCCGTATGCTCGTTGTAAGGGGCGTACCATTTCTCGGGGATTGGCAGCGCGTAACGTGTTCTCTCTCATCATAATATCCTGATAAACGGCACATTTTGAAACAATTAAAAAGCCGGAAATGTCCGGAAAAGGCCGAAGGTGTACAGAACCCGTTGCTCCGTATGCTCGTTGTAGTGGGCGTACCATTTTTGGGGGGTTGGCAGAGAGCAACTCGTTCTTACACATCATAATATCCTGATATACGGCCCATTTTGAAGCAATTAAAAAGCCGGAAATATCCGGAAAAGGCCGAAGGTGTACAGAACCCGTTGCTCCGTATGCTCGTTGTAATGGAATTACCATTTTTGGGGGATTGGCAACGCTCAACGCGTTTTTACACATCATAATATCCTGCTATTCGGCCCATTTTTGATCACTTAAAATGCCGGAAATGTCCGGAAAAGGCCGAAGGTGTACAGAACCTGATGCTCCGTATGCTCGTTGTAAGGGGCGCACCATTTCTCGGGGATTGGCAGCGCGTAACGTGTTCTCTCTCATCATAATATCCTGATAAACGGCACATTTTGAAACAATTAAAAAGCCGGAAATGTCCGGAAAAGGCCGAAGGTGTACAGAACCCGTTGCTCCGTATGCTCGTTGTAGTGGGCGTACCATTTTTCGGGGATTGGCTGCGCGCAACGAGTTCTCTCACATCATAATATCCTGCGATACCACCCATTTTGAAACAATTAAAAAGCCGAAACTGGCCGGAAAAGGCCGAAAATGTACAAGACAGGATTCTCCGGATGCTGGTTGTATTGGAAGTACCATTCTTCGGGGATTGGCAGCGCGCACCGTGTTCTCTCACATCATAATATCCTGCTATTCTGCCCGTTTTTGATCACTTAATATGCCGGAAATGTCCGGAAAAGGCCGAAGGTGTACAGAACCTGATGCTCCGTATGCTCGTTGTAAGGGGCGTACCATTTCTCGGGGATTGGCAGCGCGTAACGTGTTCTCTCACATCATAATATCCTGATAAACGGCACATTTTGAAACAATTAAAAAGCCGGAAATGTCCGGAAAAGGCCGAAGGTGTACAGAACCCGTTGCTCCGTATGCTCGTTGTAGTGGGCGTACCATTTTTCGGGGATTGGCAGCGTGCAGCGAGATCTCAAACATCATAATATCCTGCGATACGACCCTTTTTGAAACAATTAAAAAGCCGGTAATATCCGGAAAAGGCCGAAGGTGTACAGAACCCGCTGCTCCGTATGCTCGTTGTAATGGAAGGACCATTTTTGGGGGATTGGCAGCGTGCATCCAGTTCTCACACCTCATAATATCCTGCGATACGACCCATTTTGAAACTATTAAAAAGCCGAAACTGGCCGGAAATGGCCGAATATGTACAAGACAGGATTCTCCGCATGCTCGTTGTAATGGAAGTACCATTCTTCGGGGATTGGCAGCGCGCAACGAGTTCTCTCACATCATAATATCCTGATATACGGCCCATTTTGAAACAATTAAAAAGCCGGAAATGTCCGGAAAAGGCCGAAGGTGTACAGAACCCGTTGCTCCCTTTGCTTGTTGTAATGGAAGTACCATTTTTGGGGGGTTGGCAGAGAGCAACTGGTTCTTACACATCATAATATCCTGATATACGGCCCATTTTGAAGCAATTAAAAAGCCGGAAATGTCCGGAAAAGGCCGAAGGTGTACAGAACCCGTTGCTCCGTATGCTCGTTGTAATGGACGTACCATTTTTGGGGGATTTCCAGCGTGCAGCCAGTTCTCACACCTCATAATATCCTGCGATACGACCCATTTTGAAACTATTAAAAAGCCGAAACTGGCCGGAAATGGCCGAATATGTACAAGACAGGATTCTCGTCATGCTCGTTGTAATGGAAGTACCATTCTTCGGGGATTTCCAGCGCGCAAGGAGTTCCCTCACATCATAATATCCTGCTATACGGCCCCTTTTTAATCACATGAAATGCCGGAGATGTCCGGAAAAGGCAGAAGGTGTACAGAACCCAATGCTCCGTTTGCTCGCTGTAATGGAAGTACCATTTTTGGGGGGTTGGCAGAGAGCAACTGGTTCTTACACATCATAATATCCTGATATACGGCCCATTTTGAAACAATTAAAAAGCCGGAAATATCCGGAAAAGGCCGAAGGTGTACAGAACCCGTTGCTCCGTATGCTCGTTGTAATGGAAGGACCATTTTTGGGGGATTGGCAACGCTCAACGCGTTTTTACACATCATAATATCCTGCTATTCGCCCATTTTTGATCACTTAAAAAGCCGGAAATGTCCGGAAAAGGCCGAAGGTGTACAGAACCTGATGCTCCGTATGCTCGTTGTAAGGGGCGTACCATTTCTCGGGGATTGGCAGCGCGTAACGTGTTCTCTCTCATCATAATATCCTGATAAACGGCACATTTTGAAACAATTAAAAAGCCGGAAATGTCCGGAAAAGGCCGAAGGTGTACAGAACCCGTTGCTCCGTATGCTCGTTGTAGTGGGCGTACCATTTTTCGGGGATTGGCAGCGTGCTGCGAGTTCTCACACCTCATAATATCCGGCGATACGACTCATTTTGAAACTATTAAAAAGCCGAAACTGGCCGGAAAAGGCCGAATATGTACAAGACAGGATTCTCCGCATGCTCGTTGTAATGGAAGTACCATTCTTCGGGGATTGGCTGCGCGCAACGAGTTATCTCACATCATAATATCCTGCGATACGACCCATTTTGAAACAATTAAAAAGCCGGAAATGTCCGGAAAAGGCCGAAGGTGTACAGAACCTGATGCTCCGCATGCTCGTTGTAATGGAAGTACCATTCTTCGGGGATTGGCAGCGCGCAACGAGTTCTCTCACATCATAATATCCTGATATACGGCCCATTTTGAAACAATTAAAAAGCCGGAAATGTCCGGAAAAGGCCGAAGGTGTACAGAACCTGATGCTCCGTATGCTCGTTGAAATGGAAGGACCATTTTTGGGGGATTGGCAGCGTGCAGCGAGTTCTCACACCTCATAATATCCTGCGAAACGACTCATTTTGAAACTATTAAAATGCCGAAACTTGCCGGAAAAGGCCGTATATGTACAAGACAGGATTCTCCGCATGCTCGTTGTAATGGAAGTACCATTCTTCGGGGATTGGCAGCGCGCAACGAGTTCTCTCACATCATAATATCCTGATAAACGGCACATTTTGAAACAATTAAAAAGCCGGAAATGTCCGGAAAAGGCCGAAGGTGTACAGAACCCGTTGCTCCGTATGCTCGTTGTAGTGGAAGGACCATTTTTGGGGGATTGGCAGCGTGCAGCGAGTTCTCACACCTCATAATATCCTGCGAAACGACTCATTTTGAAACTATTAAAATGCCGAAACTTTCCGGAAAAGGCCGTATATGTACAAGACAGGATTCTCCGCATGCTCGTTGTAATGGAAGTACCATTCTTCGGGGATTGGCAGCGCGCAACGAGTTCTCTCACATCATAATATCCTGATATACGGCCCATTTTGAAAGAATTAAAAAGCCGGAAATGTCCGGAAAAGGCCGAAGGTGTACAGAACCCGTTGCTCCCTTTGCTTGTTGTAATGGAAGTACCATTTTTGGGGGGTTGGCAGAGAGCAACTGGTTCTTACACATCATAATATCCTGATATACGGCCCATTTTGAAGCAATTAAAAAGCCGGAAATATCCGGAAAAGGCCGAAGGTGTACAGAACCCGTTGCTCCGTATGCTCGTTGTAATGGAATTACCATTTTTGGGGGATTGGCAACGCTCAACGCGTTTTTACACATCATAATATCCTGCTATTCGGCCCATTTTTGATCACTTAAAATGCCGGAAATGTCCGGAAAAGGCCGAAGGTGTACAGAACCTGATGCTCCGTATGCTCGTTGTAAGGGGCGTACCATTTCTCGGGGATTGGCAGCGCGTAACGTGTTCTCTCTCATCATAATATCCTGATAAACGGCACATTTTGAAACAATTAAAAAGCCGGAAATGTCCGGAAAAGGCCGAAGGTGTACAGAACCCGTTGCTCCGTATGCTCGTTGTAGTGGGCGTACCATTTTTCGGGGATTGGCAGCGTGCTGCGAGTTCTCACACCACATAATATCCGGCGATACGACTCATTTTGAAACTATTAAAAAGCCGAAACTGGCCGGAAAAGGCCGAATATGTACAAGACAGGATTCTCCGCATGCTCGTTGTAATGGAAGTACCATTCTTCGGGGATTGGCTGCGCGCAACGAGTTCTCTCACATCATAATATCCTGCGATACCACCCATTTTGAAACAATTAAAAAGCCGAAACTGGCCGGAAAAGGCCGAAAATGTACAAGACAGGATTCTCCGGATGCTGGTTGTATTGGAAGTACCATTCTTCGGGGATTGGCAGCGCGCACCGTGTTCTCTCACATCATAATATCCTGCTATTCTGCCCGTTTTTGATCACTTAATATGCCGGAAATGTCCGGAAAAGGCCGAAGGTGTACAGAACCTGATGCTCCGTATGCTCGTTGTAAGGGGCGTACCATTTCTCGGGGATTGGCAGCGCGTAACGTGTTCTCTCACATCATAATATCCTGATAAACGGCACATTTTGAAACAATTAAAAAGCCGGAAATGTCCGGAAAAGGCCGAAGGTGTACAGAACCCGTTGCTCCGTATGCTCGTTGTAGTGGGCGTACCATTTTTCGGGGATTGGCAGCGTGCAGCGAGATCTCAAACATCATAATATCCTGCGATACGACCCTTTTTGAAACAATTAAAAAGCCGGTAATATCCGGAAAAGGCCGAAGGTGTAAAGAACCCGCTGCTCCGTATGCTCGTTGTAATGGAAGGACCATTTTTGGGGGATTGGCAGCGTGCAGCCAGTTCTCACACCTCATAATATCCTGCGATACGACCCATTTTGAAACTATTAAAAAGCCGAAACTGGCCGGAAATGGCCGAATATGTACAAGACAGGATTCTCCGCATGCTCGTTGTAATGGAAGTACCATTCTTCGGGGATTGGCAGCGCGCAACGAGTTCTCTCACATCATAATATCCTGATATACGGCCCATTTTGAAACAATTAAAAAGCCGGAAATGTCCGGAAAAGGCCGAAGGTGTACAGAACCCGTTGCTCCCTTTGCTTGTTGTAATGGAAGTACCATTTTTGGGGGGTTGGCAGAGAGCAACTGGTTCTTACACATCATAATATCCTGATATACGGCCCATTTTGAAGCAATTAAAAAGCCGGAAATGTCCGGAAAAGGCCGAAGGTGTACAGAACCCGTTGCTCCGTATGCTCGTTGTAATGGACGTACCATTTTTGGGGGATTTCCAGCGTGCAGCCAGTTCTCACACCTCATAATATCCTGCGATACGACCCATTTTGAAACTATTAAAAAGCCGAAACTGGCCGGAAATGGCCGAATATGTACAAGACAGGATTCTCCGCATGCTCGTTGTAATGGAAGTACCATTCTTCGGGGATTGGCAGCGCGCAACGAGTTCTCTCACATCATAATATCCTGCTATACGGCCCGTTTTGAAATAACTAGACAGCCGAAACTTGCCGGAAAAGGCCGAATATGTACAAGACAGGATCCTCCGCATGCTCGTTGTAATGGAAGTACCATTCTTCGGGGATTGGCAGCGCGCAACGAGTTCTCTCACATCATAATATCCTGCTATACGGCCCGTTTTTAATCACATAAAATGCCGGAGATGTCCGGAAAAGGCCGAAGGTGTACAGAACCTGATGCTCCGTTTGCTCGTTGTAATGGAAGGACCATTTTTGGGGGATTGGCAGCGTGCAGCGAGTTCTCACACCTCATAATATCCTGCGAAACGACTCATTTTGAAACTATTAAAATGCCGAAACTTGCCGGAAAAGGCCGTATGTGTACAAGACAGGATTCTCCGCATGCTCGTTGTAATGGAAGTACCATTCTTCGGGGATTGGCAGCGCGCAACGAGTTCTCTCACATCATAATATCCTGATAAACGGCACATTTTGAAACAATTAAAAAGCCGGAAATGTCCGGAAAAGGCCGAAGGTGTACAGAACCCGTTGCTCCGTATGCTCGTTGTAGTGGGCGTACCATTTTTCGGGGATTGGCAGCGTGCAGCGAGATCTCAAACATCATAATATCCTGCGATACGACCCTTTTTGAAACAATTAAAAAGCCGGTAATATCCGGAAAAGGCCGAAGGTTTACAGAACCCGTTGCTCCGTATGCTCGTTGTAATGGAAGAACCATTTTTGGAGGATTGGCAGCGTGCAGCGAGTTCTCACACCTCATAATATCCTGCGAAACGACTCATTTTGAAACTATTAAAATGCCGAAACTTGCCGGAAAAGGCCGTATATGTACAAGACAGGATTCTCCGCATGCTCGTTGTAATGGAAGTACCATTCTTCGGGGATTGGCTGCGCGCAACGAGTTCTCTCACATCATAATATCCTGCGATACGACCCATTTTGAAACAATTAAAAAGCCGGAAATGTCCGGAAAAGGCCGAAGGTGTACAGAACCTGATGCTCCGCATGCTCGTTGTAATGGAAGTACCATTCTTCGGGGATTGGCAGCGCGCAACGAGTTCTCTCACATCATAATATCCTGATATACGGCCCATTTTGAAACAATTAAAAAGCCGGAAATGTCCGGAAAAGGCCGAAGGTGTACAGAACCTGATGCTCCGTATGCTCGTTGAAATGGAAGGACCATTTTTGGGGGATTGGCAGCGTGCAGCGAGTTCTCACACCTCATAATATCCTGCGAAACGACTCATTTTGAAACTATTAAAATGCCGAAACTTGCCGGAAAAGGCCGTATATGTACAAGACAGGATTCTCCGCATGCTCGTTGTAATGGAAGTACCATTCTTCGGGGATTGGCAGCGCGCAACGAGTTCTCTCACATCATAATATCCTGATAAACGGCACATTTTGAAACAATTAAAAAGCCGGAAATGTCCGGAAAAGGCCGAAGGTGTACAGAACCCGTTGCTCCGTATGCTCGTTGTAGTGGGCGTACCATTTTTCGGGGATTGGCAGCGTGCAGCGAGATCTCAAACATCATAATATCCTGCGATACGACCCTTTTTGAAACAATTAAAAAGCCGGTAATATCCGGAAAAGGCCGAAGGTGTACAGAACCCGTTGCTCCGTATGCTCGTTGTAATGGAAGGACCATTTTTGGGGGATTGGCAGCGTGCAGCGAGTTCTCACACCTCATAATATCCTGCGAAACGACTCATTTTGAAACTATTAAAATGCCGAAACTTTCCGGAAAAGGCCGTATATGTACAAGACAGGATTCTCCGCATGCTCGTTGTAATGGAAGTACCATTCTTCGGGGATTGGCAGCGCGCAACGAGTTCTCTCACATCATAATATCCTGATATACGGCCCATTTTGAAACAATTAAAAAGCCGGAAATGTCCGGAAAAGGCCGAAGGTGTACAGAACCCGTTGCTCCGTATGCTCGTTGTAATGGAATTACCATTTTTGGGGGATTGGCAACGCTCAACGCGTTTTTACACATCATAATATCCTGCTATTCGGCCCATTTTTGATCACTTAAAATGCCGGAAATGTCCGGAAAAGGCCGAAGGTGTACAGAACCTGATGCTCCGTATGCTCGTTGTAAGGGGCGTACCATTTCTCGGGGATTGGCAGCGCGTAACGTGTTCTCTCTCATCATAATATCCTGATAAACGGCACATTTTGAAACAATTAAAAAGCCGGAAATGTCCGGAAAAGGCCGAAGGTGTTCAGAACCCGTTGCTCCGTATGCTCGTTGTAGTGGGCGTACCATTTTTCGGGGATTGGCAGCGTGCTGCGAGTTCTCACACCACATAATATCCGGCGATACGACTCATTTTGAAACTATTAAAAAGCCGAAACTGGCCGGAAATGCCGAATATGTACAAGACAGGATTCTCCGCATGCTCGTTGTAATGGAAGTACCATTCTTCGGGGATTGGCTGCGCGCAACGAGTTCTCTCACATCATAATATCCTGCGATACCACCCATTTTGAAACAATTAAAAAGCCGAAACTGGCCGGAAAAGGCCGAAAATGTACAAGACAGGATTCTCCGGATGCTGGTTGTATTGGAAGTACCATTCTTCGGGGATTGGCAGCGCGCACCGTGTTCTCTCACATCATAATATCCTGCTATTCTGCCCGTTTTTGATCACTTAATATGCCGGAAATGTCCGGAAAAGGCCGAAGGTGTACAGAACCTGATGCTCCGTATGCTCGTTGTAAGGGGCGTACCATTTCTCGGGGATTGGCAGCGCGTAACGTGTTCTCTCACATCATAATATCCTGATAAACGGCACATTTTGAAACAATTAAAAAGCCGGAAATGTCCGGAAAAGGCCGAAGGTGTACAGAACCCGTTGCTCCGTATGCTCGTTGTAGTGGGCGTACCATTTTTCGGGGATTGGCAGCGAGCAGCGAGATCTCAAACATCATAACATCCTGCGATACGACCCTTTTTGAAACAATTAAAAAGCCGGTAATATCCCGAAAAGGCCGAAGGTGTACAGAACCCGCTGCTCCGTATGCTCGTTGTAATGGAAGGACCATTTTTGGGGGATTGGCAGCGTGCAGCCAGTTCTCACACCTCATAATATCCTGCGATACGACCCATTTTGAAACTATTAAAAAGCCGAAACTGGCCGGAAATGGCCGAATATGTACAAGACAGGATTCTCCGCATGCTCGTTGTAATGGAAGTACCATTCTTCGGGGATTGGCAGCGCGCAACGAGTTCTCTCACATCATAATATCCTGATATACGGCCCATTTTGAAACAATTAAAAAGCCGGAAATGTCCGGAAAAGGCCGAAGGTGTACAGAACCCGTTGCTCCCTTTGCTTGTTGTAATGGAAGTACCATTTTTGGGGGGTTGGCAGAGAGCAACTGGTTCTTACACATCATAATATCCTGATATACGGCCCATTTTGAAGCAATTAAAAAGCCGGAAATGTCCGGAAAAGGCCGAAGGTGTACAGAACCCGTTGCTCCGTATGCTCGTTGTAATGGACGTACCATTTTTGGGGGATTTCCAGCGTGCAGCCAGTTCTCACACCTCATAATATCCTGCGATACGACCCATTTTGAAACTATTAAAAAGCCGAAACTGGCCGGAAATGGCCGAATATGTACAAGACAGGATTCTCCGCATGCTCGTTGTAATGGAAGTACCATTCTTCGGGGATTGGCAGCGCGCAACGACTTCTCTCACATCATAATATCCTGCTATACGGCCCGTTTTTAATCACATAAAATGCCGGAGATGTCCGGAAAAGGCCGAAGGTGTACAGAACCCAATGCTCCGTTTGCTCGCTGTAATGGAAGTACCATTTTTGGGGGGTTGGCAGAGAGCAACTGGTTCTTACACATCATAATATCCTGATATACGGCCCATTTTGAAACAATTAAAAAGCCGGAAATATCCGGAAAAGGCCGAAGGTGTACAGAACCCGTTGCTCCGTATGCTCGTTGTAATGGAAGGACCATTTTTGGGGGATTGGCAACGCTCAACGCGTTTTTACACATCATAATATCCTGCTATTCGCCCATTTTTGATCACTTAAAAAGCCGGAAATGTCCGGAAAAGGCCGAAGGTGTACAGAACCTGATGCTCCGTATGCTCGTTGTAAGGGGCGTACCATTTCTCGGGGATTGGCAGCGCGTAACGTGTTCTCTCTCATCATAATATCCTGATAAACGGCACATTTTGAAACAATTAAAAAGCCGGAAATGTCCGGAAAAGGCCGAAGGTGTACAGAACCCGTTGCTCCGTATGCTCGTTGTAGTGGGCGTACCATTTTTCGGGGATTGGCAGCGTGCTGCGAGTTCTCACACCTCATAATATCCGGCGATACGACTCATTTTGAAACTATTAAAAAGCCGAAACTGGCCGGAAAAGGCCGAATATGTACAAGACAGGATTCTCCGCATGCTCGTTGTAATGGAAGTACCATTCTTCGGGGATTGGCTGCGCGCAACGAGTTCTCTCACATCATAATATCCTGCGATACGACCCATTTTGAAACAATTAAAAAGCCGGAAATGTCCGGAAAAGGCCGAAGGTGTACAGAACCTGATGCTCCGCATGCTCGTTGTAATGGAAGTACCATTCTTCGGGGATTGGCAGCGCGCAACGAGTTCTCTCACATCATAATATCCTGATATACGGCCCATTTTGAAACAATTAAAAAGCCGGAAATGTCCGGAAAAGGCCGAAGGTGTACAGAACCTGATGCTCCGTATGCTCGTTGAAATGGAAGGACCATTTTTGGGGGATTGGCAGCGTGCAGCGAGTTCTCACACCTCATAATATCCTGCGAAACGACTCATTTTGAAACTATTAAAATGCCGAAACTTGCCGGAAAAGGCCGTATATGTACAAGACAGGATTCTCCGCATGCTCGTTGTAATGGAAGTACCATTCTTCGGGGATTGGCAGCGCGCAACGAGTTCTCTCACATCATAATATCCTGATAAACGGCACATTTTGAAACAATTAAAAAGCCGGAAATGTCCGGAAAAGGCCGAAGGTGTACAGAACCCGTTGCTCCGTATGCTCGTTGTAGTGGGCGTACCATTTTTCGGGGATTGGCAGCGTGCAGCGAGATCTCAAACATCATAATATCCTGCGATACGACCCTTTTTGAAACAATTAAAAAGCCGGTAATATCCGGAAAAGGCCGAAGGTGTACAGAACCCGTTGCTCCGTATGCTCGTTGTAATGGAAGGACCATTTTTGGGGGATTGGCAGCGTGCAGCGAGTTCTCACACCTCATAATATCCTGCGAAACGACTCATTTTGAAACTATTAAAATGCCGAAACTTTCCGGAAAAGGCCGTATATGTACAAGACAGGATTCTCCGCATCCTCGTTGTAATGGAAGTACCATTCTTCGGGGATTGGCAGCGCGCAACGAGTTCTCTCACATCATAATATCCTGATATACGGCCCATTTTGAAACAATTAAAAAGCCGGAAATGTCCGGAAAAGGCCGAAGGTGTACAGAACCCGTTGCTCCCTTTGCTTGTTGTAATGGAAGTACCATTTTTGGGGGGTTGGCAGAGAGCAACTGGTTCTTACACATCATAATATCCTGATATACGGCCCATTTTGAAGCAATTAAAAAGCCGGAAATATCCGGAAAAGGCCGAAGGTGTACAGAACCCGTTGCTCCGTATGCTCGTTGTAATGGAATTACCATTTTTGGGGGATTGGCAACGCTCAACGCGTTTTTACACATCATAATATCCTGCTATTCGGCCCATTTTTGATCACTTAAAATGCCGGAAATGTCCGGAAAAGGCCGAAGGTGTACAGAACCTGATGCTCCGTATGCTCGTTGTAAGGGGCGTACCATTTCTCGGGGATTGGCAGCGCGTAACGTGTTCTCTCTCATCATAATATCCTGATAAACGGCACATTTTGAAACAATTAAAAAGCCGGAAATGTCCGGAAAAGGCCGAAGGTGTACAGAACCCGTTGCTCCTTATGCTCGTTGTAGTGGGCGTACCATTTTTCGGGGATTGGCAGCGTGCTGCGAGTTCTCACACCACATAATATCCGGCGATACGACTCATTTTGAAACTATTAAAAAGCCGAAACTGGCCGGAAATGCCGAATATGTACAAGACAGGATTCTCCGCATGCTCGTTGTAATGGAAGTACCATTCTTCGGGGATTGGCTGCGCGCAACGAGTTCTCTCACATCATAATATCCTGCGATACCACCCATTTTGAAACAATTAAAAAGCCGAAACTGGCCGGAAAAGGCCGAAAATGTACAAGACAGGATTCTCCGGATGCTGGTTGTATTGGAAGTACCAATCTTCGGGGATTGGCAGCGCGCACCGTGTTCTCTCACATCATAATATCCTGCTATTCTGCCCGTTTTTGATCACTTAATATGCCGGAAATGTCCGGAAAAGGCCGAAGGAGTACAGAACCTGATGCTCCGTATGCTCGTTGTAAGGGGCGTACCATTTCTCGGGGATTGGCAGCGCGTAACGTGTTCTCTCACATCATAATATCCTGATAAACGGCACATTTTGAAACAATTAAAAAGCCGGAAATGTCCGGAAAAGGCCGAAGGTGTACAGAACCCGTTGCTCCGTATGCTCGTTGTAGTGGGCGTACCATTTTTCGGGGATTGGCAGAGAGCAACTGGTTCTTACACATCATAATATCCTGATATACGGCCCATTTTGAAACAATTAAAAAGCCGAAACTGGCCGGAAATGGCCGAATATGTACAAGACAGGATTCTCCGCATGCTCGTTGTAATGGAAGTACCATTCTTCGGGGATTGGCAGCGCGCAACGAGTTCTCTCACATCATAATATCCTGATATACGGCCCATTTTGAAACAATTAAAAAGCCGGAAATGTCCGGAAAAGGCCGAAGGTGTACAGAACCCGTTGCTCCCTTTGCTTGTTGTAATGGAAGTACCATTTTTGGGGGGTTGGCAGAGAGCAACTGGTTCTTACACATCATAATATCCTGATATACGGCCCATTTTGAAGCAATTAAAAAGCCGGAAATGTCCGGAAAAGGCCGAAGGTGTACAGAACCCGTTGCTCCGTATGCTCGTTGTAATGGAATTACCATTTTTGGGGGATTGGCAACGCTCAACGCGTTTTTACACATCATAATATCCTGCGATACGACTCATTTTGAAACTATTAAAAAGCCGAAACTGGCCGGAAAAGGCCGAATATGTACAAGACAGGATTCTCGTCATGCTCGTTGTAATGGAAGTACCATTCTTCGGGGATTTGCAGCGCGCAAGGAGTTCCCTCACATCATAATATCCTGCTATACGGCCCCTTTTTAATCACATGAAATGCCGGAGATGTCCGGAAAAGGCAGAAGGTGTACAGAACCCAATGCTCCGTTTGCTCGCTGTAATGGAAGTACCATTTTTGGGGGGTTGGCAGAGAGCAACTGGTTCTTACACATCATAATATCCTGATATACGGCCCATTTTGAAACAATTAAAAAGCCGGAAATATCCGGAAAAGGCCGAAGGTGTACAGAACCCGTTGCTCCGTATGCTCGTTGTAATGGAAGGACCATTTTTGGGGGATTGGCAACGCTCAACGCGTTTTTACGTATCATAATATCCTGCTATTCGCCCATTTTTGATCACTTAAAAAGCCGGAAATGTCCGGAAAAGGCCGAAGGTGTACAGAACCTGATGCTCCGTATGCTCGTTGTAAGGGGCGTACCATTTCTCGGGGATTGGCAGCGCGTAACGTGTTCTCTCTCATCATAATATCCTGATAAACGGCACATTTTGAAACAATTAAAAAGCCGGAAATGTCCGGAAAAGGCCGAAGGTGTACAGAACCCGTTGCTCCGTATGCTCGTTGTAGTGGGCGTACCATTTTTCGGGGATTGGCAGCGTGCTGCGAGTTCTCACACCTCATAATATCCGGCGATACGACTCATTTTGAAACTATTAAAAAGCCGAAACTGGCCGGAAAAGGCCGAATATGTACAAGACAGGATTCTCCGCATGCTCGTTGTAATGGAAGTACCATTCTTCGGGGATTGGCTGCGCGCAACGAGTTCTCTCACATCATAATATCCTGCGATACGACCCATTTTGAAACAATTAAAAAGCCGGAAATGTCCGGAAAAGGCCGAAGGTGTACAGAACCTGATGCTCCGCATGCTCGTTGTAATGGAAGTACCATTCTTCGGGGATTGGCAGCGCGCAACGAGTTCTCTCACATCATAATATCCTGATATACGGCCCATTTTGAAACAATTAAAAAGCCGGAAATGTCCGGAAAAGGCCGAAGGTGTACAGAACCTGATGCTCCGTATGCTCGTTGAAATGGAAGGACCATTTTTGGGGGATTGGCAGCGTGCAGCGAGTTCTCACACCTCATAATATCCTGCGAAACGACTCATTTTGAAACTATTAAAATGCCGAAACTTGCCGGAAAAGGCCGTATATGTACAAGACAGGATTCTCCGCATGCTCGTTGTAATGGAAGTACCATTCTTCGGGGATTGGCAGCGCGCAACGAGTTCTCTCACATCATAATATCCTGATAAACGGCACATTTTGAAACAATTAAAAAGCCGGAAATGTCCGGAAAAGGCCGAAGGTGTACAGAACCCGTTGCTCCGTATGCTCGTTGTAGTGGGCGTACCATTTTTCGGGGATTGGCAGCGTGCAGCGAGATCTCAAACATCATAATATCCTGCGATACGACCCTTTTTGAAACAATTAAAAAGCCGGTAATATCCGGAAAAGGCCGAAGGTGTACAGAACCCGTTGCTCCGTATGCTCGTTGTAATGGAAGGACCATTTTTGGGGGATTGGCAGCGTGCAGCGAGTTCTCACACCTCATAATATCCTGCGAAACGACTCATTTTGAAACTATTAAAATGCCGAAACTTGCCGGAAAAGGCCGTATATGTACAAGACAGGATTCTCCGCATGCTCGTTGTAATGGAAGTACCATTCTTCGGGGATTGGCAGCGCGCAACGAGTTCTCTCACATCATAATATCCTGATATACGGCCCATTTTGAAACAATTAAAAAGCCGGAAATGTCCGGAAAAGGCCGAAGGTGTACAGAACCCGTTGCTCCCTTTGCTTGTTGTAATGGAAGTACCATTTTTGGGGGGTTGGCAGAGAGCAACTGGTTCTTACACATCATAATATCCTGATAAACGGCCCATTTTGAAGCAATTAAAAAGCCGGAAATGTCCGGAAAAGGCCGAAGGTGTACAGAACCCGTTGCTCCGTATGCTCGTTGTAATGGGCGTACCATTTTTCGGGGATTTCCAGCGTGCAGCCAGTTCTCACACCTCATAATATCCTGCGATACGACCCATTTTGAAACTATTAAAAAGCCGAAACTGGCCGGAAATGGCCGAATATGTACAAGACAGGATTCTCCGCATGCTCGTTGTAATGGAAGTATCATTCTTCGGGGATTGGCAGCGCGCAACGAGTTCTCTCACATCATAATATCCTGATATACGGCCCATTTTGAAACAATTAAAAAGCCGGAAATGTCCGGAAAAGGCCGAAGGTGTACAGAACCCGTTGCTCCCTTTGCTTGTTGTAATGGAAGTACCATTTTTGGGGGGTTGGCAGAGAGCAACTGGTTCTTACACATCATAATATCCTGATATACGGCCCATTTTGAAACAATTAAAAAGCCGGAAATATCCGGAAAAGGCCGAAGGTGTACAGAACCCGTTGCTCCGTATGCTCGTTGTAATGGAAGGACCATTTTTGGGGGATTGGCAACGCTCAACGCGTTTTTACACATCATAATATCCTGCGATACCACCCATTTTGAAACAATTAAAAAGCCGAAACTGGCCGGAAAAGGCCGAATATGTACAAGACAGGATTCTCCGCATGCTCGTTGTAATGGAAGTACCATTCTTCGGGGATTGGCTGCGCGCAACGAGTTCTCTCACATCATAATATCCTGCGATACCACCCATTTTGAAACAATTAAAAAGCCGAAACTGGCCGGAAAAGGCCGAAGGTGTACAGAACCCGTTGCTCCGTATGCTCGTTGTAGTGGGCGTACCATTTTTCGGGGATTGGCAGCGTGCTGCGAGTTCTCACACCTCATAATATCCGGCGATGCGACTCATTTTGAAACTATTAAAAAGCCGAAACTGGCCGGAAAAGGCCGAAAATGTACAAGACAGGATTCTCCGTATGCTCGTTGTAATGGAAAGACCATTTTTGGGGGATTGGCAGCGTGCAGCGAGTTCTCACACCTCATAATATCCTGCGAAACGACTCATTTTGAAACTATTAAAATGCCGAAACTTTCCGGAAAAGGCCGTATATGTACAAGACAGGATTCTCCGCATGCTCGTTGTAATGGAAGTACCATTCTTCGGGGATTGGCAGCGCGCAACGAGTTCTCTCACATAATAATATCCTGATATACGGCCCATTTTGAAACAATTAAAAAGCCGGAAATGTCCGGAAAAGGCCGAAGGTGTACAGAACCCGTTGCTCCCTTTGCTTGTTGTAATGGAAGTACCATTTTTGGGGGGTTGGCAGAGAGCAACTGGTTCTTACACATCATAATATCCTGATATACGGCCCATTTTGAAGCAATTAAAAAGCCGGAAATATCCGGAAAAGGCCGAAGGTGTACAGAACCCGTTGCTCCGTATGCTCGTTGTATTGGAATTACCATTTTTGGGGGATTGGCAACGCTCAACGCGTTTTTACACATCATAATATCCTGCTATTCGGCCCATTTTTGATCACTTAAAATGCCGGAAATGTCCGGAAAAGGCCGAAGGTGTACAGAACCTGATGCTCCGTATGCTCGTTGTAAGGGGCGTACCATTTCTCGGGCATTGGCAGCGCGTAACGTGTTCTCTCTAATCATAATATCCTGATAAACGGCACATTTTGAAACAATTAAAAAGCCGGAAATGTCCGGAAAAGGCCGAAGGTGTACAGAACCCGTTGCTCCGTATGCTCGTTGTAGTGGGCGTACCATTTTTCGGGGATTGGCTGCGCGCAACGAGTTCTCTCACATCATAATATCCTGCGATACCACCCATTTTGAAACAATTAAAAAGCCGAAACTGGCCGGAAAAGGCCGAAAATGTACAAGACAGGATTCTCCGGATGCTGGTTGTATTGGAAGTACCATTCTTCGGGGATTGGCAGCGCGCACCGTGTTCTCTCACATCATAATATCCTGCTATTCTGCCCGTTTTTGATCACTTAATATGCCGGAAATGTCCGGAAAAGGCCGAAGGTGTACAGAACCTGATGCTCCGTATGCTCGTTGTAAGGGGCGTACCATTTCTCGGGGATTGGCAGCGCGTAACGTGTTCTCTCACATCATAATATCCTGATAAACGGCACATTTTGAAACAATTAAAAAGCCGGAAATGTCCGGAAAAGGCCGAAGGTGTACAGAACCCGTTGCTCCGTATGCTCGTTGTAGTGGGCGTACCATTTTTCGGGGATTGGCAGCGTGCAGCGAGATCTCAAACATCATAATATCCTGCGATACGACCCTTTTTGAAACAATTAAAAAGCCGGTAATATCCGGAAAAGGCCGAAGGTGTACAGAACCCGCTGCTCCGTATGCTCGTTGTAATGGAAGGACCATTTTTGGGGGATTGGCAGCGTGCAGCCAGTTCTCACACCTCATAATATCCTGCGATACGACCCATTTTGAAACTATTAAAAAGCCGAAACTGGCCGGAAATGGCCGAATATGTACAAGACAGGATTCTCCGCATGCTCGTTGTAATGGAAGTACCATTCTTCGGGGATTGGCAGCGCGCAACGAGTTCTCTCACATCATAATATCCTGATATACGGCCCATTTTGAAACAATTAAAAAGCCGGAAATGTCCGGAAAAGGCCGAAGGTGTACAGAACCCGTTGCTCCCTTTGCTTGTTGTAATGGAAGTACCATTTTTGGGGGGTTGGCAGAGAGCAACTGGTTCTTACACATCATAATATCCTGATATACGGCCCATTTTGAAACAATTAAAAAGCCGGAAATATCCGGAAAAGGCCGAAGGTGTACAGAACCCGTTGCTCCGTATGCTCGTTGTAATGGAAGGACCATTTTTGGGGGATTGGCAACGCTCAACGCGTTTTTACACATCATAATATCCTGCTATTCGCCCATTTTTGATCACTTAAAATGCCGGAAATGTCCGGAAAAGGCCGAAGGTGTACAGAACCTGATGCTCCGTATGCTCGTTGTAAGGGGCGTACCATTTCTCGGGGATTAGCAGCGCGTAACGTGTTCTCTCTCATCATAATATCCTGATAAACGGCACATTTTGAAACAATTAAAAAGCCGGAAATGTCCGGAAAAGGCCGAAGGTGTACAGAACCCGTTGCTCCGTATGCTCGTTGTAGTGGGCGTACCATTTTTCGGGGATTGGCAGCGTGCTGCGAGTTCTCACACCTCATAATATCCGGCGATGCGACTCATTTTGAAACTATTAAAAAGCCGAAACTGGCCGGAAAAGGCCGAATATGTACAAGACAGGATTCTCCGCATGCTCGTTGTAATGGAAGTACCATTCTTCGGGGATTGGCTGCGCGCAACGAGTTCTCTCACATCATAATATCCTGCGATACCACCCATTTTGAAACAATTAAAAAGCCGAAACTGGCCGGAAAAGGCCGAAAATGTACAAGACAGGATTCTCCGGATGCTGGTTGTATTGGAAGTACCATTCTTCGGGGATTGGCAGCGCGCACCGTGTTCTCTCACATCATAATATCCTGCTATTCTGCCCGTTTTTGATCACTTAATATGCCGGAAATGTCCGGAAAAGGCCGAAGGTGTACAGAACCTGATGCTCCGTATGCTCGTTTTAAGGGGCGTACCATTTCTCGGGGATTGGCAGCGCGTAACGTGTTCTCTCACATCATAATATCCTGATAAACGGCACATTTTGAAACAATTAAAAAGCCGGAAATGTCCGGAAAAGGCCGAAGGTGTACAGAACCCGCTGCTCCGTATGCTCGTTGTAATGGAAGGACCATTTTTGGGGGATTGGCAGCGTTCAGCGAGTTCTCACACCTCATAATATCCTGCGAAACGACTCATTTTGAAACTATTAAAATGCCGAAACTTTCCGGAAAAGGCCGTATATGTACAAGACAGGATTCTCCGCATGCTCGTTGTAATGGAAGTACCATTCTTCGGGGATTGGCAGCGCGCAACGAGTTCTCTCACATAATAATATCCTGATATACGGCCCATTTTGAAACAATTAAAAAGCCGGAAATGTCCGGAAAAGGCCGAAGGTGTACAGAACCCGTTGCTCCCTTTGCTTGTTGTAATGGAAGTACCATTTTTGGGGGGTTGGCAGAGAGCAACTGGTTCTTACACATCATAATATCCTGATATACGGCCCATTTTGAAGCAATTAAAAAGCCGGAAATATCCGGAAAAGGCCGAAGGTGTACAGAACCCGTTGCTCCGTATGCTCGTTGTATTGGAATTACCATTTTTGGGGGATTGGCAACGCTCAACGCGTTTTTACACATCATAATATCCTGCTATTCGGCCCATTTTTGATCACTTAAAATGCCGGAAATGTCCGGAAAAGGCCGAAGGTGTACAGAACCTGATGCTCCGTATGCTCGTTGTAAGGGGCGTACCATTTCTCGGGGATTGGCAGCGCGTAACGTGTTCTCTCTAATCATAATATCCTGATAAACGGCACATTTTGAAACAATTAAAAAGCCGGAAATGTCCGGAAAAGGCCGAAGGTGTACAGAACCCGTTGCTCCGTATGCTCGTTGTAGTGGGCGTACCATTTTTCGGGGATTGGCTGCGCGCAACGAGTTCTCTCACATCATAATATCCTGCGATACCACCCATTTTGAAACAATTAAAAAGCCGAAACTGGCCGGAAAAGGCCGAAAATGTACAAGACAGGATTCTCCGGATGCTGGTTGTATTGGAAGTACCATTCTTCGGGGATTGGCAGCGCGCACCGTGTTCTCTCACATCATAATATCCTGCTATTCTGCCCGTTTTTGATCACTTAATATGCCGGAAATGTCCGGAAAAGGCCGAAGGTGTACAGAACCTGATGCTCCGTATGCTCGTTGTAAGGGGCGTACCATTTCTCGGGGATTGGCAGCGCGTAACGTGTTCTCTCACATCATAATATCCTGATAAACGGCACATTTTGAAACAATTAAAAAGCCGGAAATGTCCGGAAAAGGCCGAAGGTGTACAGAACCCGTTGCTCCGTATGCTCGTTGTAGTGGGCGTACCATTTTTCGGGGATTGGCAGCGTGCAGCGAGATCTCAAACATCATAATATCCTGCGATACGACCCTTTTTGAAACAATTAAAAAGCCGGTAATATCCGGAAAAGGCCGAAGGTGTACAGAACCCGCTGCTCCGTATGCTCGTTGTAATGGAAGGACCATTTTTGGGGGATTGGCAGCGTGCAGCCAGTTCTCACACCTCATAATATCCTGCGATACGACCCATTTTGAAACTATTAAAAAGCCGAAACTGGCCGGAAATGGCCGAATATGTACAAGACAGGATTCTCCGCATGCTCGTTGTAATGGAAGTACCATTCTTCGGGGATTGGCAGCGCGCAACGAGTTCTCTCACATCATAATATCCTGATATACGGCCCATTTTGAAACAATTAAAAAGCCGGAAATGTCCGGAAAAGGCCGAAGGTGTACAGAACCCGTTGCTCCCTTTGCTTGTTGTAATGGAAGTACCATTTTTGGGGGGTTGGCAGAGAGCAACTGGTTCTTACACATCATAATATCCTGATATACGGCCCATTTTGAAGCAATTAAAAAGCCGGAAATATCCGGAAAAGGCCGAAGGTGTACAGAACCCGTTGCTCCGTATGCTCGTTGTAATGGAATTACCATTTTTGGGGGATTGGCAACGCTCAACGCGTTTTTACACATCATAATATCCTGCGATACGACTCATTTTGAAACTATTAAAAAGCCGAAACTGGCCGGAAAAGGCCGAATATGTACAAGACAGGATTCTCGTCATGCTCGTTGTAATGGAAGTACCATTCTTCGGGGATTTGCAGCGCGCAAGGAGTTCCCTCACATCATAATATCCTGCTATACGGCCCCTTTTTAATCACATGAAATGCCGGAGATGTCCGGAAAAGGCAGAAGGTGTACAGAACCCAATGCTCCGTTTGCTCGCTGTAATGGAAGTACTATTTTTGGGGGGTTGGCAGAGAGCAACTGGTTCTTACACATCATAATATCCTGATATACGGCCCATTTTGAAACAATTAAAAAGCCGGAAATATCCGGAAAAGGCCGAAGGTGTACAGAACCCGTTGCTCCGTATGCTCGTTGTAATGGAAGGACCATTTTTGGGGGATTGGCAACGCTCAACGCGTTTTTACACATCATAATATCCTGCTATTCGCCCATTTTTGATCACTTAAAAAGCCGGAAATGTCCGGAAAAGGCCGAAGGTGTACAGAACCTGATGCTCCGTATGCTCGTTGTAAGGGGCGTACCATTTCTCGGGGATTGGCAGCGCGCAACGAGTTCTCTCACATCATAATATCCTGATATACGGCCCATTTTGAAACAATTAAAAAGCCGGAAATGTCCGGAAAAGGCCGAAGGTGTACAGAACCCGTTGCTCCGTATGCTCGTTGTAGTGGGCGTACCATTTTTCGGGGATTGGCAGCGTGCAGCGAGATCTCAAACATCATAATATCCTGCGATACGACCCTTTTTGAAACAATTAAAAAGCCGGTAATATCCGGAAAAGGCCCAAGGTGTACAGAACCCGTTGCTCCGTATGCTCGTTGTAATGGAAGGACCATTTTTGGGGGATTGGCAGCGTGCAGCGAGTTCTCACACCTCATAATATCCTGCGAAACGACTCATTTTGAAACTATTAAAATGCCGAAACTTGCCGGAAAAGGCCGTATATGTACAAGACAGGATTCTCCGCATGCTAGTTGTAATGGAAGTACCATTCTTCGGGGATTGGCAGCGCGCAACGAGTTCTCTCACATCATAATATCCTGATATACGGCCCATTTTGAAACAATTAAAAAGCCGGAAATGTCCGGAAAAGGCCGAAGGTGTACAGAACCCGTTGCTCCCTTTGCTTGTTGTAATGGAAGTACCATTTTTGGGGGGTTGGCAGAGAGCAACTGGTTCTTACACATCATAATATCCTGATATACGGCCCATTTTGAAGCAATTAAAAAGCCGGAAATGTCCGGAAAAGGCCGAAGGTGTACAGAACCCGTTGCTCCGTATGCTCGTTGTAATGGGCGTACCATTTTTCGGGGATTTCCAGCGTGCAGCCAGTTCTCACACCTCATAATATCCTGCGATACGACCCATTTTGAAACTATTAAAAAGCCGAAACTGGCCGGAAATGGCCGAATATGTACAAGACAGGATTCTCCGCATGCTCGTTGTAATGGAAGTACCATTCTTCGGGGATTGGCAGCGCGCAACGAGTTCTCTCACATCATAATATCCTGATATACGGCCCATTTTGAAACAATTAAAAAGCCGGAAATGTCCGGAAAAGGCCGAAGGTGTACAGAACCCGTTGCTCCCTTTGCTTGTTGTAATGGAAGTACCATTTTTGGGGGGTTGGCAGAGAGCAACTGGTTCTTACACATCATAATATCCTGATATACGGCCCATTTTGAAACAATTAAAAAGCCGGAAATATCCGGAAAAGGCCGAAGGTGTACAGAACCCGTTGCTCCGTATGCTCGTTGTAATGGAAGGACCATTTTTGGGGGATTGGCAACGCTCAACGCGTTTTTACACATCATAATATCCTGCTATTCGCCCATTTTTGATCACTTAAAAAGCCGGAAATGTCCGGAAAAGGCCGAAGGTGTACAGAACCTGATGCTCCGTATGCTCGTTGTAAGGGGCGTACCATTTCTCGGGGATTGGCAGCGCGTAACGTGTTCTCTCTCATCATAATATCCTGATAAACGGCACATTTTGAAACAATTAAAAAGCCGGAAATGTCCGGAAAAGGCCGAAGGTGTACAGAACCCGTTGCTCCGTATGCTCGTTGTAGTGGGCGTACCATTTTTCGGGGATTGGCAGCGTGCTGCGAGTTCTCACACCTCATAATATCCGGCGATACGACTCATTTTGAAACTATTAAAAAGCCGAAACTGGCCGGAAAAGGCCGAATATGTACAAGACAGGATTCTCCGCATGCTCGTTGTAATGGAAGTACCATTCTTCGGGGATTGGCTGCGCGCAACGAGTTCTCTCACATCATAATATCCTGCGATACGACCCATTTTGAAACAATTAAAAAGCCGGAAATGTCCGGAAAAGGCCGAAGGTGTACAGAACCTGATGCTCCGCATGCTCGTTGTAATGGAAGTACCATTCTTCGGGGATTGGCAGCGCGCAACGAGTTCTCTCACATCATAATATCCTGATATACGGCCCATTTTGAAACAATTAAAAAGCCGGAAATGTCCGGAAAAGGCCGAAGGTGTACAGAACCTGATGCTCCGTATGCTCGTTGAAATGGAAGGACCATTTTTGGGGGATTGGCAGCGTGCAGCGAGTTCTCACACCTCATAATATCCTGCGAAACGACTCATTTTGAAACTATTAAAATGCCGAAACTTGCCGGAAAAGGCCGTATATGTACAAGACAGGATTCTCCGCATGCTCGTTGTAATGGAAGTACCATTCTTCGGGGATTGGCAGCGCGCAACGAGTTCTCTCACATCATAATATCCTGATAAACGGCACATTTTGAAACAATTAAAAAGCCGGAAATGTCCGGAAAAGGCCGAAGGTGTACAGAACCCGTTGCTCCGTATGCTCGTTGTAGTGGGCGTACCATTTTTCGGGGATTGGCAGCGTGCAGCGAGATCTCAAACATCATAATATCCTGCGATACGACCCTTTTTGAAACAATTAAAAAGCCGGTAATATCCGGAAAAGGCCGAAGGTGTACAGAACCCGTTGCTCCGTATGCTCGTTGTAATGGAAGGACCATTTTTGGGGGATTGGCAGCGTGCAGCGAGTTCTCACACCTCATAATATCCTGCGAAACGACTCATTTTGAAACTATTAAAATGCCGAAACTTGCCGGAAAAGGCCGTATATGTACAAGACAGGATTCTCCGCATGCTCGTTGTAATGGAAGTACCATTCTTCGGGGATTGGCAGCGCGCAACGAGTTCTCTCACATCATAATATCCTGATATACGGCCCATTTTGAAACAATTAAAAAGCCGGAAATGTCCGGAAAAGGCCGAAGGTGTACAGAACCCGTTGCTCCCTTTGCTTGTTGTAATGGAAGTACCATTTTTGGGGGGTTGGCAGAGAGCAACTGGTTCTTACACATCATAATATCCTGATATACGGCCCATTTTGAAACAATTAAAAAGCCGGAAATATCCGGAAAAGGCCGAAGGTGTACAGAACCCGTTGCTCCGTATGCTCGTTGTAATGGAAGGACCATTTTTGGGGGATTGGCAACGCTCAACGCGTTTTTACACATCATAATATCCTGCTATTCGCCCATTTTTGATCACTTAAAAAGCCGGAAATGTCCGGAAAAGGCCGAAGGTGTACAGAACCTGATGCTCCGTATGCTCGTTGTAAGGGGCGTACCATTTCTCGGGGATTGGCAGCGCGTAACGTGTTCTCTCTCATCATAATATCCTGATAAACGGCACATTTTGAAACAATTAAAAAGCCGGAAATGTCCGGAAAAGGCCGAAGGTGTACAGAACCCGTTGCTCCGTATGCTCGTTGTAGTGGGCGTACCATTTTTCGGGGATTGGCAGCGTGCTGCGAGTTCTCACACCTCATAATATCCGGCGATACGACTCATTTTGAAACTATTAAAAAGCCGAAACTGGCCGGAAAAGGCCGAATATGTACAAGACAGGATTCTCCGCATGCTCGTTGTAATGGAAGTACCATTCTTCGGGGATTGGCTGCGCGCAACGAGTTCTCTCACATCATAATATCCTGCGATACGACCCATTTTGAAACAATTAAAAAGCCGGAAATGTCCGGAAAAGGCCGAAGGTGTACAGAACCTGATGCTCCGCATGCTCGTTGTAATGGAAGTACCATTCTTCGGGGATTGGCAGCGCGCAACGAGTTCTCTCACATCATAATATCCTGATATACGGCCCATTTTGAAACAATTAAAAAGCCGGAAATGTCCGGAAAAGGCCGAAGGTGTACAGAACCTGATGCTCCGTATGCTCGTTGAAATGGAAGGACCATTTTTGGGGGATTGGCAGCGTGCAGCGAGTTCTCACACCTCATAATATCCTGCGAAACGACTCATTTTGAAACTATTAAAATGCCGAAACTTGCCGGAAAAGGCCGTATATGTACAAGACAGGATTCTCCGCATGCTCGTTGTAATGGAAGTACCATTCTTCGGGGATTGGCAGCGCGCAACGAGTTCTCTCACATCATAATATCCTGATAAACGGCACATTTTGAAACAATTAAAAAGCCGGAAATGTCCGGAAAAGGCCGAAGGTGTACAGAACCCGTTGCTCCGTATGCTCGTTGTAGTGGGCGTACCATTTCTCGGGGATTGGCAGCGTGCAGCGAGATCTCAAACATCATAATATCCTGCGATACGACCCTTTTTGAAACAATTAAAAAGCCGGTAATATCCGGAAAAGGCCGAAGGTGTACAGAACCCGTTGCTCCGTATGCTCGTTGTAATGGAAGGACCATTTTTGGGGGATTGGCAGCGTGCAGCGAGTTCTCACACCTCATAATATCCTGCGAAACGACTCATTTTGAAACTATTAAAATGCCGAAACTTGCCGGAAAAGGCCGTATATGTACAAGACAGGATTCTCCGCATGCTCGTTGTAATGGAAGTACCATTCTTCGGGGATTGGCAGCGCGCAACGAGTTCTCTCACATCATAATATCCTGATATACGGCCCATTTTGAAACAATTAAAAAGCCGGAAATGTCCGGAAAAGGCCGAAGGTGTACAGAACCTGATGCTCCGTATGCTCGTTGTAAGGGGCGTACCATTTCTCGGGGATTGGCAGCGCGTAACGTGTTCTCTCTAATCATAATATCCTGATAAACGGCACATTTTGAAACAATTAAAAAGCCGGAAATGTCCGGAAAAGGCCGAAGGTGTACAGAACCCGTTGCTCCGTATGCTCGTTGTAGTGGGCGTACCATTTTTCGGGGATTGGCTGCGCGCAACGAGTTCTCTCACATCATAATATCCTGCGATACCACCCATTTTGAAACAATTAAAAAGCCGAAACTGGCCGGAAAAGGCCGAAAATGTACAAGACAGGATTCTCCGGATGCTGGTTGTATTGGAAGTACCATTCTTCGGGGATTGGCAGCGCGCACCGTGTTCTCTCACATCATAATATCCTGCTATTCTGCCCGTTTTTGATCACTTAATATGCCGGAAATGTCCGGAAAAGGCCGAAGGTGTACAGAACCTGATGCTCCGTATGCTCGTTGTAAGGGGCGTACCATTTCTCGGGGATTGGCAGCGCGTAACGTGTTCTCTCACATCATAATATCCTGATAAACGGCACATTTTGAAACAATTAAAAAGCCGGAAATGTCCGGAAAAGGCCGAAGGTGTACAGAACCCGTTGCTCCGTATGCTCGTTGTAGTGGGCGTACCATTTTTCGGGGATTGGCAGCGTGCAGCGAGATCTCAAACATCATAATATCCTGCGATACGACCCTTTTTGAAACAATTAAAAAGCCGGTAATATCCGGAAAAGGCCGAAGGTGTACAGAACCCGCTGCTCCGTATGCTCGTTGTAATGGAAGGACCATTTTTGGGGGATTGGCAGCGTGCAGCCAGTTCTCACACCTCATAATATCCTGCGATACGACCCATTTTGAAACTATTAAAAAGCCGAAACTGGCCGGAAATGGCCGAATATGTACAAGACAGGATTCTCCGCATGCTCGTTGTAATGGAAGTACCATTCTTCGGGGATTGGCAGCGCGCAACGAGTTCTCTCACATCATAATATCCTGATATACGGCCCATTTTGAAACAATTAAAAAGCCGGAAATGTCCGGAAAAGGCCGAAGGTGTACAGAACCCGTTGCTCCCTTTGCTTGTTGTAATGGAAGTACCATTTTTGGGGGGTTGGCAGAGAGCAACTGGTTCTTACACATCATAATATCCTGATATACGGCCCATTTTGAAGCAATTAAAAAGCCGGAAATGTCCGGAAAAGGCCGAAGGTGTACAGAACCCGTTGCTCCGTATGCTCGTTGTAATGGACGTACCATTTTTGGGGGATTTCCAGCGTGCAGCCAGTTCTCACACCTCATAATATCCTGCGATACGACCCATTTTGAAACTATTAAAAAGCCGAAACTGGCCGGAAATGGCCGAATATGTACAAGACAGGATTCTCCGCATGCTCGTTGTAATGGAAGTACCATTCTTCGGGGATTGGCAGCGCGCAACGAGTTCTCTCACATCATAATATCCTGCTATACGGCCCGTTTTTAATCACATAAAATGCCGGAGATGTCCGGAAAAGGCCGAAGGTGTACAGAACCCAATGCTCCGTTTGCTCGTTGTAATGGAAGTACCATTTTTGGGGGGTTGGCAGAGAGCAACTGGTTCTTACACATCATAATATCCTGATATACGGCCCATTTTGAAACAATTAAAAAGCCGGAAATATCCGGAAAAGGCCGAAGGTGTACAGAACCCGTTGCTCCGTATGCTCGTTGTAATGGAATTACCATTTTTGGGGGATTGGCAACGCTCAACGCGTTTTTACACATCATAATATCCTGCGATACGACTCATTTTGAAACTATTAAAAAGCCGAAACTGGCCGGAAAAGGCCGAATATGTACAAGACAGGATTCTCGTCATGCTCGTTGTAATGGAAGTACCATTCTTCGGGGATTTGCAGCGCGCAAGGAGTTCCCTCACATCATAATATCCTGCTATACGGCCCCTTTTTAATCACATGAAATGCCGCAGATGTCCGGAAAAGGCAGAAGGTGTACAGAACCCAATGCTCCGTTTGCTCGCTGTAATGGAAGTACCATTTTTGGGGGGTTGGCAGAGAGCAACTGGTTCTTACACATCATAATATCCTGATATACGGCCCATTTTGAAACAATTAAAAAGCCGGAAATATCCGGAAAAGGCCGAAGGTGTACAGAACCCGTTGCTCCGTATGCTCGTTGTAATGGAAGGACCATTTTTGGGGGATTGGCAACGCTCAACGCGTTTTTACACATCATAATATCCTGCTATTCGCCCATTTTTGATCACTTAAAAAGCCGGAAATGTCCGGAAAAGGCCGAAGGTGTACAGAACCCGTTGCTCCGTATGCTCGTTGTAATGGAATTACCATTTTTGGGGGATTGGCAACGCTCAACGCGTTTTTACACATCATAATATCCTGCGATACGACTCATTTTGAAACTATTAAAAAGCCGAAACTGGCCGGAAAAGGCCGAATATGTACAAGACATGATTCTCCGCATGCTCGTTGTAATGGAAGTACCATTCTTCGGGGATTGGCTGCGCGCAACGAGTTCTCTCACATCATAATATCCTGCGATACGACTCATTTTGAAACAATTAAAATGCCGGAAATGTCCGGAAAAGGCCGAAGGTGTACAGAACCTGATGCTCCGCATGCTCGTTGTAATGGAAGTACCATTCTTCGGGGATTGGCAGCGCGCAACGAGTTCTCTCACATCATAATATCCTGATATACGGCCCATTTTGAAACAATTAAAAAGCCGGAAATGTCCGGAAAAGGCCGAAGGTGTACAGAACCTGATGCTCCGTATGCTCGTTGAAATGGAAGGACCATTTTTGGGGGATTGGCAGCGTGCAGCGAGTTCTCACACCTCATAATATCCTGCGAAACGACTCATTTTGAAACTATTAAAATGCCGAAACTTGCCGGAAAAGGCCGTATATGTACAAGACAGGATTCTCCGCATGCTCGTTGTAATGGAAGTACCATTCTTCGGGGATTGGCAGCGCGCAACGAGTTCTCTCACGTCATAATATCCTGATAAACGGCACATTTTGAAACAATTAAAAAGCCGGAAATGTCCGGAAAAGGCAGAAGGTGTACAGAACCCGTTGCTCCGTATGCTCGTTGTAGTGGGCGTACCATTTTTCGGGGATTGGCAGCGTGCAGCGAGATCTCAAACATCATAATATCCTGCGATACGACCCTTTTTGAAACAATTAAAAAGCCGGTAATATCCGGAAAAGGCCGAAGGTGTACAGAACCCGTTGCTCCGTATGCTCGTTGTAATGGAAGGACCATTTTTGGGGGATTGGCAGCGTGCAGCGAGTTCTCACACCTCATAATATCCTGCGAAACGACTCATTTTGAAACTATTAAAATGCCGAAACTTGCCGGAAAAGGCCGTATATGTACAAGACAGGATTCTCCGCATGCTCGTTGTAATGGAAGTACCATTCTTCGGGGATTGGCAGCGCGCAACGAATTCTCTCACATCATAATATCCTGATATACGGCCCATTTTGAAACAATTAAAAAGCCGGAAATGTCCGGAAAAGGCCGAAGGTGTACAGAACCCGTTGCTCCCTTTGCTTGTTGTAATGGAAGTACCATTTTTGGGGGGTTGGCAGAGAGCAACTGGTTCTTACACATCATAATATCCTGATATACGGCCCATTTTGAAGCAATTAAAAAGCCGGAAATGTCCGGAAAAGGCCGAAGGTGTACAGAACCCGTTGCTCCGTATGCTCGTTGTAATGGGCGTACCATTTTTCGGGGATTTCCAGCGTGCAGCCAGTTCTCACACCTCATAATATCCTGCGATACGACCCATTTTGAAACTATTAAAAAGCCGAAACTGGCCGGAAATGGCCGAATATGTACAAGACAGGATTCTCCGCATGCTCGTTGTAATGGAAGTACCATTCTTCGGGGATTGGCAGCGCGCAACGAGTTCTCTCACATCATAATATCCTGATATACGGCCCATTTTGAAACAATTAAAAAGCCGGAAATGTCCGGAAAAGGCCGAAGGTGTACAGAACCCAATGCTCCGTTTGCTCGTTGTAATGGAAGTACCATTTTTGGGGGGTTGGCAGAGAGCAACTGGTTCTTACACATCATAATATCCTGATATACGGCCCATTTTGAAACAATTAGAAAGCCGGAAATATGCGGAAAAGGCCGAAGGTGTACAGAACCCGTTGCTCCGTATGCTCGTTGTAATGGAATTACCATTTTTGGGGGATTGGCAACGCTCAACGCGTTTTTACACATCATAATATCCTGCTATTCGGCCCATTTTTGATCACTTAAAATGCCGGAAATGTCCGGAAAAGGCCGAAGGTGTACAGAACCTGATGCTCCGTATGCTCGTTGTAAGGGGCGTACCATTTCTCGGGGATTGGCAGCGCGTAACGTGTTCTCTCTCATCATAATATCCTGATAAACGGCACATTTTGAAACAATTAAAAAGCCGGAAATGTCCGGAAAAGGCCGAAGGTGTACAGAACCCGTTGCTCCGTATGCTCGTTGTAGTGGGCGTACCATTTTTCGGGGATTGGCAGCGTGCTGCGAGTTCTCACACCTCATAATATCCGGCGATACGACTCATTTTGAAACTATTAAAAAGCTGAAACTGGCCGGAAAAGGCCGAATATGTACAAGACAGGATTCTCCGCATGCTCGTTGTAATGGAAGTACCATTCTTCGGGGATTGGCTGCGCGCAACGAGTTCTCTCACATCATAATATCCTGCGATACCACCCATTTTGAAACAATTAAAAAGCCGAAACTGGCCGGAAAAGGCCGAAAATGTACAAGACAGGATTCTCCGGATGCTGGTTGTATTGGAAGTACCATTCTTCGGGGATTGGCAGCGCGCACCGTGTTCTCTCACATCATAATATCCTGCTATTCTGCCCGTTTTTGATCACTTAATATGCCGGAAATGTCCGGAAAAGGCCGAAGGTGTACAGAACCTGATGCTCCGTATGCTCGTTGTAAGGGGCGTACCATTTCTCGGGGATTGGCAGCGCGTAACGTGTTCTCTCACATCATAATATCCTGATAAACGGCACATTTTGAAACAATTAAAAAGCCGGAAATGTCCGGAAAAGGCCGAAGGTGTACAGAACCCGTTGCTCCGTATGCTCGTTGTAGTGGGCGTACCATTTTTCGGGGATTGGCAGCGTGCAGCGAGATCTCAAACATCATAATATCCTGCGATACGACCCTTTTTGAAACAATTAAAAAGCCGGTAATATCCGGAAAAGGCCGAAGGTGTACAGAACCCGCTGCTCCGTATGCTCGTTGTAATGGAAGGACCATTTTTGGGGGATTGGCAGCGTGCAGCCAGTTCTCACACCTCATAATATCCTGCGATACGACCCATTTTGAAACTATTAAAAAGCCGAAACTGGCCGGAAAAGGCCGAAAATGTACAAGACAGGATTCTCCGGATGCTCGTTGTAATGGAAGTACCATTCTTCGGGGATTGGCAGCGCGCAACGAGTTCTCTCACATCATAATATCCTGATATACGGCCCATTTTGAAACAATTAAAAAGCCGGAAATGTCCGGAAAAGGCCGAAGGTGTACAGAACCCGTTGCTCCCTTTGCTTGTTGTAATGGAAGTACCATTTTTGGGGGGTTGGCAGAGAGCAACTGGTTCTTACACATCATAATATCCTGATATACGGCCCATTTTGAAGCAATTAAAAAGCCGGAAATGTCCGGAAAAGGCCGAAGGTGTACAGAACCCGTTGCTCCGTATGCTCGTTGTAATGGACGTACCATTTTTGGGGGATTTCCAGCGTGCAGCCAGTTCTCACACCTCATAATATCCTGCGATACGACCCATTTTGAAACTATTAAAAAGCCGAAACTGGCCGGAAATGGCCGAATATGTACAAGACAGGATTCTCCGCATGCTCGTTGTAATGGAAGTACCATTCTTCGGGGATTGGCAGCGCGCAACGAGTTCTCTCACATCATAATATCCTGCTATACGGCCCGTTTTTAATCACATAAAATGCCGGAGATGTCCGGAAAAGGCCGAAGGTGTACAGAAACCAATGCTCCGTTTGCTCGTTGTAATGGAAGTACCATTTTTGGGGGGTTGGCAGAGAGCAACTGGTTCTTACACATCATAATATCCTGATATACGGCCCATTTTGAAACAATTAAAAAGCCGGAAATATCCGGAAAAGGCCGAAGGTGTACAGAACCCGTTGCTCCGTATGCTCGTTGTAATGGAATTACCATTTTTGGGGGATGGCAACGCTCAACGCGTTTTTACACATCATAATATCCTGCGATACGACTCATTTTGAAACTATTAAAAAGCCGAAACTGGCCGGAAAAGGCCGAATATGTACAAGACAGGATTCTCGTCATACTCGTTGTAATGGAAGTACCATTCTTCGGGGATTTGCAGCGCGCAAGGAGTTCCCTCACATCATAATATCCTGCTATACGGCCCCTTTTTAATCACATGAAATGCCGGAGATGTCCGGAAAAGGAAGAAGGTGTACAGAACCCAATGCTCCGTTTGCTCGCTGTAATGGAAGTACCATTTTTGGGGGGGTTGGCAGAGAGCAACTGGTTCTTACACATCATAATATCCTGATATACGGCCCATTTTGAAACAATTAAAAAGCCGGAAATATCCGGAAAAGGCCGAAGGTGTACAGAACCCGTTGCTCCGTATGCTCGTTGTAATGGAAGGACCATTTTTGGGGGATTGGCAGCGTGCAGCGAGTTCTCACACCTCATAATATCCTGCGAAACGACTCATTTTGAAACTATTAAAATGCCGAAACTTGCCGGAAAAGGCCGTATATGTACAAGACAGGATTCTCCGCATGCTCGTTGTAATGGAAGTACCATTCTTCGGGGATTGGCAGCGCGCAACGAGTTCTCTCACATCATAATATCCTGATAAACGGCACATTTTGAAACAATTAAAAAGCCGGAAATGTCCGGAAAAGGCCGAAGGTGTACAGAACCCGTTGCTCCGTATGCTCGTTGTAGTGGGCGTACCATTTTTCGGGGATTGGCAGCGTGCAGCGAGATCTCAAACAAAATAATATCCTGCGATACGACCCTTTTTGAAACAATTAAAAAGCCGGTAATATCCGGAAAAGGCCGAAGGTGTACAGAACCCGTTGCTCCGTATGCTCGTTGTAATGGAAGGACCATTTTTGGGGGATTGGCAGCGTGCAGCGAGTTCTCACACCTCATAATATCCTGCGAAACGACTCATTTTGAAACTATTAAAATGCCGAAACTTGCCGGAAAAGGCCGAATATGTACAAGACAGGATTCTCCGCATGCTCGTTGTAATGGAAGTACCATTCTTCGGGGACTGGCAGCGCGCAACGAGTTCTCTCACATCATAATATCCTGATATACGGCCCATTTTGAAACAATTAAAAAGCCGGAAATGTCCGGAAAAAGCCGAAGGTGTACAGAACCCGTTGCTCCGTTTGCTTGTTGTAATGGAAGTACCATTTTTGGGGGGTTGGCAGAGAGCAACTGGTTCTTACACATCATAATATCCTGATATACGGCCCATTTTGAAGCAATTAAAAAGCCGGAAATGTCCGGAAAAGGCCGAAGGTGTACAGAACCCGTTGCTCCGTATGCTCGTTGTAATGGGCGTACCATTTTTCGGGGATTTCCAGCGTGCAGCCAGTTCTCACACCTCATAATATCCTGCGATACGACCCATTTTGAAACTATTAAAAAGCCGAAACTGGCCGGAAATGGCCGAATATGTACAAGACAGGATTCTCCGCATGCTCGTTGTAATGGAAGTACCATTCTTCGGGGATTGGCAGCGCGCAACGAGTTCTCTCACATCATAATATCCTGATATACGGCCCATTTTGAAACAATTAAAAAGCCGGAAATGTCCGGAAAAGGCCGAAGGTGTACAGAACCCAATGCTCCGTTTGCTCGTTGTAATGGAAGTAGCATTTTTGGGGGGTTGGCAGAGAGCAACTGGTTCTTACACATCATAATATCCTGATATACGGCCCATTTTGAAACAATTAGAAAGCCGGAAATATGCGGAAAAGGCCGAAGGTGTACAGAACCCGTTGCTCCGTATGCTCGTTGTAATGGAATTACCATTTTTGGGGGATTGGCAACGCTCAACGCGTTTTTACACATCATAATATCCTGCTATTCGGCCCATTTTTGATCACTTAAAATGCCGGAAATGTCCGGAAAAGGCCGAAGGTGTACAGAACCTGATGCTCCGTATGCTCGTTGTAAGGGGCGTACCATTTCTCGGGGATTGGCAGCGCGTAACGTGTTCTCTCTCATCATAATATCCTGATAAACGGCACATTTTGAAACAATTAAAAAGCCGGAAATGTCCGGAAAAGGCCGAAGGTGTACAGAACCCGTTGCTCCGTATGCTCGTTGTAGTGGGCGTACCATTTTTCGGGGATTGGCAGCGTGCTGCGAGTTCTCACACCTCATAATATCCGGCGATACGACTCATTTTGAAACTATTAAAAAGCCGAAACTGGCCGGAAAAGGCCGAATATGTACAAGACAGGATTCTCCGCATGCTCGTTGTAATGGAAGTACCATTCTTCGGGGATTGGCTGCGCGCAACGAGTTCTCTCACATCATAATATCCTGCGATACCACCCATTTTGAAACAATTAAAAAGCCGAAACTGGCCGGAAAAGGCCGAAAATGTACAAGACAGGATTCTCCGGATGCTGGTTGTATTGGAAGTACCATTCTTCGGGGATTGGCAGCGCGCACCGTGTTCTCTCACATCATAATATCCTGCTATTCTGCCCGTTTTTGATCACTTAATATGCCGGAAATGTCCGGAAAAGGCCGAAGGTGTACAGAACCTGATGCTCCGTATGCTCGTTGTAAGGGGCGTACCATTTCTCGGGGATTGGCAGCGCGTAACGTGTTCTCTCACATCATAATATCCTGATAAACGGCACATTTTGAAACAATTAAAAAGCCGGAAATGTCCGGAAAAGGCCGAAGGTGTACAGAACCCGTTGCTCCGTATGCTCGTTGTAGTGGGCGTACCATTTTTCGGGGATTGGCAGCGTGCAGCGAGATCTCAAACATCATAATATCCTGCGATACGACCCTTTTTGAAACAATTAAAAAGCCGGTAATATCCGGAAAAGGCCGAAGGTGTACAGAACCCGCTGCTCCGTATGCTCGTTGTAATGGAAGGACCATTTTTGGGGGATTGGCAGCGTGCAGCCAGTTCTCACACCTCATAATATCCTGCGATACGACCCATTTTGAAACTATTAAAAAGCCGAAACTGGCCGGAAATGGCCGAATATGTACAAGACAGGATTCTCCGCATGCTCGTTGTAATGGAAGTACCATTCTTCGGGGATTGGCAGCGCGCAACGAGTTCTCTCACATCATAATATCCTGATATACGGCCCATTTTGAAACAATTAAAAAGCCGGAAATGTCCGGAAAAGGCCGAAGGTGTACAGAACCCGTTGCTCCCTTTGCTTGTTGTAATGGAAGTACCATTTTTGGGGGGTTGGCAGAGAGCAACTGGTTCTTACACATCATAATATCCTGATATACGGCCCATTTTGAAGCAATTAAAAAGCCGGAAATGTCCGGAAAAGGCCGAAGGTGTACAGAACCCGTTGCTCCGTATGCTCGTTGTAATGGAATTACCATTTTTGGGGGATTGGCAACGCTCAACGCGTTTTTACACATCATAATATCCTGCGATACGACTCATTTTGAAACTATTAAAAAGCCGAAACTGGCCGGAAAAGGCCGAATATGTACAAGACAGGATTCTCGTCATGCTCGTTGTAATGGAAGTACCATTCTTCGGGGATTTGCAGCGCGCAAGGAGTTCCCTCACATCATAATATCCTGCTATACGGCCCCTTTTTAATCACATGAAATGCCGGAGATGTCCGGAAAAGGCAGAAGGTGTACAGAACCCAATGCTCCGTTTGCTCGCTGTAATGGAAGTACCATTTTTGGGGGGGTTGGCAGAGAGCAACTGGTTCTTACACATCATAATATCCTGATATACGGCCCATTTTGAAACAATTAAAAAGCCGGAAATATCCGGAAAAGGCCGAAGGTGTACAGAACCCGTTGCTCCGTATGCTCGTTGTAATGGAAGGACCATTTTTGGGGGATTGGCAACGCTCAACGCGTTTTTACACATCATAATATCCTGCTATTCGCCCATTTTTGATCACTTAAAAAGCCGGAAATGTCCGGAAAAGGCCGAAGGTGTACAGAACCTGATGCTCCGTATGCACGTTGTAAGGGGCGTACCATTTCTCGGGGATTGGCAGCGCGTAACGTGTTCTCTCTCATCATAATGTCCTGATAAACGGCACATTTTGAAACAATTAAAAAGCCGGAAATATGCGGAAAAGGCCGAAGGTGTACAGAACCCGTTGCTCCGTATGCTCGTTGTAATGGAATTACCATTTTTGGGGGATTGGCAACGCTCAACGCGTTTTTACACATCATAATATCCTGCTATTCGGCCCATTTTTGATCACTTAAAATGCCGGAAATGTCCGGAAAAGGCCGAAGGTGTACAGAACCTGATGCTCCGTATGCTCGTTGTAAGGGGCGTACCATTTCTCGGGGATTGGCAGCGCGTAACGTGTTCTCTCTCATCATAATATCCTGATAAACGGCACATTTTGAAACAATTAAAAAGCCGGAAATGTCCGGAAAAGGCCGAAGGTGTACAGAACCCGTTGCTCCGTATGCTCGTTGTAGTGGGCGTACCATTTTTCGGGGATTGGCAGCGTGCTGCGAGTTCTCACACCTCATAATATCCGGCGATACGACTCATTTTGAAACTATTAAAAAGCCGAAACTGGCCGGAAAAGGCCGAATATGTACAAGACAGGATTCTCCGCATGCTCGTTGTAATGGAAGTACCATTCTTCGGGGATTGGCTGCGCGCAACGAGTTCTCTCACATCATAATATCCTGCGATACCACCCATTTTGAAACAATTAAAAAGCCGAAACTGGCCGGAAAAGGCCGAAAATGTACAAGACAGGATTCTCCGGATGCTGGTTGTATTGGAAGTACCATTCTTCGGGGATTGGCAGCGCGCACCGTGTTCTCTCACATCATAATATCCTGCTATTCTGCCCGTTTTTGATCACTTAATATGCCGGAAATGTCCGGAAAAGGCCGAAGGTGTACAGAACCTGATGCTCCGTATGCTCGTTGTAAGGGGCGTACCATTTCTCGGGGATTGGCAGCGCGTAACGTGTTCTCTCACATCATAATATCCTGATAAACGGCACATTTTGAAACAATTAAAAAGCCGGAAATGTCCGGAAAAGGCCGAAGGTGTACAGAACCCGTTGCTCCGTATGCTCGTTGTAGTGGGCGTACCATTTTTCGGGGATTGGCAGCGTGCAGCGAGATCTCAAACATCATAATATCCTGCGATACGACCCTTTTTGAAACAATTAAAAAGCCGGTAATATCCGGAAAAGGCCGAAGGTGTACAGAACCCGCTGCTCCGTATGCTCGTTGTAATGGAAGGACCATTTTTGGGGGATTGGCAGCGTGCAGCCAGTTCTCACACCTCATAATATCCTGCGATACGACCCATTTTGAAACTATTAAAAAGCCGAAACTGGCCGGAAATGGCCGAATATGTACAAGACAGGATTCTCCGCATGCTCGTTGTAATGGAAGTACCATTCTTCGGGGATTGGCAGCGCGCAACGAGTTCTCTCACATCATAATATCCTGATATACGGCCCATTTTGAAACAATTAAAAAGCCGGAAATGTCCGGAAAAGGCCGAAGGTGTACAGAACCCGTTGCTCCCTTTGCTTGTTGTAATGGAAGTACCATTTTTGGGGGGTTGGCAGAGAGCAACTGGTTCTTACACATCATAATATCCTGATATACGGCCCATTTTGAAGCAATTAAAAAGCCGGAAATGTCCGGAAAAGGCCGAAGGTGTACAGAACCCGTTGCTCCGTATGCTCGTTGTAATGGAATTACCATTTTTGGGGGATTGGCAACGCTCAACGCGTTTTTACACATCATAATATCCTGCGATACGACTCATTTTGAAACTATTAAAAAGCCGAAACTGGCCGGAAAAGGCCGAATATGTACAAGACAGGATTCTCGTCATGCTCGTTGTAATGGAAGTACCATTCTTCGGGGATTTGCAGCGCGCAAGGAGTTCCCTCACATCATAATATCCTGCTATACGGCCCCTTTTTAATCACATGAAATGCCGGAGATGTCCGGAAAAGGCAGAAGGTGTACAGAACCCAATGCTCCGTTTGCTCGCTGTAATGGAAGTACCATTTTTGGGGGGGTTGGCAGAGAGCAACTGGTTCTTACACATCATAATATCCTGATATACGGCCCATTTTGAAACAATTAAAAAGCCGGAAATATCCGGAAAAGGCCGAAGGTGTACAGAACCCGTTGCTCCGTATGCTCGTTGTAATGGAAGGACCATTTTTGGGGGATTGGCAACGCTCAACGCGTTTTTACACATCATAATATCCTGCTATTCGCCCATTTTTGATCACTTAAAAAGCCGGAAATGTCCGGAAAAGGCCGAAGGTGTACAGAACCTGATGCTCCGTATGCACGTTGTAAGGGGCGTACCATTTCTCGGGGATTGGCAGCGCGTAACGTGTTCTCTCTCATCATAATGTCCTGATAAACGGCACATTTTGAAACAATTAAAAAGCCGGAAATGTCCGGAAAAGGCCGAAGGTGTACAGAACCCGTTGCTCCGTATGCTCGCTGTAATGGAAGTACCATTCTTCGGGGATTGGCTGCGCGCAACGAGTTCTCTCACATCATAATATCCTGCGATACGACCCATTTTGAAACAATTAAAAAGCCGAAACTGGCCGGAAAAGGCCGAAAATGTACAAGACAGGATTCTCCTGATGCTGGTTGTATTGGAAGTACCATTCTTCGGGGATTGGCAGCGCGCACCGTGTTCTCTCACATCATAATATCCTGCTATTCTGCCCGTTTTTTATCACTTAATATGCCGGAAATGTCCGGAAAAGGCCGAAGGTGTACAGAACCTGATGCTCCGTATGCTCGTTGTAAGGGGCGTACCATTTTTCGGGGATTTCCAGCGTGCAGCCAGTTCTCACACCTCATAATATCCTGCGATACGACCCATTTTGAAACTATTAAAAAGCCGAAACTGGCCGGAAATGGCCGAATATGTACAAGACAGGATTATCCGCATGGTCGTTGTAATGGAAGTACCATTCTTCGGGGATTGGCAGCGCGCAACGAGTTCTCTCACATCATAATATCCTGCTATACGGCTCGTTTTTAATCACATAAAATGCCGGAGATGTCCGGAAAAGGCCGAAGGTGTACAGAACCCAATGCTCCGTTTGCTCGTTGTAATGGAAGTACCATTTTTGGGGGGTTGGCAGAGAGCAAGTGGTTCTTACACATCATAATATCCTGATATACGGCCCATTTTGAAGCAATTAAAAAGCCGGAAATGTCCGGAAAAGGCCGAAGGTGTACAGAACCCGTTGCTCCGTATGCTCGTTGTAATGGGCGTACCATTTTTCGGGGATTTCCAGCGTGCAGCCAGTTCTCACACCTCATAATATCCTGCGATACGACCCATTTTGAAACTATTAAAAAGCCGAAACTGGCCGGAAATGGCCGAATATGTACAAGACAGGATTCTCCGCATGCTCGTTGTAATGGAAGTACCATTCTTCGGGGATTGGCAGCGCGCAACGAGTTCTCTCACATCATAATATCCTGATATACGGCCCATTTTGAAACAATTAAAAAGCCGGAAATGTCCGGAAAAGGCCGAAGGTGTACAGAACCCAATGCTCCGTTTGCTCGTTGTAATGGAAGTACCATTTTTGGGGGGTTGGCAGAGAGCAACTGGTTCTTACACATCATAATATCCTGATATACGGCCCATTTTGAAACAATTAGAAAGCCGGAAATATGCGGAAAAGGCCGAAGGTGTACAGAACCCGTTGCTCCGTATGCTCGTTGTAATGGAATTACCATTTTTGGGGGATTGGCAACGCTCAACGCGTTTTTACACATCATAATATCCTGCTATTCGGCCCATTTTTGATCACTTAAAATGCCGGAAATGTCCGGAAAAGGCCGAAGGTGTACAGAACCTGATGCTCCGTATGCTCGTTGTAAGGGGCGTACCATTTCTCGGGGATTGGCAGCGCGTAACGTGTTCTCTCTCATCATAATATCCTGATAAACGGCACATTTTGAAACAATTAAAAAGCCGGAAATGTCCGGAAAAGGCCGAAGGTGTACAGAAGCCGTTGCTCCGTATGCTCGTTGTAGTGGGCGTACCATTTTTCGGGGATTGGCAGCGTGCTGCGAGTTCTCACACCTCATAATATCCGGCGATACGACTCATTTTGAAACTATTAAAAAGCCGAAACTGGCCGGAAAAGGCCGAATATGTACAAGACAGGATTCTCCGCATGCTCGTTGTAATGGAAGTACCATTCTTCGGGGATTGGCTGCGCGCAACGAGTTCTCTCACATCATAATATCCTGCGATACCACCCATTTTGAAACAATTAAAAAGCCGAAACTGGCCGGAAAAGGCCGAAAATGTACAAGACAGGATTCTCCGGATGCTGGTTGTATTGGAAGTACCATTCTTCGGGGATTGGCAGCGCGCACCGTGTTCTCTCACATCATAATATCCTGCTATTCTGCCCGTTTTTGATCACTTAATATGCCGGAAATGTCCGGAAAAGGCCGAAGGTGTACAGAACCTGATGCTCCGTATGCTCGTTGTAAGGGGCGTACCATTTCTCGGGGATTGGCAGCGCGTAACGTGTTCTCTCACATCATAATATCCTGATAAACGGCACATTTTGAAACAATTAAAAAGCCGGAAATGTCCGGAAAAGGCCGAAGGTGTACAGAACCCGTTGCTCCGTATGCTCGTTGTAGTGGGCGTACCATTTTTCGGGGATTGGCAGCGTGCAGCGAGATCTCAAACATCATAATATCCTGCGATACGACCCTTTTTGAAACAATTAAAAAGCCGGTAATATCCGGAAAAGGCCGAAGGTGTACAGAACCCGCTGCTCCGTATGCTCGTTGTAATGGAAGGACCATTTTTGGGGGATTGGCAGCGTGCAGCCAGTTCTCACACCTCATAATATCCTGCGATACGACCCATTTTGAAACTATTAAAAAGCCGAAACTGGCCGGAAATGGCCGAATATGTACAAGACAGGATTCTCCGCATGCTCGCTGTAATGGAAGTACCATTCTTCGGGGATTGGCAGCGCGCAACGAGTTCTCTCACATCATAATATCCTGATATACGGCCCATTTTGAAACAATTAAAAAGCCGGAAATGTCCGGAAAAGGCCGAAGGTGTACAGAACCCGTTGCTCCCTTTGCTTGTTGTAATGGAAGTACCATTTTTGGGGGGTTGGCAGAGAGCAACTGGTTCTTACACATCATAATATCCTGATATACGGCCCATTTTGAAGCAATTAAAAAGCCGGAAATGTCCGGAAAAGGCCGAAGGTGTACAGAACCCGTTGCTCCGTATGCTCGTTGTAATGGACGTACCATTTTTGGGGGATTTCCAGCGTGCAGCCAGTTCTCACACCTCATAATATCCTGCGATACGACCCATTTTGAAACTATTAAAAAGCCGAAACTGGCCGGAAATGGCCGAATATGTACAAGACAGGATTCTCCGCATGCTCGTTGTATTGGAAGTACCATTCTTCGGGGATTGGCAGCGCGCAACGAGTTCTCTCACATCATAATATCCTGCTATACGGCCCGTTTTTAATCACATAAAATGCCGGAGATGTCCGGAAAAGGCCGAAGGTGTACAGAACCCAATGCTCCGTTTGCTCGTTGTAATGGAAGTACCATTTTTGGGGGGTTGGCAGAGAGCAACTGGTTCTTACACATCATAATATCCTGATATACGGCCCATTTTGAAACAATTAAAAAGCCGGAAATATCCGGAAAAGGCCGAAGGTGTACAGAACCCGTTGCTCCGTATGCTCGTTGTAATGGAATTACCATTTTTGGGGGATTGGCAACGCTCAACGCGTTTTTACACATCATAATATCCTGCGATACGACTCATTTTGAAACTATTAAAAAGCCGAAACTGGCCGGAAAAGGCCGAATATGTACAAGACAGGATTCTCGTCATGCTCGTTGTAATGGAAGTACCATTCTTCGGGGATTTGCAGCGCGCAAGGAGTTCCCTCACATCATAATATCCTGCTATACGGCCCCTTTTTAATCACATGAAATGCCGGATATGTCCGGAAAAGGCAGAAGGTGTACAGAACCCAATGCTCCGTTTGCTCGCTGTAATGGAAGTACCATTTTTGGGGGGGTTGGCAGAGAGCAACTGGTTCTTACACATCATAATATCCTGATATACGGCCCATTTTGAAACAATTAAAAAGCCGGAAATATCCGGAAAAGGCCGAAGGTGTACAGAACCCGTTGCTCCGTATGCTCGTTGTAATGGAAGGACCATTTTTGGGGGATTGGCAACGCTCAACGCGTTTTTACACATCATAATATCCTGCTATTCGCCCATTTTTGATCACTTAAAAAGCCGGAAATGTCCGGAAAAGGCCGAAGGTGTACAGAACCTGATGCTCCGTATGCTCGTTGTAAGGGGCGTACCATTTCTCGGGGATTGGCAGCGCGTAACGTGTTCTCTCTCATCATAATATCCTGATAAACGGCACATTTTGAAACAATTAAAAAGCCGGAAATGTCCGGAAAAGGCCGAAGGTGTACAGAACCCGTTGCTCCGTATGCTCGTTGTAGTGGGCGTACCATTTTTCGGGGATTGGCAGCGTGCTGCGAGTTCTCACACCTCATAATATCCGGCGATACGACTCATTTTGAAACTATTAAAAAGCCGAAACTGGCCGGAAAAGGCCGAATATGTACAAGACAGGATTCTCCGCACGCTCGTTGTAATGGAAGTACCATTCTTCGGGGATTGGCTGCGCGCAACGAGTTCTCTCACATCATAATATCCTGCGATACGACCCATTTTGAAACAATTAAAAAGCCGAAACTGGCCGGAAAAGGCCGAAAATGTACAAGACAGGATTCTCCTGATGCTGGTTGTATTGGAAGTACCATTCTTCGGGGATTGGCAGCGCGCACCGTGTTCTCTCACATCATAATATCCTGCTATTCTGCCCGTTTTTTATCACTTAATATGCCGGAAATGTCCGGAAAAGGCCGAAGGTGTACAGAACCTGATGCTCCGTATGCTCGTTGTAAGGGGCGTACCATTTCTCGGGGATTGGCAGCGCGTAACGTGTTCTCTCACATCATAATATCCTGATAAACGGCACATTTTGAAACAATTAAAAAGCCGGAAATGTCCGGAAAAGGCCGAAGGTGTACAGAACCCGTTGCTCCGTATGCTCGTTGTAGTGGGCGTACCATTTTTCGGGGATTGGCAGCGTGCAGCGAGATCTCAAACAAAATAATATCCTGCGATACGACCCTTTTTGAAACAATTAAAAAGCCGGTAATATCCGGAAAAGGCCGAAGGTGTACAGAACCCGTTGCTCCGTATGCTCGTTGTAATGGAAGGACCATTTTTGGGGGATTGGCAGCGTGCAGCGAGTTCTCACACCTCATAATATCCTGCGAAACGACTCATTTTGAAACTATTAAAATGCCGAAACTTGCCGGAAAAGGCCGAATATGTACAAGACAGGATTCTCCGCATGCTCGTTGTAATGGAAGTACCATTCTTCGGGGACTGGCAGCGCGCAACGAGTTCTCTCACATCATAATATCCTGATATACGGCCCATTTTGAAACAATTAAAAAGCCGGAAATGTCCGGAAAAAGCCGAAGGTGTACAGAACCCGTTGCTCCGTTTGCTTGTTGTAATGGAAGTACCATTTTTGGGGGGTTGGCAGAGAGCAACTGGTTCTTACACATCATAATATCCTGATATACGGCCCATTTTGAAGCAATTAAAAAGCCGGAAATGTCCGGAAAAGGCCGAAGGTGTACAGAACCCAATGCTCCGTTTGCTCGTTGTAGTGGAAGTACCATTTTTGGGGGGTTGGCAGAGAGCAACTGGTTCTTACACATCATAATATCCTGATATACGGCCCATTTTGAAACAATTAAAAAGCCTGAAATATCCGGAAAAGGCCGAAGGTGTACAGAACCCGTTGCTCCGTATGCTCGTTGTAATGGAAGGACCATTTTTGGGGGATTGGCAGCGTGCTGCGAGTTCTCACACCTCATAATATCCGGCGATACGACTCATTTTGAAACTATTAAAAAGCCGAAACTGGCCGGAAAAGGCCGAATATGTACAAGACAGGATTCTCCGCATGCTCGTTGTAATGGAAGTACCATTCTTCGGGGATTGGCTGCGCGCAACGAGTTCTCTCACATCATAATATCCTGCGATACGACCCATTTTGAAACAATTAAAAAGCCGAAACTGGCCGGAAAAGGCCGAAAATGTACAAGACAGGATTCTCCGGATGCTGGTTGTATTGGAAGTACCATTCTTCGGGGATTGGCAGCGCGCACCGTGTTCTCTCACATCATAATATCCTGCTATTCTGCCCGTTTTTGATCACTTAATATGCCGGAAATGTCCGGAAAAGGCCGAAGGTGTACAGAACCTGATGCTCCGTATGCTCGTTGTAAGGGGCGTACCATTTCTCGGGGATTGGCAGCGCGTAACGTGTTCTCTCACATCATAATATCCTGATAAACGGCACATTTTGAAACAATTAAAAAGCCGGAAATGTCCGGAAAAGGCCGAAGGTGTACAGAACCCGTTGCTCCGTATGCTCGTTGTAATGGGCGTACCATTTTTCGGGGATTGGCAGCGTGCAGCGAGTTCTCACACCTCATAATATCCTGCGATACGACTCATTTTGAAACTATTAAAAAGCCGAAACTGGCCGGAAAAGGCCGAATATGTGCAAGACAGGATTCTCCGCATGCTCGTTGTAATGGAAGTACCATTCTTCGGGGATTGGCAGCGCGCAACGAGTTCTCTCACATCATAATATCCTGATATACGGCCCATTTTGAAACAAAAAAATAGCCGGAAATGTCCGGAAAAGGCCGAAGGTGTACAGAACCGGTTGCTCCCTTTGCTTGTTGTAATGGAAGTACCGTTTTTGGGGGGTTGGCAGAGAGCAACTGGTTCTTACACATCATAACATCCTGATATACGGCCCATTTTGAAGCAATTAAAAAGCCGGAAATGTCCGGAAAAGGCCGAAGGTGTACAGAACCCGTTGCTCCGTATGCTCGTTGTAATGGGCGTACCATTTTTCGGGGATTTCCAGCGTGCAGCCAGTTCTCACACCTCATAATATCCTGCGATACGACCCATTTTGAAACTATTAAAAAGCCGGAAATGTCCGGAAAAGGCCGAAGGTGTACAGAACCCGTTGCTCCGTATGCTCGTTGTAATGGGCGTACCATTTTTCGGGGATTGGCAGCGTGCAGCGAGTTCTCACACCTCATAATATCCTGCGATACGACTCATTTTGAAACTATTAAAAAGCCGAAACTGGCCGGAAAAGGCCGAATATGTACAAAACAGGATTCTCCGCATGCTCGTTGTAATGGAAGTACCATTCTTCGGGGATTGGCAGCGCGCAACGAGTTCTCTCACATCATAATATCCTGATATACGGCCCATTTTGAAACAATTAAAAAGCCGGAAATGTCCGGAAAAGGCCGAAGGTGTACAGAACCCGTTGCTCCCTTTGCTTGTTGTAATGGAAGTACCATTTTTAGGGGATTGGCAACGCTCAACGCGTTTTTACACATCATAATATCCTGCTATTCGCCCATTTTTGATCACATGAAATGCCGGAGATGTCCGGAAAAGGCCGAAGGTGTACAGAAACCAATGCTCCGTTTGCTCGTTGTAATGGGCGTACCATTTTTCGGGGATTGGCAGCGTGCAGCGAGTTCTCACACCTCATAATATCCTGCGATACGACTCATTTTGAAACTATTAAAAAGCCGAAACTGGCCGGAAAAGGCCGAATATGTACAAAACAGGATTCTCCGCATGCTCGTTGTAATGGAAGTACCATTCTTCGGGGATTGGCAGCGCGCAACGAGTTCTCTCACATCATAATATCCTGATATACGGCCCATTTTGAAACAATTAAAAAGCCGGAAATGTCCGGAAAAGGCCGAAGGTGTACAGAACCCGTTGCTCCCATTGCTTGTTGTAATGGAAGTACCATTTTTAGGGGATTGGCAACGCTCAACGCGTTTTTACACATCATAATATCCTGCTATTCGCCCATTTTTGATCACATGAAATGCCGGAGATGTTCGGAAAAGGCCGAAGGTGTACAGAAACCAATGCTCCGTTTGCTCGTTGTAATGGAAGTACCATTTTTGGGGGTTGGCAGAGAGCAACTGGTTCTTACACATCATAATATCCTGATATACGGCCCATTTTGAAACAATTAAAAAGCCGGAAATATCCGGAAAAGGCCGAAGGTGTACAGAACCCGTTGCTCCGTATGCTCGTTGTAATGGAAGGACCATTTTTGGGGGATTGGCAACGCTCAACGCGTTTTTACACATCATAATATCCTGCTATTCGCCCATTTTTGATCACTTAAAATGCCGGAAATGTCCGGAAAAGGCCGAAGGTGTACAGAACCTGATGCTCCGTATGCTCGTTGTAAGGGGCGTACCATTTCTCGGGGATTGGCAGCGCGTAACGTGTTCTCTCTCATCATAATATCCTGATAAACGGCACATTTTGAAACAATTAAAAAGCCGGAAATGTCCGGAAAAGGCCGAAGGTGTACAGAACCCGTTGCTCCGTATGCTCGTTGTAGTGGGCGTACCATTTTTCGGGGATTGGCAGCGTGCAGCGAGTTCCCACACCTCATAATATCCTGCGATACGACTCATTTTGAAACTATTAAAAAGCCGAAACTGGCCGGAAAAGGCCGAATATGTACAAGACAGGATTCTCCGCATGCTCGTTGTAATGGAAGTACCATTCTTCGGGGATTGGCTGCGCGCAACGAGTTCTCTCACGTCATAATATCCTGCGATACGACCCATTTTGAAACAATTAAAAAGCCGAAACTGGCCGGAAAAGGCCGAAAATGTACAAGACAGGATTCTCCGGATGCTGGTTGTATTGGAAGTACCATTCTTCGGGGATTGGCAGCGCGCACCGTGTTCTCTCACATCATAATATCCTGCTATTCGGCCCATTTTTGATCACTTAAAATGCCGGAAATGTCCGGAAAAGGCTGAAGGTGTACAGAACCCGTTTTCCGTATGCTCGTTGTAAGGGGTGTACCATTTTTCGAGGATTGGCAGCG